>CM069531.1:41940000-42247500 GCA_035773235.1 Eospalax fontanierii
ACAGCAATGATGACAGCATGCACAGGTCCCATGCGAGCTCAGCCTGGAAATGATCCCAACATAGACATGGGGAAATGGGTAAGAAATCCCAACCCGACCCAAGGAACTTTTGGCAATTGATGGCTGCTGGGAGGGGGGAAGACAGTGTCTTATAGGTTTGGGACTATTGGTGAACTCAGTGAATGGATCCACGCTGAAGGACATTAGGGGACACAAATCATACTCTATAGGTGCATATATATAATATATATATGAGAGTTCATTAAGTTGAATCAGGGGCAGTGGGCAAAGGAGGAGAGAAGGGAAGAGATCTAAATGTCATCGAACTATATTGTATAAAAATTGCAAAAAGTGCAATAAAAAAATGCAAAATCCCAAACCAACCAAACAAAATTCAAACAACAGCAGCAAAATCTCTAACTTCTGGCTTTGTTGATTGTTTCTTATTCCATTAGTTTTTCTTCTATCCTAATTGTTTCTTCATATGTTCTTTCTCTTAGCATCCACCCCCTCCGCCAATATTCTGAGACTCAAACTAAGGACCTCACACATGCTAGGCAAATGTTCTACTACTCAGCTACAGTCCCTGCCCTTTCTTCGTCATTATCTAAACTCTGAAAGTAGAGATTTAGGTCTCTGGGTTTCTTTTCTTTATATGATAACGTAAGCATTTGAAACTATGTTTCCACCTAGAAAGACCTATGATGAGGAAGAGAAAAACAAACAGAGAAGGGACAAAGTCCTCAGGCAAGCAAAGGGTGTGTCTTGTCATGCTGGGTGGCGGGAGAGAATCTACATGTGCGCTAGTGAAGACACTCTCTTTAGTACAAAAGGAGGGAAAAGGATGCGGATAAAAAATAAATGAAGACTATGAATTTGCCGGGGGAAGGTCAGGAACCTTCCCTTCTTATGACTTACATGACGAAACCAGCAGCTGAGTGTTCAGGAGAGCAGTGAGGCAGGAAGACGCTGTGGAATAGTCACATGATGGTGTGTGGACAGGGACTTCACAGTGAAGGATGACGGGTGCATCAGGCAGTTCGCTGAGCTCACTTGAAGATGGTGGCTGAGGTTTTCTTTTTCAGGCCAAGCAGTACATCTGTAATTTTCTTCCCAAAGCCACGAAGCTTAGCTGTTCAAATGTGGACAATGTAGAGGGGAGACACATGGCTTCGGCCAGGGCTACAGTTAACCAGGTGCCATGCGATTGGAGAGGGCTTCCAGAGACAAATGTTTCAAGAAAGTTTTAAAATTGTCAAATATAATTTGATCTTCATTCCGTTTCTTTGCATGCAGCACTTAAAACCCTTGAATTCTCTACACTGATGTAGTATGTACGTTAATGAGTTGAGTAATGGTTGGCCGTCCCTAAGAAGCTTCAGAGTTGTGGCTAGTCACTAAGAAGACCGAGGCAGAGAGAGGCCTGTGACTTCTCAATCTAAACTACTGTGGAGGAGAGAAGGGTGAAAAGTTGAGTTAATCATCAGAAGCTAATCATTTTAGCAATTATACCTTCTTCATAAAGGTTCCATTAGACCCTATAAGGACAGAATTTGGAGAATTAGTGATAGCTGAGCACACAAAATATTCGTGGAAACTCTGTGCCCTTTGTCATCTGCTTGCTCTATACACCTTTTATTTATAGCCTTCATGATAATTCAGTAAATGTAAATAAAGTGTTCTGGCCATCAACCCATCCTGAAGAAGGGGCGAGAGGAGTTTCTGATCTACAGCTGATGGACTGTCCAGAGGCACAGGTGACCATCTGGACTTAGGGTTGGTGTGGAAAGTGAGGGTCAGTCTTATGGGTTTGAATACTGACCTGTGGAATCTGACACCATCTTCAGGTTGGTAGTACCAACACCAGATTGAATGAGAGAACACATAACTAGAGTATGAAAAACTGATTATGTGTTCATAGGCGGAAAGAAATGTCTAACTTTTGGGATCACAGAAGTATCCTTTATTATGTAGCAAGGACACAAGAAAATGGTTTTTGAGCAGGGTGCTCTTTGATCAATAGAGGAGCAGCAGTGGACAGGAAAGATCGAACTTCAGAGAGCGATGGAGCGTGCCTGGCAATGGGACAATAGAGAGTCATGAGGAAAGTCATACGCTTCTATCAGGGAGGACTGCTAGAGGGAGGAGGGACAGATTATCCAGATGTTAGAAGGCGACAGAAAGTTCCTCTTGACCCTGAAGACTTCAGGCTATGAGAGAAAGTCCAACCTCTTCCTGCGTGGTCTTCAGAGGCATGAGACCTCTGGGGATGTCTCAAGCCAGAAAAAGAAATATTCCAAGAGAAGACTGAAGTGTGTGTGTGCGTGCCTGCGTGCGTGCGTGCGTGCGTGCGTGCGTGTGTGCGTGTGTGTGTGTGTGTGTGTGTATGTTTTGTTGTGGGGGGTCGGGGGGATAGCTGATCACAGGGAGGAAGTTCCAGAGGACAAAGTTAGGCAAAGAGAAAGAAGATTTTGGAAACGGATTCCAATTGTTTGAAAAAGTAAGATAAAGGGCTATTATCTTATAGTTCTGGAGGTCAGAAGTCTAAAGCAGCACCAAAATCAAAGGGTCAGCCAGATGACATTCCTCCAGTGGCTGTAAGGGAGAGTTTGTTCCTCACCCTTTCAAACTTGTAGAGATACTACACATGTTTTGGCTAGGTCCTTACCTTTTCAAATGAAGCTAACTCTCTTGTGATTATTATCTCTTTCCCTCCTCTTGTGTAATCTTATAATTACCCTGGACCCACCCAGAAAAAGACACTCCATTTAAGGTTGGCTAAAGTAGCCTTAATTCCTCCTTACCATAAATCATAAAATACTTACACTTTCTGGGGATTCACATGTGGACATCTTTGAGTGACCATTATTGTGACCACTAGGAGTACTCAGCTTAAGATGGAAGAGTATGTTCAGTCATTTAAAGGAGCTGTGCTGGGTAGAACAATAGGTAATGTGGGCAGAGGGTGGGAGATAGCAAATGAGCTACTAATTGGTTCCAGGAGGAGAGTCCATAATGGCAGAGGAGGCATGGCAGCTGGAGCAGGAAGCTGAGAGATTGCATTGCAGGAAGTAGACAGGGAACTGGAAGTGGGGCAAGGCCATAACCTCCAAGCCTAAGTAACCTCCAAGCCCATAACCTCCAAGCCTGTAACCTCCTAGCCTATAACCTCCAAGCCTATAACCTCCAAGCCCATAACCTCCAAGCCTGATCTCATTGCCATGCTTCCTCCAGCAAGGCTGCACCTCCTAAAGGCTCCATAACCTCCACATACAATGCTGCAAATGTTAAAACACCTGAGCCCATGGGGGACATTTCTTACTCAAATCACCGTATAGAGGATGAAAATGGTGCCATCCTGGGAACTGTTATCCTAACGTGTTCTTGCTTCAAAAATTCCGTGAATCAAAGTAATTTGTCTGTTGTATTCTTTGTTTGTTTTGGTCTTTTTGAGACAGGGTCTCCCTGGAGCCTCAGCTGGCCTGGAACTCACTATATAGACTCACAGACATCCACCTGCCCCTGCCGCCCCAGTGCTGGAATTAAAGGTGCTGTATGTTTCACTTACTATGATTTATTTTTGAGTCAAAGCATGAGTTTTGAAGCCCATCTTGAGTCTTGGTTACACCATTAACACATTATATAACTTTTCTGTCATGAAGTCACCATGTTATCTATAAAATAGGCACTTCCCACCTCATGAAAAAGCTATGATTACCCAATAAGCTAATAATGCAGACATATCCTAATGCTATAAAATGCTATTCTCTTATCAAGAGTGTAATTAGCCAAGAATGAAAGAAGCACAAGCTATTTTTAAAACAAGAGGTTTCAGATGCTAGAAAGATAGCTCAGTTGTTAAGAGCACTGACTGCTCTTGCAGAGGACCTGGGATTGATTCCCAGCATCCACATGATGACTAACAACCATCCTAACTCCATTTCCAAAGGATCTGACACCCTCTTCTGACCTCCATGGCATGGGTGCATTTATACACTGGCAGGCAACGCAGTCAGACACATAAAATAAAAATAACACATAAAATATAAGGTCTCATATAAGGACTTGGAGCTGAGAAGCCATGGTAACAGTGAAGAGTCACTGTCACCTGTGGGGTAGGGTCACAGGAGATGTTTCCAGAGTGCAGCCTCTGCCACAGCAAAGACCACCAAATGTGGGAGGACGGGGTCACAGAGTGGAAGGAAGTGAAAAAGGCTCCCCAGAAAATACTAGTCTACTGTCCAAAAACTAAACTTTAGATCTTTGGAATAAAAAGAGCAAAAGAAGAGTTACTTTGGAATCAATGATTTGGTTTGTTGATTTGTCTCAGCTCCAGGAAGTTCAGGCAATCCCCATTCATTTCCCTCTCTTGGAATGCTGAACTCAGAAGCAACATTTAGAGCAGACACAGAGAGAACATCTCCTCCCACAGACAATCTGTGCAGTGCACAGTTCTGCACAAGAAGCTTCGTTAGTGCCTGAATACTTGCTGGGATCCTCATGTGGCTCTGAGTGCATGTGGTAGAGCTTCATGGGAGGGGCTCGTTCCACACTTAGAGGAAGCCAGAAAGTGCTCTATACGATGTGCCCAGTGGAACAAACTCCATGAATATGGAGAGGATGTGTCTGGGGCTTAGGGGATTTCGGTGTCTTTCTCATTGGTTTCCTTGACTATGCTTCAGAAAGATCGGTTCTCCTCAAATGACTTTGCCATATTGCAGAAGACAGGTGCCTCGCTGGTTTCTTACAACGTGCAGCAACCAGAGGCTGTGTGATCTCTTCCATGAAGGCTGTAAATTCCCTGATGGGAAAGACTTAGTTAAGGAATCAGAGCAACTCCAATGAGATTTGGAGAAAACAAGATGGTGGCATTTACAGTACTGTCCTCACCGATTGCTGTCTAGGGAAAGCTAGATGGACCTGAACAAGCTGGACCATGGACCAAGCTACGATTTTAGAAATGAGCCAGACCAGACAAGACACAAGAGTTGAAAAGAGGAAAGGTGTGACGCTCAGGGCACTCATACACCTGGGTGACCACACCAGAGTGCAGGCTGAAACTCCTTTCCCATGGGGCTTTCCAAGGTCAACAAGAAGACTCACTGAGCCACTAATGGGCACAGAATCTCTTTTCTTCCATTGCTGGAAATGAAACCCAAGGTCTTGCTTGCACTGGGCAAGTGCTCCCCATCCCATTCCCAGGGCCAACATCTCGAGATTCACAGGTAGGCGATGGAATACCCACGAGCCTGCTTCTTGGAGTTTTTTCTAAACTTCCTAGTGGACTCTCTTCTAGACTCTGACCGGCTGTGAAAGTTCTTTCCCATCCCATGGATTCTGAATCAGCATTATCCCCAACAGCAGGGAACTGAGGAAATTTTGTTCAATTTTTGTCTCTTTGAATCCCATCTGCTTTACTTCCGGTATCCCTAGAGCCCCGCCTCTGTCCCTGTGATAGCTCCTGAGTGCTCTCTCAGCCCTCGAAGGAGAGGATGGATTTTCTGCACAGGAATCCCTGTCTCTCTTCCGGAAGTCTTTGTTTACTGCAGGTATCTGGGACCACAGATGGTCCTGTGCCCTGTCTGCCTCAGAGGCTGAGTTCAAACTTGGAAAGTATGGAACCTGCATCCTGTTCACACTATCCCTTGATCTCACTTTGACACTGACCTCCCAGGTAGAGACCTGCCTCTTTCCCCTTGACACTGTGATGTACTTTTGGTCTCTGGACTTCCTTTCTTCTTTTCTCCTTCCCTTCCTTCCTCCCTCCCTCCCTCCCTCTCTCCTTCCTTCCTTGCCTACTTCCCTCTCTTCCTTCTTTCCTTCAAAACCATCCTGAAGAAAATTTTAAATTAGTATCTTCCTGAATTTAGATGTTTTCCTAGATTCTATTTTTCTAAAATATCAAAGTAAAAGTATGGTTGGTTGATACTTTGCATATTAATTTCATTATATATGAGATTTTTGTTTTGAATATGATAGAAAAAAGACATCCTATATTTCTATATTTTTATGAATATAGACATCTCACAGATGTCTGAAAGACCAGGGCAGTATCCCATATGGTCACAACTCCAGATCAACAGCATCAGCTCTGAAGCCAGGGACCTGGTTCCCACTCACCTGCCACCAGATGGCTTAATCTCTGTGCCTTGATTTCCTTCCATATAAAGTATGAAACAGAGACAATGACTAGCCTCGCTTCCTAGGGTTACTGAGACAATCATAAACATTACTAAAGGATGTCTGTTGGGGGCCCAGCACTCAGGGCCAGCCTGAGGGGGACCGAAGGATCTCCGCCATGGGGTGAGTAGGCGCAGAATCAAAACACTGAGTCCAGGAGTTGAGAGGAAAGCCAGCAATGGTGGTCTGCTGCAAACTCATTTATTCAATAAAGAGCAGAGAGTCTTATAGGTCTTGTTAGCCAATAGCCTTATGGAGTGGGGTCCTGACTACAGCCAATCGCACTTTGCTTCCAGGTGGATCAGGTTCTCTCCAGGTGCTGGGCAGAAACTGACCTTACAATCAACTGGTGTGGAGCACCACACCCATGAGAGCCATTCCTCCATTCCTCCTGGCAGGTGGCCTAGCTAGGCCCACCCTGCATTATGCCCAGCAGATGTCAGGCACTTATAAAAGGGCCTGGTACTTAACAAACTCCTGGGCATGAGGATAATTTTATTATTCATTTTTTTGGCTAGTACTATACTGGCTGTACCTTAGCAAAAGTCAACGATGCAACTGTGAAGATCACAAGACTTAATTCATTTTTCTAGCATCTTCCTAGACAGTTCATATGGATAAAGTCCCTGAGCTTCTTTGGCTTCCGATTTCTTGGGAAACATAATGGTTGGTGATGGGGAAGGAAGCAGACAAACAGGAACTCACACATCTGTCTCTCTCCACCCTTGGCTTCGTCCCCTCAGCTCCCAGACCTACCTCCCTAGTCTTGTCTGGAACTGACTTCAATATGACTCAGTCAGGACTGGGAAGAGGAGGAATGAGGATGAATTCCTGCTGGCACATTCTCCCCTGTGAGGCAATTTCTGTTGTCTAAGTGTGATCTGACCACCCCAAGAGTTGTGGTCCTCAGGGGAACAGGAAGGGTACAATGTCAATAATTGTTGTTTTTGTGTGGAGTTTTCCAAGCCAACAATTTGTAGAAAGACACAGGGAATAGATACACAGAACTGGAATTGAAAACAGCAGCTCTTCTCTCACCCACTCTAAGTACCCAGTAATTTCATGACGCACACAGCGTGCTAAGCCTGCTGAAAGGTGGTTTTCGATCTCCCTAAGGGGACTCTTTTCTCAGGGTGACTGGATTGCTCCTACAAAGAACAAAAGAGCCGAGAGACCAGGCAGGAAGCGGCTCCTGCTCCAGGGTAGAAACTCGAGTTAGAAGGGGCGTCCACTATTTTCTGTTGTGAGTTTGCTATGCTGTGCTTCTTAGGATGTTTAGGTGAGAAAGTCAGCTGGCAGGAAGCAGAGAGAATTCCTACCTGTTGCATGTGTAACACCTAGGCCTGGTACTGAGGCCTGGCACTGCCCCTGTGTGTTTCTGTAAAAGATCCTGATGAGTAGTCATAGCCTCTGCCTGGCACAGGATCAACCCCAGAGAATGGTAACATGAGGGTTCTTATCAAGTCTCTCAGATACTATTTCCTGTCCTTATCTCTTTCCAAGGAGGAATGGGGAAACTGAGGCATTAAGAGTGAAACAAGTTGAGACTCACTTATCTGAAATGCTCGACAGTAGAAGCACTTTAAATTTCAAAGTTTGTGAATTGTGAACCATTCCCATTGATTTCTTGGACTGAGCACCTCTACTTGATGCGGTAATAAGTCTCTGAGACTCTGAAACTGAAAACGCTCCAACATCCAAAACTTTTTGAGTTATGTTGGCACTCAATAGGTTTCTGATTTTAGAACGCTTCAGGTTGTTTTTTAAAAGTTTATTTACTATTTTTTATTTTATGTAGATGAATGTTTTCCCTGCACATATGCAAGTGCTCCACACGCTTGCAATGCCCGCAGGGACCAGAGAAAGTTGTTGGATTCCCTGGAACTGGAGTTTCAGACAGTTGTTAGCTGCCATGTGTGTGCTGGGAATTGAACTGGGGTCCTCTGGAAGAATAGCAAATGTTCTTAACCACTAAGCCACCTCTCTATCTGGTTTTGTAAATAATGGATGACTAATCTGAAGTATGTACCTCAAATACATACAAATATTTATGTCTATCAAAAAAATAACAATAAATGCACTGAGTGTCAGTAGAGTACCTGTCTAGCATGCCCGTAACCCTAAGTTCAATGCCCAACATCACAAAATTAAATAAATAAATGCATTTATTATAATCATATTATGATAATTGATTTATCAACATTTCTGTTTTACCTAAATGGTACTGCTTTTCCCAAGCTTGGAAAACTGGGCCAAATGTGTCGTTTCAGGTCCACTCCTGGCTCGTCTCAAGGAACAGTACCCAGAGACTCTGTCACCATGCAATCCCCTGTTGAAAAGGTTAGGCACTCTGGTGAAAGTTGTGGGTTAGGGATAAAAGGCACTGTGCTCAGGGCCTGAAGGTGTGACTTGGAAGCAGAGTGAATGTTGGTAATGAAGGATTTGAGAAGATCAAGGAATAAATGAGCAGTCTGGTCCCCCTTCCCTTCCCTCTTCTCTTCTCTCTCTCTCTCTCTCTCTCTCTCTCTCTCTCTCTCTCTCCCTTTCTCTTGCTTGCTTGCTTTTCTTTATTGTCTTACAGGTTCCCTCTTCTCTTCTCTTTTCTCTCTCTCTCTCTCTCTCTCTCTCTCTCTCCCCCTTGCTTGCTTTTCTTTATTGTCTTACAGGATTTCGCTCTAGCCCTAGGCCAGCTGTCCTGGACTCACTATATAGATCAGGCTGACCTCAGTTTTACCCAGATCCGCCTGCCTCTGCCTTCCAAGTTCTGGAATTAAAGGCTTGTACCATTACCTCATCTCACTCTGTTTTCTTTTGAAACCAGGTTAGCTGGCCTCAGTACTAGGGACACACAGAGTCAACTCAGTCTTTGTGATGGTAGCTGCTTTGTGCACGGTACATTGCTTGGCCATATTCCTGGCCTCTGCCTGCTAGGTACCAGCAGCACATTTCCTAGTTGTTACAGCCAAAACCATCCTCAGGCACTGCCAGATGCCCTCTGGGTGCTGAGAAGTAGCCACACGTGTCCCCAGTTAAGAGCCATTGCCTTATTAGAAGCTCCTTCCTGGTTTTTTTCTTTCTTTTTTTCCTGATCATTTTTTTTTGTGTGTGAGATGAAATCATATTAAAATATAAGAAGGCAAAGTCTCCTTGCAAGGAAAGCATTCTTCAAGATCTGACACTCGTAAGCTCTGGTAATGCCTTCACAACACCATCTTGAAAGGCCATGCTAAAATCAGCACTCCTTCCTGAAAATATTTATAAGCACTTATCCCTCTCATGGACTTCCTATCTATGAAAATGAAAGTTCTTACAGCATAAGCATAAATTTCATTGATCTTTAAGTCCCTGGTAAACCTAGTCCAGTACCTGAAACACAGTCACACTGTGGGTGACTTGGTTGACTTTGGCCCATATTGATTCGATCTTCAACTCTATTCTTATTGGTTTTGTTGGAAGCAGACCTCAGGGGAGGAACAATAAAAGAGGAGCTTCTCGTTTAGGCTGTGGGTACCTGTCTCTCAGAGGCCCAGCTCAGACACAGTGCTCTGGAAACATTTCCAAAATCAATGCGTCTCTCTGATGCCAAATCTCCTGTTAACATCTCTTTCTTCCTCCATGAATCTCCCCAGACCTTCATAAAGTCTCCACCTGCCATCATAAAGCAGTTGTATCTCCATGGAGTCAGAAGTCAGCCATTTCTCAGAAGTCTGCTTTGCTTTGTGGGCCAGCCGGCACCAATTATTAAAACTCATTTTTCAGCAAAACCTGGAGCAATGAGGTTCCCAGCCCACTGGCAGGGATTCCTCACAACAGAACCTTCCTATTGGCAGGGAAGATAAAATGAGAAAGGTGGAAATTTAATATCTTCACATTATGCAAATCTGATTTAATCAGAGATGAGGGTGAAGTGCAATAAAATCTATAGTTTCATTAAGTTTATGACTTTCATACTCTATGTCAATTACTTGGTTGCCATGGCCACAACTGTTAATGGCCTCTTCACAGTTGTTTCCCAATGGCAACCCAAACAGGAAGAGAGGGATATCAGGCAGGATTGAATTTCCCATCTTATACCCTTTTCTGGATTGGAGGGTTTAGGAAATGATAAATCAAGTTGCAAAAGTCTTACTTGTAGAAAAGCTAGGCAGAAAGTGGAACACAAAATGTTTCCTCTAGTTTGGCACATTCTAAGTCAACTCTTGGATTCATGTGCCCCAGGAGCAGTTCAGCTCAGGTCTCCAGAACTTGACCATTGCCCAGTCCTGCCTCTCTGTCTGTGAACACGATGACTGATGCTTTATGGCAGCTGCTGGTGATGGTGGTATTGTGCAGACCATGCCAGTAACCACTCAATATCTCTTGATAGTCTTTCTTACAGACTACTCTGATTTTTTCGGTGTGATTTTTTACTATACTGGTTTAAACATGACGTTTTCTCCATTCCTGTGTTTGAATATTTGATCTCCAGCTGCCGTGGGTGTTTTGGGTAGTCATGGTAACTTTGGGATGTGGGGCTTGACTGAGAAATACAGACCACTGTGGATAGGACTGTAGGGTTATGACCAGGTCCTGTTTGGTCCTGCTATACTCTGAGCTACTAAGAGAAAGGTCACTTCAAGGTCCTGCCACCATGACTTCACCCCTGTGTTGTGCCCTCCTCACTGTGACAGACTTGATTTTCTGAACCTGGGAGTCAAATTAAATCACTCCTCTCTCAAGGGGCTTCTGTCAGATATTTGATCACAGTGATGAGAAAAGTAACTAAGATACCTGCAAACTCTTCTCTTACTTATAAGCTACCCCATGAAAATGTCTCAATATCCCATGTTCCCTTTCAGCATGGAGCCCTGTGTGACATTTCTGGCCAATGACAAACTAAGAGTGCAAGTTGCTTCTACTCCCTATATTATGGAGTATGACCTTTCAGATATTTTACTTATTATTTCTATGTGTTTGAGTGCATTGCCTGCATGTATGCAAGTGTACCCATGTCGTACAGCACCAAGGCAGTCAAGAGAAGGTGCCAGATCCCCTGGAACTGGAATTCAGGATGGTTGTTAGTCATCATGTGGGGTTCATATGGGTGCTGGGAATGGAACTGCGTCCTCTGCAAGAGCAGCCAGTGCTCTTAACTGCTAAACCCTCTCTCCAGCTTCAGAGTATGTCTCGTGCCTGTGACCATACTTTTCCCACGGCCTCTAATTTCACCCACAGCTGTAAAGGGCAACTGCAGGCTCACAACTAGTGTCCCCATCTCAATTAAATATTATGATTTGTATTTTCTACCTTAGACTTTTCTCCTAAGCCACAGAAGTCTATTCAGTTCGCATCCCTATACTGTGAGAAAGGACAGGGCCATCAATGCCCCTGAAGCTAATCTTGACCAATGGAGTCTGGCAGCCAGTGGACTAAGGACATTTCTATTTAGAAAGGAGAATCTAGAAAGCATTCTGCATGCTTCTCCAAGGAGCTGTGCTCCCTACAATGGGAACTGTACTGATACATCTTCTACCAACTTCTTCCTGGTGTCACCATCCTCTTCTTCACACAATGTCCTGGACTTTTGTCTTCACCAAAACATTGATAGAATGTTTTGCCTTAAGATTTGCTCTTGAAAAAAATCCAACAAAACACACAAATTTGACTATCAAGAAAGGATTCTAATATATCTTTGCCTTCATAGATAACATTGTAAGGCCCTCTCTCTAAGCTTACTTGATGTGAAACGTTGGCCTCTTAGTAGCCATCTATACTGACTTACAGAGACTCCTTGGGTGGGAGTCTAATAAATAAATCTAAATTTCTTGAGAATATTGAAAACATGAATACATTGCATTCCTAGGTAACTTCTATTACTAGACATATTATTAAGCATATGGTCACTGATCCTCTGTGGTTATTTAGTGCTTGCATTTGCATCTATAAATTTGTGTGTTAGTTGAACCATAGGTAATAGGAGAAAGGCAGATATGGATGTCATTTAGAATGCATTTGGTTTTAAGGGATTTCCTACTTACTTAAACAGACATATTTAGCCTAGAAAGTTATTCAGAAACCAAATATCCTCTTTCACTTTCTCTTTTGTTTCCTTGCCTTTAAGAAAACAAAATGATGTTTATGAAAAAAGATAAATCCATTGAGCTGAACAGAACTAGATTCAAACGGTGACATGGTATTTGATCAACTAAAATATATTGTTCATGACCTGTGAATTCTTCCACCTTATCTGCCTCGTACATTTACCCTGGCATTGAGTTCAGGGCATACCAGCTGAGTAGTGATAGCTTTCATCTGCAGCAGCCTACCTCAGAGTTACAACTCTGAATTTCTGTCTCTCTTTCTCAGGTCTCCTGCCCCTTCTTTTCAATCAGAGCTGGTAGTCCCCTGTCTGCATTCGCCCTCCATGTGAGTAGCCTCCACTCACTCTTATTTACCCCTTGAATACAGGAAATACATTCAGAAAGATTATTTTGATTTCACTTCTGAGACTCTGGGCAAATCATTTAACTACTCTAAGCCTCATCATTAGGTATGAAGGGAAAATTATGGCAACAGCTTCGTATAATACCTGGGACATAGAGAGCACTAACTGCACTGATGTTTTCCTTGCTCTATTGTTATTTGCTTTTTCATGACCACCCAAACATCATGAACACTTTAGGGATGGTTTTCATTAGGGAGGTAACACCTCAGAGTGAGTAGTTAGGAGCCCAGCTTAACAGGAAGCAGATCTGTGATGTTTAATATTGTTGGTTTGACAGGCCCTGGAACCACCTTAGAGATGGGCCTCTGGTCATGTGTATGGGAGATTGTCTTGATTATGTTAATTGACCCATCCACTGTATCATTCTCTAGCTACGAACCTGGACTGTAAAAACGGAGAAAGGCAACTAAACAGCAAACATGCAGTCCGCAAACATTCATTGCCCTCTGCTTTTTGACTATTGATTCAGTGTGATCAATGCTCTCAGACTCCTGAGGCTGTGATTTCTCTGCCATGATGGACAGTAACCTGGAATTGTGAGTTAAGTAAAACCTTTCTCCCTTAAGTTGTTTTTGTCATAGCATTATCTATAATACTATGATAATACTATAATAATTTCTATAATTATTATGATAATTATAGAGTATTATCATAGCAACAGGAAAAGAAACCAGAACAAGATTCAACTTAAAACCTTAATTCTGTTAGCCTCTAAGATCATCCTCAGTGACTGCTGTAGCACCTCACAGCAAATCATGGCAATCCTAAGAGATCAGCAGAATATGATGGAAACACAAGTGAGTGACTTCTGGGGGAGAGGTTATCAAGAAATTGCAGTTTCCACCTCTCTCTCTCTCCCTTGGATTACTTACCTTGGAGAAAAACCATAAAACATTAGAGCATCTCCTAAAAGAGGCCTTTGTAGTAAGAAACTGAGGCCTCCCTTCAAAAGCTACTATACCAGCCATATGCACGTCTAGACCTGGCCAAGCTTTCAGAAGTTGTAACTGCAGATGACAGTTTGTTACCTTAAGATGAGTGCTGACCCAGACGTACCCAGTGAAGCAGTTCCTGTATGCCTGCCCCAGAAATTATGTGCGATGGCAATACCTATTCTTATCTTAAACCTTTAAATATTGGGATAATTTGGGAAAACAACCATAAAAAGTATATAGCTATGTTGTATTAAGAGGGTGCAATGAGAATTAGGCATGGTGATGCTTGCCTGCAGTCTCAGAAGTCAGGATCCTGACTTTGAACTCAAGTTGGACTATAGGGTGAGACCCTTTCACACACACACAAAAAAAGAGGATAAGCGAACTAATGTGAAATCGTAATTTTTAAAGTTTCTAGCACATAATAAGTGCTGAGTAAGTACTATCACTATTGCTGATGATAAATATTCTTGACTTGACTGTACATATGGCATTGGTCTCCTGAAGTGCATTAACAAGCTAACTTCTAATTTATACCAAATTATGTCTGAAGCAGAAGGAACATAGCTCATCAAGAGCCTGCCACTACCTGATTGGAGAATCATCTGGGCTCTAATCCACTGGACCAATGGACATGGCAACTAGAGTTTACAAGGCAAAATTTTGACTTTTCTTAGCCTTACAAATGGAGGGTTGGTATCCTGTTTGTTGTTCTCTATTAAAAGACAGGCTTAAATGTTAGCTGTACCCACCATTAAACAAAACAATGAACGTTTTTATTTAAAAATGAGCAGCCTGTGGAGTCTTTCTGCTTCCCATAGTTCTGTAAGTTGGAGTCCTGTGATGGTAGATTAGTCCCCTAGGGCCTCCACTGGATAGAGGGCTGGGACAGCCCAGGCGAAAAGCTACATTTTCATCAGGCTTAAACAACTGTAAAAACCAGGGGACCCTCACAGTCTTGACTCTTGTTTCTAATTTTTAAAAAGGACAGTCTTTTTGTTTAATACTGAGCTCAGCCAAAATGTAACCCAAGCTTTTTATACAGAGCAGTAGGCAAATAGGGCAATGTGTAACTGGCATCATTTAGAATTCCTCTCTCCAGGATGATCTGCAGTGGACCTGATTAGCAAGCAGTGTTTAAGGTGCCCCTTTTGTCAACTTAGCTTGTGCAGATACCCACTGGCACTGAGAGGCAGCTTGTCTGAGGCACCTCTTATTTCATTGGTTCCCACCTGCAGAATACTTTTGACAGTTTAAGAGTTCTCAGAAGCTCCCATCACTCTTACTTCATCTGACAAGTGCTACAAAATGGAAAATGGACTTTCACTCTCATGCCTATCACAAATTGGGCATCTGGAGACCCCCTCCTACTTCTCAAGTGTGTCCCCTCTGTAGTAGTTACTTTTCTCTTGCTGTGTGAGAAACACTGACCAAGGGAACTTCTTTATGCAGGGACCTCCCTGCTGCACACTACCTGGCCTCAGCTGCTCTCTGAAACTGCAAAGGAAGAACCGATGACCCCTCACTCTTGCATCTTTCATGCCTCTAAAGCCAGCACCAGGTGAATGACACTGCCAGGTTTGGCTGCAGGTTTGGGAAGACCACCAGCCCACTTCATCCACTTCCAAAGCTTTTTTCTTCAGTGGTTTTCTAGTAGAAAACCCCTTTAATATTTTCTTTTCACAAGTTGGAGGCTTACCTGGGTGTGGTCTCGCCCTGGAGGCATGCTCTCCATTGTTTAAGAACAAATCTCTAGGACTCTCCTTAATCACTTTACTCTCCAGAGGATCGAATGGAGCCTCTGCTTCAACACATGTCTGGGTTCCAACATTAGTCTTCCTAGTGCTCTTTTTCAATCCAAATTGTGCATTCTGCATTTCTTTCTGCCCCATTTGTTCTTTTTCACTGTCAATCTGCTTAATATTCACCATTAATAGCCATGCCACCATTTCTACATTAGATTGTTTTGAAATATCCTGTGCCAAAGAAATTAGTTCATTGCCTTTCAACTTAGCCTCAGGCAAGCTTTTTGACTCTGGGCAGACTCCAGCCAGACTCTGCCAAAATATCCAAGTTTCTGCTTAAGTACTTATTTCTTTCTGGAACTACATTATTCTCAGCACTTCTTTTTTCCAGGCTCCTACTAGAATGGCCCATTAAGCTCTGCTTATAGCAATCAATCACTTTTCTAGCCCAGACTTCCAAAGTCTTCCATATTCTCCCCAAAACCCACATGGTCAGGTTCTTCACAGTCAACACCTCATTCTCAGTAACAGTTAATATCTTAGTTACTTTTCTGTTACTGTGATAGAAACACTGACATTGACCAAGGGAACTTATAAAAGGCAGAGTTTATTTAGGTTACCATTCCAAAGGAACAAGAGTCCATCATGGTGGGGAGGCGTGGTGGCAGAGGTGGCTGGAGTAGGAGCAGGCACAGAAAGCAGAGTGGGATTGGAGCTTGGGCAAGGCTTAGGAACTCTCAAAACCCACCCTCAGTGCTTCCTGCAGCATGACCACACCTTTCAAGACTTCCCAAAACAGTGCCATACTTGGAGCCTATGGGGAACATTCTCATTCAAACCACCTCACCCTTTATAAAGTTTTAGCTACATATTTGGACATGCTCAGTGTTGTGGGCATGTTGCAAGGTAAGTAGCAGAGCAGAGCAGATCCTTGGCTCACCATGAAGTGGTCCATGCTGAGGAGGCAAGAAGAGTAGAAGGAACAGGTAAGACCATTAGCTTCCCGGATCACATTGGTGGACAGCTCCATGCAATTCTAGGGCCTGGTGTTTCTCAAGAAGCATTACCTCACCTGCAGACGTTGGCTTACCTGCCTTTCTTACCCCCTCTTTCTGCCTCGTCACAACACAGAGGAAACCAGACATGACTAAGCATTGCTTCCTCGTGGGTACCATAGACTACAAAGAGCATCCACTAAGGTGGCAGACCCATTTCCTCTTGGCCCTGCCTGTCACGAGTCAGGCATGTTGGGCAAGTAATTTACCTCTGTGGTGTTTAGTTGTTGTTTTCTAACCTGGGAAAAGTGGAAACACCCACCTGGTGCAATTTTCAAGCTTCTGGTATGAGTCAGAGGAAGGAGAAAAGCACTCACATTTGAAGGCCGCTGCACACCAGGCTTTTTATAGATACCATTTTATTTCATCTGTATGCAACCTGTGAGCTAAGTGTTTAGTCATTCCATTATAAATCAGAAAGCAAAGTTCAGAGTCCAACCACTTGACATGCCCCTCCTTCTCTGGGGTACACATTTCCACCTGTCATCTGAACTCCTGAAACTAGAACCTTTTCATTGGTGAAGTGAATATGGAATTTGTATGGTCTGGTATCTTGGTGCCCCCATCTCACACTGCGCTTATATGTGTTCTTGCACTACCGTATTTTGTGACATTCTATGGGGGTCAGTGCAGCTCTCTCCTGGTCAGATCAGAAGCTGTCTACCAGCCTTTCCACAGCCAGATTTGCCATTCTACCTAGTACATTCAGTAAATATGTGTGAGTTAAGTTTGTTATACTATGTGTTTTATTTTAATTTTTTTTCACCTGGAAAATGTGAAGAAAATTTAAATAGTCTCCATTCTACTATTCCAGGTAACACTATTAAATAATAAATGTATTATAGGCACACTATAAAAAATATCCAAATGGAATCAAAATAAGTGAGAAGTGTTTCTTTACTTCCTTTCCATGAAAATCTGAAACTGAAAGTAAATTTCCCTTTCTGAGTATGTTTCTTAAAAGCGTGTATGTGCTTTCATATCATATGTACATATATGGTAGCAGGTATTTGGGGTGCCTCCAACCCTGTAATTCTGAAAGCAGTATTACAATGAACAATCCAGCCCTTCTCTGTATGGACCACTTGGGAGCTCCTCAAGGCTCTTGTTAGGACACGAGATTCTGGAATTTAAACTTCCTTAGATTCACTAAATTCTTCCAATTGACTTGGAAGACTGGCTGCATCTCCACCATCAGAGCTTGAAGATTCCCTTACAGCCACATCCCCATCACACTCGGCATCATCTGAGGTTACAAGAGGACAAACACACTGCTTTTCCTTTTGTCTCTCACCAAGATTTCAGAACTTCACTTTTGTCACCACAATGTAGTAGGTTTTGTTTCTCCCAGGCAATCCTCTCGTACCAGCTGGGTGTCCTACAGTTCAACTAAGTTCTAGCAGTAACTGCAGTTCACACTATTGAGGTCTCTTTCATTAAGAAGCTGCCTCCCTTCCCCACCTCACATGTCAATCAAAGCCAAGACCCTTGCTTGTGTTTCTCACTGAGTGTAGGTAGATGGTTTGAGAACGCCCTCCTCAAGTTAGAGTATTTGTTAAGGTGGTTCACAGTATTCAGGGAAACACTTTACTAATTATATTTTCTGTGTGTCATCAAGGATGGAACTCAGAAACAGTTATGTTGAAGAGGTGCCAGGGCCAGGTGGCAGGAAGAGACACAGAGCCCGATGCACTCTCTCTGCATGTCACCCTCTCGAGAATGCCAAGTGTTCACCACCAAGAAGCTCTCAGAATACCATCCCTTCATGCTTTTTAGGCTTCATTATAGAGGCTTGGTTGACTGAGTCATTCATTGGTTAATGATAATTATCTCCAGTCCTTCTCTTGTCAGCAGTTAGGGGTGGGGCTGAAGGCTTTTAGCCTCAAATCACATCATTGGTTTTTCCAACAACCAGCTCCCATCCTTTGGGGGTATCCTAAGGGTCATAAACCCAGGATGTTGAAGAGGGATTATTATAAACTATAAAATGCATTTCTTTCATCTTCATAGCTCTCATCACCTAGGTAACTATAGCAGATTTAAGCATTGTTTTAATAGAAAGAATCAAAAGAACAATAAACAGATGGATGGATGGAAATGACAGATGTCATGATTTATAATAATTATATATCACTATAAACTACAGTATCACATGGTGATTCTGTTTATCAATGTAATGGGTGCAGAGTAGAATGTTCATAAATGAATCTTCCATCCTCCTGTTCTATCGTCTCCTCTATTTCCAGATTAAACCCAACTTGAAAATCCTTTCTTCCCTCAGATTTCCAGTCAATGATTTTTCTTATCCTTGTATGCCCTGGGGTGCCTCCTGCAGCGTTTTTCCCACTTAGGTTTACTCCAGCCTCCCACTCTTCTCTAACTTCACTGTACTCCATTGGCTCACCCATAGACCCAGTCGAAGCATTCCCCACCTGAATCTGTTGAGCTATGTGTGCTTGGAATGAGGCACACAACCATGCTGAACAGCCTCATTTAAAATGAGTCATCAGCAGCTTCACACGGGCCTTGATTGCTGAGCAGGCATCATCTTTTCCTAGTCCATCCATTCCCCATGTTGTCCTGCTCTCCTCTCTAACCGTTCACATCTTACAATTTGCTGGTGACCTTACTTTATGTTTCACAGTGAAAAGAGCAGCACCTGGAATAGGATTTCTACCCACTTACCTCTGAGGTCCTGTGCTAAGTACTCATTTTTCTCTATAATACTTATATTATGGGTAAGTGCTGTTCATCAGTTAAAGTCAACTCTATCACTTGTTAAGACAGCATCAGCCCAAACTCTCCTACAGACTTAAAATATAACTACCCCTGTCCATCCTTCTTGTCACCATCCCATTATTAAAATGTGTTCCATAGCTTCTCCTTTATTATTGCTAAAACTGAGCTATGGCCAGGGTAGTGTACATACCTGTGATCCCAGCACAGGAGGTGGATCTAAGAGGACCACAAGTTCAAGGCTAGTTTGGGCTACCTAGGTGAACTCTAGGCCAGTATCTGCTACATAGTGAAACCTTGCCTCAAAAAGAAAAAACAAAACAAAACAACAACAACAAAAAAAAAACCAAAATGAAGTTGTAAAAATTATATGTAAATAGAGAGATTCAGTCCTGTTAATCAGCACACCCATCACCTTATGGAACATGGTGTGTGTGTGTGTGTGTGTGTGTGTGTGTGTGTATTGAGAATCAATTAAAATAAGTTCCTAACAACTGAGTTATAACATGGCGTGTGTAACATGGCTGCCTAAAGTAAAAAACCCCAGAGTCTTGCCATATCATAGTCAAAGAAAAAGAAGTCTGCTTGCACTGTGATCTGACTTTCCTTCACCCCTCAATGGCTTCACCAGCCACAGCCCACCAGCGTTGGCCTCAGGCTATTCCTAGATCACACTTGGCAGCCTCCACCCACAGCCTCTCCTCCATACCTGCTTTTTCCCTTCTTGCTTAAATAGCTCACTTCCTCACTGTATTAGGTCTTTATTCAAAATTCACTTTCATTTAGATGAGATTCTTGAGGAATGCTGGGGCTCTTGTATCACCCCAGTCTAAATATTCTTTCCATTTTAATAATTCAATTTAGCTTTTATTCCTATAAAAGATGAAATTGATCTCAATTCTATCTTATCTTCCTATGTCACCCCTGCTTTCTGAATTCTAGAGTGTTTCTGGGTGGGGTGGGTAGGGGTCCTTCTGGTTAAAAGGGCTCACAGCTGGTTCCTTGGTCCTTCTAGAGCTCAACTTGGGTCTTCTTTGTCACCCTCCAATTTTCTCAGAGGCTTATGTCTCTGTATTTCCTTTTGTTCTCAGTTTTTCTGAGTCCTTGTTTCTTCCTGGGAATAATTATCACCCACTGATTACAATCATTCCACTTTTCCTGTCTATGTTTCCTGTCTCTGACAAGATAGAGCCAGTGGAAGAGTTTCAACCAGGTTTTAACACACGTTAGAGGTTGCAGACCTCTTAATCCACCTCTCCCAATTTGGGGAAAATTAACAGAACTTGGTAAGGTCTTGGTGCTTATACTCAGTTTCAGGTCACCCCTGAAAATGTCAGTGTTTTGAGGGGTGATGATGAGGGCTCCAAGATGACCATGATCCATGAAGCCACACAGACTCTAGAGATCTCCCATTTCTTTTTTCTGTGACTGACACTTTTCAAAGGTTTTTCTTCGAACTGTCCTGGTTACTTTTATTATTAGTGGAACTGTCATTTTAAATTTAGACTTTTCACCCATTATAAGTTTGATGGAGATAGAATTTAGGATTTTCTCCCCCATCCTCATAATTTCTGCTCCTTTTCTCTAAAAGACAATGAACACCCTTCAAAAGAGAAAAAGGTGTGAATTTGTTGGGCCTGTCCAGGTCCACTGGATTCTGTTTGGTACTAAACTAGAGATGCTAATCCGGCTAAGAGATTCATGGTACTTATTTACGTAGTTGCATTCTCTAGTTGTACAAAGAAAAAAAGGAACTTTTTTCTTGTATCACATTGATTATTAATTTTTGAAAACTTCAATGTTTCCTATTTCCGCTTAGAAAAGTTAAGACTAAAGCAGAATGAACACAAATAAAACCTCAACTGATCTGACCCTGGTCTCCATATTTAATACCCATCACTTGACTAGAACTCAGAGTCAGGCCCAGTCAGAACATCTAAGTGGTCTTTGAATTGTTTCAGGTTGTGGGTTTTGTCAATGCCATTTTGCCAATGGCGTCTGTAATTCAAGGCAAGCCATTGCTGCTTTACACAGGAAACAACCAGGGAGATTTCCTCCAGAGCCTGACCCTGAGTTAACCTGCTGCTCTGTCATAGATCTTTAATTAGTAGGCAGATTGTTTGGGATAAAGTTTTAGATCCTTTTTAGTGTACATTTTTCTTTTTTAAAAAATTATTATTTTTATTTTACGTGTACGAGTGTGTTACCTGCATCTATGTAAGTGCCCCAGTGTCATGCGATGCATGCCTGTAGAGGTCAAAAGAGGGCGTTAAGTCACCCAGAACCGGAGTTACAGGCGATGGTTGTTAGCCACCATGTGGGTGCTGAGAAATGAACCCAAGTCTTCTGTAAGAGTAGCCAGTGCTCTTAATCACCGAACCATCTCTCCAACCTTATACTTTTCTTTTAAGTTCACAACTTTTCCTCTTCTCTCTTCAAGAGAGTGATTCCCTACCCCCACAAAAAAATCTCTCTTTTCTTAAGGATTTATTCATGTGTATGTATACCATGTATATTTTTAGTGATGCCCAAGGAGGCGGGAAAAGGGCATCAGATCTCCTGGAGCTGGAATTATAGGTTACTGTGAGTTGCCTAACTTGGTGCTGGGAACTGATCTCAGATTCTCTGAAAGAGCAGTAAGCACTCTTAACTGCTGAGTCATCAGCCTAGGTCCCACTAAAATTATTTATAATCCTCGGTAATAACTTTTTGGGGACCAGACCTCCCACAAAAATTTCAACAAGTGTCCCATAAACCAAGGGAGACAGTTCCTTCAATTAAAAGCTAACCCGTAAAGGTTAAAGTGACTTACCACGTCCTTTCTCTCTTCCATGGTATTTTCCTAATTTAACAAAAGTTTATATCTGACCTTATAAAACATTATTTTTACTTGGCTACCTCCCACTGTAATGAACTAAGTATTGAATCTCCCTTAACTCATGTCAAATCCTTAACCTGCCAGGAGATGATGGTATTTGGAAATAGAATCTTGGGAGTTCATTAGCTTTATTTGAGGTCAAGTGAGTGGAATTCTTATGATGGGATCAATGCTCTTCTAGATAGAGAAGAAAAGAAACAGCTCTTTCTATAGATTCTCACTGAGGGAATGCATGTACACACACAAGAAAGTAGCTCTGAAAGCCTGGAGCAGAGCCATCATCAGAGCCGCCCATGCGGTCACCCCAGCTTTCAGAACCCTGAGAAATACACTCCTGTTATTTAAGTTGCCCAGACTAGGGTATTTTGTTAAGACTCACGTATATTACCCAAACTACCAAATTCCCAGCCACACAGCTTCCCTTCATATGGATTGTGCTGGATTGTTCAGTTGTCAACTTGACAGACCTGGGTGGAGGGAATCTCAGTTGAGCAATTTCTTCCATTGGATTGACCTGCGGCCATCTCTGTGGACATTTTCTTGATTTTTGAGTTATGTGGGAGGGTCCAATCCACTGCAGGTGGTGCTACTCCTGAGCAGGTGTGTCTATGTTACAAAAGAAAACATGCTGAGCATGAACCAGAGGAGCAAACCAGTAAGCAGTGTACCTCCATGGTCTGTGCTCCAGGCTCCTGCCCTGAGTTCCTGCCTTGGCTTCCCTTAATTGATGGACTGTGGACTGTGCTATAAGCCAAATAAACCCTTTCTTCCCCAAGTTGGTTTTGATCAGTGTTTTTAATCATAGCAATTGGAAGCAAACCAGAGCATGAATATACTGATTTATTTAAGACTGTTTTATTTATTATTTCTCCCCTCTGCTCTTTATTGATAGAAAACAGTTTGGGTCTAGAAATTATTCTTCCATGTAGTCATAATCTAAAAGAATAAATCTTCTAGAAATGTCTATAAAGGCTTTTTATTGCCTGAAAGTTAAGCACCAATATGCTCTACATGGTTCAAAGGTTATTATTCACATTGCTCTACTCTCTGTAGTGTGTTACTTTGTGTAAATCACAAGTCTCTTTGTTATAATGCTTTTTCATTATCCCCAAAGAGAGCTTGTCAGTTAGAAAGCTGAGGGAGGGACCCAGGGTCCTAAGTTAGCAATGCCTACAGCCTGAAACAACTATAGTCCCAGACTGAGCGTGAACAACTCACCTACCTGCTTACATTGGAGGAAAAACCACAGATTGCACAATACAGACATAGTTGAAGCGAAGTCAAATTCAAAGAATCATGTGTACAGCTCCAAGTTACTGTTTCTGCATCTATTTCACACCCTGAAACTCCATTATAAATTTCACAGTTTACTTGTAGCCTAAAAGCCTGGCTTCCAGACTTGACTATGTAAGTTCTCTATTCTAGTAAAGGAAACTGTAAAGATACAATCCAGGCTGTGGAAAAGGTATTTTGAAAATGAGTATAAGTAGTCTGCCCAGATTTTCAGCCTAGTCCAGCTGTGATGTTATATAAATTAAAAGACATTTCTGATCATGAATTTTTTGGGTTTGTAAAATTAAGACTTCTGCTCAGAGGTCCCCTTCAGTGGTCACACCTTAGATCTTGTAAGGGATACAGATCTTAGATAAAAAGGGATGGATTAGAGGATGCCAGCATGTTCCTTGATGACCTGTAGCTTTCTCCTAAGGGAGCCTGACACAGGTATACAGGAATGTGCCCACATGTGCCCTTCTCAGCAGAAGGAATGCTAAGAATGAAACTCTAGTGATCCGCATCTAGGAGCCCGGCCTGCTCTCTCCCCTGAGCACCTGAGTCAGTTCCTGTCTCTGCAAACACATCCCAGTGGGTCCTCTTGTATTTCTGGGGGATGTAAAAGAGACGTGCATACATTCCAGCCCCTTTCTGCTGACTCTGGGATTGCACAGCAAGCTGCAGCCATTATTTTTATTGCTGATGCCACTTCCTATCGAAACAATTTGGTGCTAATAAGCCCCTATAATAGTAAGCAATGGTTTGGCTGAATAATTGTCACTAAATACCATTCAAGGCTTTGTTGCTTCTTGGGCATATTGCTAATTATTCCACATCTGAAATAACACCCAGAGGCCCACTGAATGCTGGTAAATAGGGTTTTTTCATGCTCCTGGAGCCTGGGGCTGGGTGTGACTAGGAATGCCGGAGCTCTAATCCAGGAAACAATGTCTGCTTCACAATCTCAACTCCCACAAAATCACAGCCTTTTGCAAACTGTACCCAGGCTCAGACCAATCAAAGGATCCGTCTGGGCCTGGAATTGGAGGAGGAAATCAGTGGAGAGAGAAGGTCTCCTCAGGGCTGCCCAGGAGGGCTTCTGGGGTGAGCAGAGGGTTGATGCTATTAAGAAGAAGCGCCAGGGTCTTGGTGGTTCACTGTAGAACTCAAGGGATGTGATAGTCACCACTGGGAAGTCAAAGGCTGGTACTATAAGCTGGGAGTAGGTCGGAAGTGGGAAGATTTAGGGTCCCTTCATCAAGCTTCATCCCACAGCACCGTCCGTAGACTTTATTTTCCTCTAAGCAAGGAAGTAGATGATTTTTGTCTTCTATCTCCTGAAATGGACTCTCAGCCTGCCTCACTGTGTGGTGCCCTCAGGATACTTCCATCACTCAAAGGCCATGCCAGAATCACAGGACTCAAAGCAGGTCCCTGCAGATGGGCCAATGGGTCTTAGCATGTATTTACATGCTGGTGTTTTCTAACAATAACTTGGAAGAGGCCCATAAGAAAGAAGTTAGCAGTGAGTCCCTCACAGGAGGGAGGTCAAGAGAGCTGGGCACAGTGGTGAAGGGGAAGCATATGGCTCATTGTTTACTTTTGTGCCATTCAAAACTCCAAAGCATGGCTGAGGAGATGGCTCAGTGGGTAAAGCATTTGCCACATAAGCAGGAGGGCCAGAATTCATAAGCCAGATCTCACTGAAAACCAAGTGCAATTGTGTACATTTGTAATGCCAGCTCCTACAGCCAGATAGGAGCCAGAGATGAGAAAATGCCCAGAACTTCATGGCTCAGCCAGCCTAACATACATAGAAGCAAGCAAAAGACCTCGGTCTCAAACAAAGTGGAAGGCAAGGACTGATACCAGGATTGTCCTCTGACCTCCACCCAGAAACCTTGGCACAAACACACCCACAGTCACACATAAAATGTGCATGCATGCGAATGCATTCAACTTAATTATAAAACTATAAGGCTACATATGTCTGATAAAAGTGTTCAAACTATTGTGGTGCAGGCACAGGCCTGGCTTGATTTCCTGAGACAGCTATGAACATGGGCCAGAAAAGCACTCACAGGACGCAGAGGCTTGCCACTTCTCCACCCTACATTTCTCCTGCTCCATCTCTCCTTTCACTCATGCATTCATCCATGCAGGAAGATGCTGGGTTCCAAAGTTGTCAGTTATTCCTATGAGAAAAGCTTCTCAATCTCAGGAATTAAATCAGTGGGAGAAAGATGGAAAAGTTTGTGAATAATTAGCACAATTTGTTCACCTATTTGGGTATGCATCAAAGGATACAAAAGCCCTGGAGGGAAGGGGATTGCTGAGGAAAGCTTCCTGGAGTTGGAGGGAGTTTAGGAGGTTAGGGCAGACTGCTGAGTGACTTAGGACCCAATTCTTTGGGGAAATGGAACAACAACCACTCTTGGCTGCTTTGAAGCTGAATAGAAACCTTGATGAGAAAACTCAATGAATCCCATCCTGAGAGGCAGGCTAAAGAGAGGTGTTACAGTGTTACTTCGGGTAATCCATCAGCCCTCAGTAGAAGGAGGTGGCCATGGTAGTCAAGGGTTAGAATCCCTCAGTCAGCATCATGTAAAGTTTTAGAGCCTAGAAGTTGGAAGACACTAACTATAAATAAATAGGACCAAAAACCACAAAGCAGAATTACAACAGTAAGGTTACAGCAGTAAGATCCAGTGTAGGGGATGGTGTCTCAGGATCCACGCGGAAGAGACAGTCCAATGTCTGTTGTACTGCCTCTTGCTGAATTCTGGAAGAAGCAAACCCAGTTAGACATTTCGTGGAGGCTTTGTCTAGGAGATGTAGGTTCTTATCAGAATCTGAGCTCTGAGGTTCCTGTCGAAGAGAAAGTAGAAATCTTCAACTTTGTTTATTGTTTACTAGGTCTCTTGATTCTCATTTTGAGTGCTTTCTGGACAATAGGGTTTAATCTTGGTCAAGTGAATCTAATTAATTTCTCTATGGATTTTAAAATTGACCAAAACTGATAGAATTATTTTATAGTTTTGGTTATATTCTCCATTTAGGTGCTTAAGACCATGTAGGTAGCCTCAGATTAATCACTCGTTTTAATCTTGAAGTCAGTAAAACTCCTTGGGAGTTATTCTAGTGGACTTAGGAGAAATTCTTTGACTTTATGTTCTTTTTAACCTATCAGTTATGCCATCTGCAGGGATGGGACAGAGTCTTGCTGAATATGTGACTTCCTTTGGAAGTGTAAGAACATGTTCCTCTCCATTGATTCTCTTCCCTGCAGGCTGTGCTGTGGTGCAATCCAATCTCTAGAGACTCTGCTGCTCTTGTCAAGAGGACAGTTGACTTATAAGAGAGGTTCCATTGTCCCCTGGTTCCTGAACGACATCAGCGGGTGTGGGGGATAGTTTTAGTGTCAACTTGACACACCTGGGTTGAGGGAGCCTCAATTTGGGAATTCCTCCATTGGACTGGCCTGTGCTCCTGTCTGGGGGATATTTTCTTGATTGCTGAGTGATGTGAGAGGGCCCAGCCCACTGTGGGTGGTGCCATCTCTGGGCAGGTTGTTGTGTATTGTATAACAGGCTGAGCATGGACCAAGGGAGTATACCAGTAAGCATTGTTCCTCCATGGCCTGTGCTTCAGCTCCTGCCTCCAGATTCCTGCCCTGAGTTCCTACCTTGGACTTCCAGATGAACTGTGTGATCCAGGAGATATAAGCAAAATAAACTCTTTCCTCACCAAGTTGGTATTGATCAAAGTGTTTCGTCACAGTAACGGAGAAGCAAACTAGGACAGAAATTGGTACCAGATGTGGGGTGCTGCTGTGACAGACCTGACCTTAGTGTTTTGGGGAGGATTGTGGAAGCATTTGGAACTTTGGGCTAGAAAAGCCACTGAGTGCCTAGAGTTTGTTGCTGTGGAGGTTCGAACAGTTACGCTAAAAGAGTTGTAGACGATGAGGGCCTGGCTTGTGAAGCTTCAAAGGGAAGTGGAGACTCTCAGGCTGTTTGTGTGGATATTTTGAATTGAGACTCTGTGGGTTCTGGTTGGGAGGGCCTGAAGAATCGACTGTGATTAAGAAGAGACCAGAACCTGAAGTAAACCTTTGTTTTACTGAGACAATTGATGCTGGCTAGCTGGGGCTGAAAAATCAGTTGTAAGTAACAAGAGACCAGCATCACCATGGTAAAATCTTCTGGGAAGAATTTCCTGAGGGTCAACACACAGAAGCTGTGGTCCAGAGAGGCCCATGCCCTTCTCAAGCTGGAAGCAGGACTTGGCAATATGTAAGAGTCTCCTGCATGGTTCTGCTTTTGAAAGTGTGAAGGGGTCAGAGAGTAGCTGAAACTATGCAACATGAAAGGCCAGGAAAACCATTGGTGAAAGTGCAGCCTCAGTCACAATGTGAAGACCCCAGGATTGCAGGGGTCATGGAGAGAATCTGAGACTTTACACTAGGAAAGGCCAGAAGAGCCTATTGGTGAAGGTGAAGCCTCAGTTTCAGTGGAGACCTCAGCTTTTGGAGATGCTGGGACCATGGGATGACAACCAAGGGTAGCAGCAGGTGTGGAATGGAGATGACCTGGGGCAGTGAGATGAGCTGTGTGTGCTGTGGATGCCAGAGCCAAAGAAGTGGAGCTGCCGAAACTCTTTGGAGCTCAGAAGATCATGAGTAAATTCCAAATGTCCAGCCTTGAGCTATTTGCTGGACTTAGGTTTTGTTTAGGTGTGCCTGATGTGTCTCTTTGAAATAAAACAGCACTTGTTTTGGATTTTACAGGAGCCCACAGTTAAGAGACTTTTAAAAGAGACTATCAACTTTTAAGTGTTTGGATTTTCTGAGGACTGTGGGGCTTTTAAGGTTCTATTGTCTTATGTTGTGATAATAATGTTACCATCATATCTTGGGGACAAGAAATATGGTGTAATAGTGATTTCTTTGTGTATTCAGTTGACAAGGGGGAAATTTTGCTGGATAGTTTTAGTGTCAACTTGGTACACCTGGGCTGAGGGAGCCTGAGTTGAGGAATTGCCTCCATTGGACTGGCCTGTGGTTATGTCTGTGGGATATTGTCTTGATTATTGTGTGATGCGGGAGGGTCCAGTCCACTGTGGGTGGTGCTACCTCTTGGCAGGTTGTTGAGTATTGTATAAGAAAGCAGGCTGAGCATGGTCCAAGGGAGTAAACCAGTAAGCAGCGTTCCTCCAGGGCCTGTGCTTCAGCTCCTGCCTCCAGGTTCCTGCACTGAGTTCCTACCTTGGATTCCCATATGAACTGTGTGACCCAGGAGATGGAAGCGAAAGAAATCATTTCCTCCCTAGATGGTATTGATTAGAGTGTTTTGTCACAGCATTGGAGATGCCAACTGGGACAGAGAACAAGGGCCAAGATATTGACTGCCTTTTTGAATCTATTACCCTCAGTGATGTAGACCTCAAGGCTTTGGTTATTAAACATCCAGAAGGATGGCTTTACCAGTCTTGATTTTGAAATTCTGTGTAGCATTTAGATAAAACTTACAGAAAAAACAAAGCAGTTTAAAATAAGCCCTGATTTTTCCAAGATTTAGTTTCCCCAAGTGGTTGAAGCCTAACAAAGTTAATGACATACAAGTAATTATCTTGATGAACATAAATATTTTAAGTCAGTTCTTGTGAATGTTACCATGAATAGATCAATATAACCTTAGGAATCTTAATAATCTTTAATAATCAAACATATCATTCTTGAGTTTCATCCTCCACAAATCTTTATGGCTTATTCAGGCTTTCTATAACTTGCTGAACCCCTTGGCTTTGTCCTCATCCTTTATCTTTCATTTTTAGGACAAAATATTATTTTATCATACAAAATCCATCCTTATCTAAAATATTCTTTTTTTAACTTTTCTGATCCCAAATATAACTTGACAACTTTCAAGTGTCTTCCTCTTACCCAGCTTTTTCTTTGGACTAGTCTCATGTACCCCCAAATGTCCACCCTGTGAGCAAAGCATTGTGCCCAATCTTTCTGTTAATGATAGGGTCCCCATTCATAGGCAGTGTGAAAATATGTAGTTTAGAGGTTCATTTCTGTACTTTTGTACTAATTACTTTCCTTATCACTCTGGCAAAATACAGATCAGCACAAAGGAGTAGAGATTTATTTTGGCTCATGGTTTAAGAGGATACAATCCATCATGGTGGGAAAAGGATGGCAGAAAGACCATTTCACAGCTGTAGCAAAGGGAACTTGAGGGCACTGTTTGTATCAACACAGCTGTCAGAAAGCAGAAGGCTCTGACCAGAAGCGCAAACAAGCCAGGATATAACCCATAAGGCCCACTCCCCAGCAATCACTTCCTTTAGCAAGTTCTACCTTCTAAAGGTCCTACAGTCTCCCAAAATAACACTGCCAAATGGGTGTGGGGATCTGGGTATTGAGCAAGGCAAGCAACTCCAGATACCCTAAAGGGATGGCAAGTGTCTGACCTGCTCTGCCTGATGTGATATGAATCTTCCTTTCCCCCACCCCAGACCAGAACCAGGTTTTTGGGTTTCGTTTCTTTGTTCCTGAACTTCTACAGCCTTCCCGCCCTTTACCCCCAAACCCCAACTCTAACTTTCCCGCCTTCTGTAATGGTCAGGAGGCCTCCCTATATAAGCCCCTGCATTGGCTCTAATAACCGAACTACCCACCGACGTCTCCCGGGAGGGAACTCCTCCTGCCGCACTCTGAGCTACCTGAGGTCCCGTTCGATCGTCCTCCATTCTCTGGCATGGCTGGAGCACAACAGCCATGCTGGAGATGGAAACACACCACAAATGGGGACTAAGTGTTCAAGCACATGAGAATATGGGACTATTTCACACCTTAGTCATAACAATTACCAATGTTAAATTTTTGCATAGTAAGTGCATCTAACATTCTACAGTTAAGAATCTATCCTATACCAATTCATTTATATAAATATCCAAAGCAGTACAAATGACAAAAGCAAAAATAGAATGGTTGATCCCCACAGAGCGGAGTAAAGGAAAATGGGACACTTCATTCCATTGAGTATACATTTTTAATCAAACACAGTGAGTAAGTTCAAGAGATCTGCTTACCACAGAGTGTTCATTCTTGGTAATATGGTACTCTACATCACAAAGTGTACTAAGAAAATTGACATCTGACTTCATTCTAAGTGTTCCTATCACAAAAGCAAAACAAAATGAGGGGATTCTAGGGAACTACGGGAATGATCAGTATGCTTATTGTCATGATTGTGGTGATAGATTCAAAATGCATGCATAAGTTCAAACATGTTGTAATGGTTAGATTTTTATCTCTAGCACTTATATCACAAAACTTCCCTAGAAGCCTTAGAGGAGGAAAATAACAGTATCAGGCTGAACAGTCATCAACATGGTGAGAATGCCAGAAAGTATCCATATAGGTACTGAAGTGCTCATTTCCTGTGAGAGACTACGTTAAAGAGCAGTCCTGAAACTTCACTGTAGGAAGGGCATAGTTACAGAGGCTACAAAGGAGGCTAAAATGAATCTAGGTAGATATCCTATGTTGCTTATTGAGAACTCTGAACTAGCTGATTTCTCTGAACTCTGAAAGCCAAAAGAGTTGTCCATATCCCCTGTGCTAGAGGTTAGCCTTATTGCCTGTACATCTTGTAAATGAGACCCCTAAGGAGCATTCCTTGAAAGAGTAAACTCATCCTTCTCAAGTTCCGCTTCACTGTTTCAAATACAATATAGGTCAAGATTCAATGTGACTCATATAAAGACAAGCTATCCATTTTTTTTATTAGAAGAAAGTGATTATTTTGCAGAAGAACTGCAGGGCATGGTTAACATGCACTGCAAAGATTTAAGAAAAAGTAACTGGGCTCTGGAGGGTGATGGAGTATAAGGAAGTGGAAATATAAGACCAAGAAGTGGACAGTTTATTGAAACAGGCATTCTCTCCAATGACTTTAATAACCTGGCAAGGAAAGCAAGAACTCAGGAAAATATTCTGATGAAAAGACTTCTTCTTGACACACAGACATAATGTTTTGCAGAACTAATAAAGCAGAGTATTCGAGTTGCCTTGTAGACATTTGAGAAAAGTATCAGAAGGCTCCAAGGTATACATGCTAATGTGGACTTTTTATATAAGAGCAGATAATCTCACCAGTAATGTGAATAGCCTCACTAAAAACTGAAGGGTGTGCTAGTTAAGGGGACCATGATCTCATCAAATAACTCAGGGTGACTTTCTGTATAGTCTAAGGTTGATTGATCTGTTGCCATGAACGCAGTATCCTAGTATGCTAGAATTCCAGGGAATTCCAGAACAGCAGGTGCAAGATGTTGGTTCTTAGCCATCAGAGACAAGATGGATTCAGCTATCATAATCAATAGCAGTATTGAACAGCAACTAGGAGGCTTAGACTACAGGGTTCTGTGACAAAAATTATTAGACAATAGTACATCAGTTGGGGAGTTGAAAAGAGTACTGCTTGGCTTATATGACCAAGAGACAAAGAACAGCTGGTCAGACTTCTGGTGCTGGCTGCTCTCTAGAGTGAAATGATCCCTCTTTGATTTCCAGATCTGAGCTAGTTCTCAGATTCAGAATCTTGTCATTGAGGGAGATTCTAGATCCTGAAGCAGGAAATCCTATAATGCCTCAACAGAACATATGGTATTAATCCCCTAAACCTTCTCCAAAGAGTCACACACTATACTATGTACTATGGGAACTGAGCCTCTCAGCTATATAAAGGCAACTGCATCTGAAATCTGAACTGACATCAACAGTAGAGAAACCAAAACACCATCATGATGCCCTTGTTAGAATGGGGTTGTGAAATCCAGGTGACAAATGGACTCTTGGCCCACATCCATTTCATAAATGTACAATGAGTCTGCCAACCCACACTGTGATAATTTTCATGGTTTCTGAGTGCTTAATTGGGTTGGGTATACTTAGCAGCTGGAAGACCCTTCACATTGGTTCCTGACCTGCAGGGAGAGAGCCATTATAGCGTAAAAGGCCAAGTGGAAACTCCTGAAAATGCTCACTATCTCAGCCAAGAGAGTAAATTAGAAATAATAACTCATCCCAGCTGAAATGGCAGGGTCTAGCGTTGATCTCAAAAACCCAGACTGCAGGGGTAGGTTGTTCTCACAGCCTCATTTAATTCTCTGAGATGACACTTGCAGAAACCAAGTGGATCACAGCGAACCACTGCAAATCTAAGCAAACACTAGACCCAACTGCACTGCTTTGTTCAGCATCCCAGTGTCATTACTGTTGCAGATCATTGGGGTTTGAAATTCTTGGTACATATGCCTATTGATCTTACAAGTGCATTGTTTTCAATATCCATCAAAAAGAACAAAAAGCAGTTTTCATTCACCTAGGATGGATGGTAATACACATTGAGTTTCTTCTAGAACGAATGTTACTGCTCATTTCCTCTGCCACAATATAATACAAAATGACTTTGATTTTTCTGAAATTCAATAGAACACTAGAGTGGTCCACTAAACTGCTGATGTCATAATTTATCAGTAGTACTCAGCAAGTCATAATTAATTCTTGTCACTATCCTGACATAGGCGATGTTACCTAGTAATATGATATATACATTCATATATCTAACACTGATGTCTATCACCTACCTATCATCTATCTATCTATCTATCTATCTATCTTCTATTTTCACACACACACACACACACACACACACACACATTCCCAGTAGACAGAAGATCAAGTAGTCTCATGGCCTTGTCACAGTGGTAACCATTATAGAGATCCATTGTTCTCAGCTGTGTTGTTCCAAATGTGGTCTGCAGAATGAAAGAACTGCCACAAGTTTTGGAGCTCATTAGGAATGCACCTTTTCCCGTCTCACTCCAGACTCACAGAATCAAATCTGAGGGAGAGACCTAGGAACTGGAGATTAACAGCTTGTGATGGTCAGCTTTAATTGTCAGTTTGATGCAACCTAGAATCACCTGGGAAGAGTCTCCCTGAGAGACTGCCTACATTGAATTGGCTTGGAGATATGACTGTACGGCATTGTCTTAGTCAAGACTGCCCACTGAGGGCAACACCATTGTCTAGACACGGATCTTAAACTTTGTAAGGGTGGAGAATTCGAGCTGAGCAGAAGCAGGTGAGCAAGTGAGCATGTGTGCATTCTTTTCTCTCTGTTCTACTGCTGATGTGCCCTGGCCAGATGTCTCAGGCTCTTGCTGATATGACTTCCGTGTACTGACAGACTGTAACCTGGAATTATGAGCTAAAATAAATGCTTTCTCTTTTAAGTTGCTGTTTGTCAGGATATTTTAATGACAGCGACAGACCCAGAAGTACAATACAGCTCCTTGAATGAGTCTTTTGCCAGATGAAGTTTGTGAAGCACTGCTCCGTGGAGCACGTTTTATGCTGAGATAATAGCCCCCAAAGAAAATCATTGCCCCTGGCCCTCCCTGCCATCAGGCAATGCAACACTGAATGGACTGCTTTTAATGCCAGAGAAGACATACACCACACGTGGGAAGGCTTACAGAGCTGTTTATCAGGTGACGAGGATGTCCAAAATATTGGTTGGGTCAGATTGCCACAATCACTCTTCCCACTTGCTTCGTTCATGGAGTAGACCTCATGCTGCTAGAAGCATCTGCAGTGAGTAGGGAGTCATGTGGATTCACTGACAAGCTCCACTGGGCCGTTTCAGGGCAGATCCCCAAAGTCCTGGAGTAAGGTCACGCCATCTACAGTAAGAGCGTTCATCATTCAAAATCATTTTTGTCTGCTTTAGGAGCTAAGGGGAGACTGAGCACCTGTTACTCTCCTGACATAGGCAGCAGCATCTGATATGTGATGGCTACGCAGCACCAGGTGCTATGTAACTGCAAAGACGTAGTTGCCCATCGTAACCTGGTGCTGCTAGCTGTTAATCATAAATACAGGTGTATGTAACAAATTGCCACAAAGTTTACAGGTTGAAATGACACAAATTTACCCTTACAGAAATCCAGAAGCATTGGCAATATTCTACAAGTGAACTTTCTCTTAATTATTCAGGATCACCAAAATGTGGGGAGTTTCTATCTCCAGAAGCAGCGCTCAGCCAATGAGAGGAGTGAGGATAAATAAGCTCACTTTCCTGCATAAGTAGGATAATTCTTAGGCACGTTCCACACCACCTCTCAAATGTCCAATGGGTCTGAGTCCTGGTTACCGGTAATGGCAACCGGCTCATTGTGTCTGTTCTGTCTCTTCCACCTTCACATCCTCCTCTACCGTTGCTTCCCAGGCCACCTTCCAAATACTCAGCTTGTATGCAAGCCATTGTTTGAGGATTCCATTCTAGGAGAATCCAGCCCAAGACTCATATCTTTTAAACTGCATGGAGGGAGCACTGATTTATAAGAGTGAGGTTCAAATTATAATTACTTTGCATTTAAGGCAGATAGTCCATGTTCTCAGTCGTGTGGAATTATTTTGCTCATAGCATTAAAGGAGAGTAGTGCACTGAGCAGTATCGGTCTGTAAGTGCTGGGTAAGCACTAAAAGGAGATCCCAGCTTTGCTCAAGCTGACTTACTCAGCGATCTACGTGATCCTTTTGATCTCTCTGCCACTGTTGCACATTACTGTCAATAGCTTTGATGCACAGTTAGCCGTGCAGGAAAGCAGGCTGCAAAAGCACTACAACGAGCATCGCCATGTAGCTTCTAAGCAGATACCAATGTGTCTCCTGCTGTCTCAATAGAAACTAAGAGGGAATTGGACCTATCAGAGTGGTTTGAGATTTAGCGGGGGATCAAAGGCTGTTGGACGTGGGCTAACATTATGGGAGTTTTATAAACAAAATTGTGGAATCTGCAGTCAGCCTCATTTCTTGACTTTGGGGAATGAAAAAGACTTTGCAACCAACTGGGTTATAAACACCTGGGCCAAAACAATCTCTGCTCTAGTGGTCACCAGTAATGAAGACGAAGCCAAAGCTTGCATTTCTAGAAACATTCCCGCTGCAGCAAATGGAGAGTAACAGAGACAAGAAACATACACACACCCAGAGACAGAGACAGAGAGAATATGTTCTGTATGTGATGACATGGGATGAGGTACAATATAAGCTGTAATATTTGTTCATTAAAAGCAAATTTTATTTCAGAATATTATCTCCACAGACAAAGAGTGGGATATTGTGGGCACTATGGTTGTGAACTGTGACTCTCCTCTTTATAAATTTCTTGTAATAAATATGTTTCTGATACTCAGAAAGAAGGTTCTCTGTTCATTTTTCCTCCTTGAAAGTCAATGAAAATAACAAAGAGAAGCAGAAGCCAAGAAGATCCTCCTGTATTTGATGAGATTAACCCACTTACAACTGCAAAATATGGCTGCTAAGGAAGACCAACATGCACAGTCCAAACAGGTCAGAGTGAGGCAAGTGCAACGGAGAGACAGCTTTGCCTCTGAATCTGTGGACAGCATCAGCGGGGGCACAGCATTCTCAGGAAGATTGTTCCTAGGACTCATGTTAGAAAGGTTTGGGGTTCATGACAGCCTAGCTACTTTTCCTAAGAGCTGGCATCATGGAATAGTGGGAATACAAGGCTAACATGAGGTTATGTAAACTGCCACCATCATCAAAGGAAGCCATCATGGAGGAGAAAGCTAGAGTTGAACAAGTTAAAACTGCCACTCAGATATAGTAAAGAAAATACAAGTTAAATTAACTCATCAAGAACAATTGAGGCATACAGAGCTTCCCTATGGACAGGGAAATCTGAGCAAGACTGAGGCAAGAGAAAATGCTGGCAGAAAGATGGTTAGACATAGAAGACCACATTTTAGGGTGCCCACTGCCACGCGAAGCTTGGTCTTCCAACCCTCACTCTCACTGTCTGCCCTGTATACAGGAAGTAGAAATTCCATCCCAACAAGAGCAACGACCACCAGAAAAACAAACGTGAATGGAGAGGAAGAAGTGGGAAGCCACTTGCCTGAGGAGGCAATGCAGAAATATCAGAGAACAAAAGGGGTTATGATCAGAACTCTGAATGAAATAAAAGGACAAAGCGCTACATCAAATAAATGCTCAGTGAAGAAACTCAAGGGCACAAGTAAGAAATGACAGAGCAACAGAAGGGAGCAGACATGCTCTGTCAGTGCTCAAGACTAACAGAAGAGGAAAACGAAACCATTCAGAAAGGCATGCCAGATGCACTAAGATGAAAACTCTGTAATACAGAAACGCACCCGGGAATACGGAAGAGGGGACGATAAAGTACAAAAATTCAAGAGTAGCAACGATTTTAAGAGAAAACACAGAGGTTGGTGAAAGGTATTAGGAAAACTATTGTAAGATAAAGATGTAAAATCTGGTGCTGGAGAGGTGGCTCAGAGGTTGAGAGCACCACTGCTGCTCTTGCAGAGGACCTGGCTTTGGTTCCCAGCACCCACATGGTGGCTAACAACTGTCCAGTACTCTAGGTCCGGGGCATCTGATGCCCTCTTCTGACTTCTGGTGGCATTGCATGCATATGGTGCACCTACATACATGCAGACAAAATACTCATACATGTAAAATAAATAAGAGATACAAAAGCTATGAAATCTAAAGATTCCTCTCATGGAAACAAAAAAGAGAATAATGAGTAAGTGACAATAGCTACTTTTTTTCTTTTTTTTAAAAAAAGTCATTTCATTTGATTGTTTTTAAATTTGTTTGTTTGCTTTTGAGTTTTTTTTTTTTCTTTTTCTGTACAGAAACTATTTAGTTTAATGAGGTCCCATTTGTCAAGTGCTGACCTAATTCCTGAGAAAATGGGATCCTGTTTAAAAGGTCCTTTCCTACACTGGGCATGGTGGTGTGACCTTTAGTCCCAGCCCACGAGAGGCAGAGGCAGATGGATCTCTGAGAGACAGAGGCCAGGCTGGTCCACATAATGACTCTCAAGTGGACTGAGACTAGGAAGATTCTGCCAAATAAACAAACAAAAGTCCTTTCCTGCACCTTTATCTTCTAGGGTATTGCCCATTTTCTTCTAACAGTTTCAGCATTTCAGGTTTCATATCGAAGTCTTTGACCCATTTGGAGTTGATTTTTGTGCAGGGTGAAGGATGGGGGTCTAATTTTAGTCTTCTACATGTGGAGATCCAGTGTTTGAAGCACCATTTGTTGAAAATGCTGTCTTTTCTCTAGTGTGTATTTGTTTGCATCTTTGTCGAATATGTAGAGTCTGTAATTATATGCACTCATATCTGGGTCTCATATTTGTTTCACTGACCTATGTGTCTGTTTTTCTGCCACTACCATGCTATTTTTATTATAACTCTGTAATATAGTTTCAGATCTAGTATAGTAGATCCTCCATTGTTAGTGTTTTCACTCAGGATTGCTATGGCTATTTAGGGTCTTTTGTGATTCCATATGAATTTTAGGAATTTTTTTTTCTGTTTCTGTGAAGAATGTCATGGGGAATGTGATAGGGATTGTGTTGAATCTGGGATGATCATTTTCACAGTATTAATTCTACCAATCCATGAACACGGGAGGTTGTTCTGCCTCCTAGTGTCGTCTTCAATCTCTTTCTTCAAAAGATTTAAAGTTTTCTTTGTAGAAGTCTTTCAGGTACTTGGTTGGGTTTATTCCTAGATTTTTTTTAACCTAGTGTAAATGGGAGTGTTCAAACACCTGTAAACACAAGCACTGCAACAATGATAATCAAAGAAGAGGACAAAAAACTGAGAGGAGAAGGGCGCACAGGGGAGGAGTCAGAAGGGGGGTGGGAAGGGGGCGGATGATGCAGATGCAGCACTCATGTATGAAAGTCTCCGAGAATAAATGCAAAACAAATTCATTGTGTAAATTATTATTTGAATTGTACATTTTTAGTGAGCAGTTTGATAATTTGATATATGTAGAGAGTTGTAACAATCATCTCATCGAACATTCAAAAAAAAACCCTTAATTAATGGATGATACTTGTACACATTTTTGAGATTCACAGTAATATTCAGTTTATTCACACAAACAGGTCAAAGCAGGGGTATTAACATTTCCACCTCCTATAAACCGAGAGGAGCTCAACGAAAAGTTCTGATTTAGAAGTCTACCAGGGGGCTAGAGAGATGGCTCAGTGGTTAGGAGCACTGCCTGCTCCTGCAGAGACCCAGGTTCAGTTCACAGCACCCACATAGCAGCGAACAACCATCTGTAACTCAAGTTCCAGGGACTCCAACGCCCTCTTCTGGGCCCTATGGGCATTGCACAATATTGATGTATAAGTAGGCAAAATACTCATACATGTAAAATAAAAAATAGAAGTCTACCTAGACACCCATATTAGCTATCTACTGACAAAGACTAGTTCCTCAAAACTTAGTTACTTAGAAATTAATCACTTCTGAATGCATGGTTTCCGTAGGTCAGGTTTCCAGGTGTGATATCTCCAGAGCTGAAACCAGGGAACTTCAGATAGTGTGGACTTGTCAAAACTCCACTAGGGCAGGACACCACAGCTCCTTAAAAGCATCGGTACTACTCCGGCTGCTTGCTGGATGCCAGCCTCAGATTGTGGCCATAGGACATTTCCATAGAGTAGTTTACAGACGACTGGCTTTCCTCTAAACAGTGAGTGCTAAATACAATACAGGATGCCCTATGTTTAGAATTTCAAATAAACAGAAACATCCTTTTTTACTATTAGTACGTCCCAAAAGTTACAGAAGATATACTAAAAGATTTTTCATTACTTAGATGAAGTATAATGTACCTATCATCCTTTATTTTTATTTGCTAACCCTGAAAGTTCTACTCAGAAGGAAGTAAGAGTAAAAGGTAAGACAGACGCAGCAGCCTTCTGCAACCTTTCGCCATGCAGTTTGTTAAAATCAAGCCAATGGGTCCAGCCTACACCCAAGGGGAGAGGATTTCCTAGGGGACACAGATACAAGGAAGAAGATATCACTGTGGGCGTGGTAGAATGCCTGTTATACACCTCCACCCCCACCAGGAATTCTTACACAAAGATGAAAGCAAAATGAGCCTAGAGCTAAGACTTACCTATAGCAACATTCCACTACATAACAGAAAGTGAAATAAGGTCTACAGATTCCTCAAGGAAGAGCTGGATGTGAGGGGTGTAACTGAAATTCACACATATAAACCATATAAATATTTGTAAATCTTCAAGATCTTATGATATTAAAGGTCCTTGAGCCCCTCTTAAAATAAAACAGTGGAGCCTCAAGACAAAATCCAGCTCATCATGAAATGAACACTGTTACCAAGCAGGACTGATTTGTGTGTATTGATACATAGTATGAAGCTAAATTTTGGGGGAAAATGTACATCTGCCTTGAAAATGCATGATACAGTAGACCAAACTCATGAGCGTGGATGTGGAGAGAAAAGCAAGGATTCTAACTGTGTGCTGACTTCCCTGTCTTTATAGCAAGCTCAAGGAGTGATGTCAAAGAGGATACCGAGAAGCACATCAAATAATCAGGCTGTAAATATGTTATTCTATTTAAAAGGTTCATTAAAAGAGAATTCATGCAAAATTATGCAGCAAAATCAAATCAATGGAGCAGGTATCAAGGTAGAAGCAAAGTTGGGAGTCTTGTTAAAGAATGAATGTCTGTGTTCCTTCAGAGTTCCCGGGGTGAAATCTCACCTCGTAAGGTAATAGAAGAAGATAGCCTTTGAAGCGCTAGTCATGAATGACTCTTCATGAATGAAATGGATGCCCTCATAAAGAGTCCCCCCCCCAAGACCTTTTTCACCCTCTTTCTACCATGTGAGGATTCTATAGAAAAACAGCCATACGCAACCCCAAAACAAGCCTTCTAGCCATACTGACATTCTGCTCAGACATTTGCCCTTCAGATCTGTGAGCAGTAAATTTCTGTAGTTTATAAATCACCTAGTTTATGGTATAATGTTATAGCAATTGAACTAAGAAACATCACATCCCTTTGTAATGGAGAAGGCAGTGGCTCCAGGCCACTTCATGCATCCCACCATGATAATTCCAGTACAGTGAATCCCATTAGTGATAAGCATTGCCCTTTAAGGGTCCCTCTTGGACTAATTCAGATTGGGTAGGGTCTGGTATAGGAAGCACCTTATCTGTTGCATAATGGAGGGCCTATGAAGGGCCAGAGTAAAGCCTCAGCTACTCTCAGTTGGCTTTTAAATGCCAAGAGGAAAAGGAACCCCCGACTTCCTTCTTTCATGGACTTATGGAGGTGAAACACACTATCATGGTTCCAGGGTCTTTGGAGGAGGAAGCTCTCCTGAAAGACAAATTCTTGATCCAATCTGCAAAAGCTGCAAAAGCTCAAGGGAGGAGCTTAGACCAACTGGTCCAGACTGGCAGGTCAGTATATTACAACTGGAACCTAGAAAGGGTGAAAGGGACAAATGTCATCATGCCATAAAAGTCACCCAAGGAGAGTCCATTCAGAAGGGTCCCTCTGGAGAATGTTTCCTCGGTGGACAACCAGGGAATTCCAAAGAATGCTGCTACTTACTTCTCAGCCTCCACCTAGACCCTGCCATAATTGCCAACACCACCACTAAAGGGTGAGATATGCTCTGGGCCCTCAAAGTCCAAGACCATCTCTTTCCTCACAGTGATGATGAGTTCTGGGACCGGTCTCCAGGCTCCCTTAATACCAGTCCAACTTGAGCAACCCCAGGCAATATAACAGGTGGGACAATGTGTCCTCGCTTTCTGGTAGACACTGAAGTATGATTTTGATGATATCCTTTCCCCCCACCCCCACAAACGAGATCTAAAAAGACCTCTACTGTCAAGAGTGTATCAGACCAGCCCCTGAAAGCACAGCTCACGAGCTCATTGCTTGCTGGGTAAATGGGGGAGGCTCCTCTTCAATCAGTTCTTTCTTACAGTACCTGAGATATCCTGCCCTTCTACTGAGTAAAGATGCCTTCTATCAATGCCAAGTACAATTGATCCTGCCCCCAGGGGAAAACTTATATCTACCCCTGATAGAGACTAAGGTAGACACCTTGGTATGGACAAATGGGGAAGCTCTAGGCCAAGCCACTCCCGTTTCTCCACTTGAAGGATTCTACCTATTTTCCCCACCAAAAATAATTTTCAATCAAATCTGAGATAATAAAGGACTCAAGCTTATTATCCTGGCCCTTAAAAAGCAGAAACTCTTAAGGGACAGTTATAGCCCCTATAGCTGCACCTATTTAGAGACTTCAAAATGGGCCTAATGAATAGAGGTTAGTCAGGACCTCTGACTAACTAATAAGGCTATAGTGCCCTTTCACCCTATGATACTAATACCTATACCTTTATGACCCAGAGCTTACCTGGGACAATCTATTATTCTGTTCTGTATTTAAAGGATTCATTCTTTGGTATTTCCTTTAATTGTTTTCGAGAGTCCAACCTATGAGGCAGGATGAATCACTTGGATGGTCCTGTCCCAGGGATTCAGAGACAGCCCCTATTTATTTGGATTGGCCAGGAGCTTATAAACTGCCCAAATCCTTTTACAACTTTACTCCAAAATATAGATGGCTTACTACTTTGTGGGATATCTGAGGAGGAGGATGTTACCCAGGGAACTGAATCTGTCCTCAACTTTCTAGCTAAAAGGAGATATAAAGGAGATATAAAAGGAGAAAATGTTCAACTCTCAGTCTCAAGTCACGTATTTGCGAATTATCTTAAAGGGAGGAAAATGCAGTCTGAGTTTTTCAACAAATTCAGCCTATTCTATCACCCTTTCCCTCAGACCATGAAGTACTTCAGGGCTCCCTTGGAATAACAATCTTTCTGCTGGATCTGGATTCCTAGATATGCAGAGCTGGCCTGGGCCCCCTTTACAACTTCCTTTTTATGTATTTATTTTTATTTTATGTGTATGAGTGTTTTACCTGCATGTATGCAGGTGCACCCATGTCATACAATGCTGATGGAGGCAGGGAAGGCATCAGATCCCTTGGAACTGGAACAGATGGTTGCTAGCCACTATGTGGGACTGGAAATTGAACACTGGTCCTCTGCAAGAGCAGCCAGTGTTCTTGACCCCTGAGCCATTTCTCCAGCATTTCTAACAACTTCTTAAGGAGACTCAGAATTGTCCCCCAGTCCTTTGGTATGAGAACCTGAGGCCTATCACTCAGCAACTGAAGGAGGCACTTGCTCAGGCCCCTTCCTTAGGACTACCTGCTCAACTCTGATTTTCCCTTTATGTCATTAAAAGATAGGGGACTGCCCTGGGGGTCATAACCCAGCCAATAGGATCAACATACCAGCAAATGGGATACTTCGTCAAAGAGCTAGATTTGATGACTAAAGGATAGCCAGAATGTTTGAGAGCCACTGAGTCACTGCAAAAGTCCCCAGAGCACATAATTTGACTCTGGGAAAGCTCCTTACTGTATATACTCCCCATGACATTGAAGGAATATTTAGTTCCAAGGGGCATGTATGGTTATCAGATAATAGGATGGTAAAATATTAGACTCTCCTAATAGAACGATTTGAAGTGACCCTTAAGGTCTGTTCCTTTCTCATTTCTTCTACTTATCTTCCTGAAAGGAATATCTTGAACACTCATGTCAAGAGGCCTTATTAAAAATCTATGCTTCTAGACATGGTCGTATAGATCATCCTCTGGAAAATCCCAGTCTCCAGCTGTTCACTGATGGAATTTCACTCATACAGGATGGAACTCAGAAGGCAGGATGTACAGTGGTAACTAAATTTATGACTCTTGAGTCCAGCTCCCTCCTGATTAACACCAGTGTCCAATTGGCAGAGCTGATAACTCCAACAAGGACATTGACCCTTAGTAAATGGAAATGGATAAATATTTATATAGACCCCAAACATGCACATTCATATGGCCATCTGGAATGAGAGGGGATCATTGATCTGCTTAGGGACACCTTTCAAGCACTCAAAGGAGATCTTGGATTTATTAGATGCAGTCCTGCTATTGCTTCCCCACGATGTTGAAGTCATGCACTACCAAGAGCACCAGAAGGGAGAGAACCCAATAGTCTTAGGCAACAATGTAGCAAATACTACTGCCAAGACTAAGTGCTTACATAGAAGGAATGTTTCCCCTCCTATGGGGAAGCCTTTCTCCTATCTTCTGAAAGGCCCCCTCTGAGACAGAAGGGGCCCAAGGACAGGATTACAGCCTAGATTATCATGGATTGTGAGTGGCCTTAATAGTAATTTATGGCTTCCTCAGTTCTTACATTGGAGGACTCTAAAATCCTTTCACCAAAATTAACACCCAGGAATGGAAAACTAACTGGTTAAGAGGATGTTTCTAGGGAAAAAATTATTAAAGGTTGTAACTCTAATGGTTGAAGGATTTGATGTCTGCCAAAAGACTCATAGCAATCACCTGCCTTCTCCTGGCACACAAAGACTGGGAAAATATCCAAGGGAAGCTTGGTAAGTAGATTTTTACCCACTTACAATGTGGGTAAAACTACGAATTCTCTATTAGTATGGGTAAATACTTTGACTGAATGGGTTGAAGCCTTCCCTTATTAAACAGAAAAGGCACAGGAAGTGTTGAAGCCTCCCTTAAATGAAATAATTCCTCGATTTTGGATACATAGGAGCGTACAAAGTGACAATGCTTCTTTCAAAGCAGAAGTCACTCAGAGTCTCTCAAGTCCTGGGGATGTAACTTAACTCCCATTGTGCTTGGCATCCACAGTCTTCTGGGAAGGTAGAAAAGATACATTGTCTATTCTAAGCACATCTTACTAAACTGATACACGGGACCCAAACTCCCTGAATGAAGTTACTACCATTAGCTTTAGTGCATTTGAGGAGCACTCTGGGACCATTGGGGATGACTCTTTTTAAGGTTTGGCGTGGAGAGCCTTTCCTTTTGAGAGACCTGCTGCATGACTCCAAGACTACCCAGCTGGCATCTCAAATCATCCGCCTAGACAGGTTCTAAGAAATCCTCTCAGAATTCAGGAGGGATCCCCGGAAGGGAGAGATACCTCGCTCTTCTGTCCTAGAGATGTAGTTCTGATCAAAATCATCAAAGAGATTCTCTCTCTGGGCCAAAACTTGGCGGGTCCTTATCCTGTTATTTTATTCACTCCCATAGCCCTCAAGGCAGCTGGCTTGAACTCTTGGATTCATCACAGCAGAGTCAAGAAGTGGCCCTCCATGTAGCCCCATCTGGGAGAGGTCCAGATAGTGCCTCCCTAACGACCGAATCATAGTCTTGTCAGCAACTGGAGAACATCAAATCAGTTTTTAAGTGACAGCAGCTGACTGTAACTGGGAAATCCCTTCCTGTATCTCAATTTTCTCCACTCTTGTCTCTCTCTGGTCATAGCCTAGCTATGTTGATTAGACTAGACTTAGGCCATGTTTATAGATTGTCTTCTTCTCTGATCCTCTGGGCCATCTTCTTTCTGCTATAATGGCAATTTTCCTAGGGATGACCTTTCTCACAGAACCAATAGAGCCCTTTATGATCCCATGAGCTTTCTAGAATCTGGAGTTCTTTGAGCCTGACTTCCAGTGATAAGAGTGATGCCATTGCACTATCAATGATTTAAATGCTATTGTAACATGTGCTCCAGGACCTGGCAAAGGGCATGTACAACTTCACCATGTCACTCCTTGCTCTTTGTAGGGCCTCTTGCTCTAAAATGGAACCAGACCAGCCTGGATCTATACAAAGTCCTAGGAATGCTTATGAGGAACGCTTGCATCGTCTAGCCAAAGCTCCAGTATGAGCACTCCTTTCTGCTCCTTCCTGATAGGCACCTGTATTCAAACCAAAACTGTGCCAGGCATGGTGGTGCACGCCTTTAATTCCAGCATTCAGGAGACAGAAGCTAGTGAATCTCTGCGAGATCAAAGCCATAGCAAGTCCTAGGCCAGCTCAGGCTACAGGGAAATTCTGTCTCAAAAGTCAAACCAACTAACCACAAAAAAATAGCTAAGTAGAGAAAGTGAGGGAAATCCTGTCAAACTAAAACAAAACCTGCTGCGAGTGTGCCTTTAATATCAGCAGAGGCAGAGGCAGGTGGATCTCTGGTACAAGGCCAGCTTGATCTATACAGGGAGTTCCAGGCTAGTCAGGGTTATGCCGTGAGACTTTACTTCAAAAAGACCCTGCCACCCAAAGAAAAACCCGTCAGATTCCTGCTTGAGTTAATACCAATAAAATAAGGGTTCTAGCTAGGAAAGGCTGACAGATTATAAAGGTCCACCCCCAGTCAAGAGATTCTGTGTGCTGACTAGCTATGTAAGATTCATGTAACAGAGAACGTTTTCCCCTAAACTCCCTACTTGTTTCTAGAGAGACTGGTAGAAGTCCCTAAAGACAATCCCAACTGCTAAGGGTGGCTTGGAGGACCCACCCACTTCCCAAGGCTAATCTCATTCTGGGGGTTGAACTGAGCAAAACCCAGTGAATCCGGCAACCATCTAGAACCAGTCTCACCTTATCGGCTAGATGACTCTGGGAGCCTCTCTGGCATACTCAAAGTTTACATACTTGGGCATAGCACCTACTACACTCTGATGGGAGTATTTCCATGTTTTGTGTCTGTCTCTTTGACACTGACTGTTCTCAGGCCATGGTCCTTTGGCAGACCCAGTTTCTTCAAAGGCTATCTCAGACCTGATCCTGAGAAATGGTGAACCAAAGGTCCATCGTGGGTTTAGCCTCTTCTTAGAACAATAGAGAGCTACCAGTGGGAATCAATATAGGCCTAGGCATTGTAAGGCAATTAGAATGGGCCACTTTGGAGGAGAGACACTCATTAGAAAAGCTCTCCCCTTCCCCTCCCCGCCTCCCCAATCAGGGATAGAACATAATGCTGGTCTGCTATATCAGGAAGAGGGAAAAGGTTGAACTGATTTTTTAAGAAATATTTTTACTGAGCTTTTTTACATTTCACGCAATAGTTCTTACTCAAATTTAGACGCTCTCCCCATCTATGCCCCCACGGACTCCCCCATCGGACTTCATGTATTCCGCCGTACATGGTAAGTCCCATCTTGCACCCAGATGTCCTTCAGTGCAAGTTCATCCACTGGACTCTAGTCAAGGATGAAATGCTTTAATGGAGGGAACTTCAGGAACGGAGCATGGGTAAGGACTGTGTATCAATATTTTTCAGAATATGCCTTTACCAGTACTTGGCTCAACAAGGTCTGCTAGACATCCTGATTAAAATGGGGTCGGAGTTGTACATGGTGTACCTGCTACACACAGAGGAATGGTCTAACCGTGTCTTTGCCACTTATGTTATGTTCCTCTTCCCTGGAAAATAGCCTCTCATAACTGTAATATGACATCCTGTGTTTTAACTGCCCATATTCTCTAAATAAATGAGGTGATTAAATTCTAACTTGTCAGACATAGGATTAGGAAAGTTGTTCAAAATACTTGTTTTCTGCCCATGGGACATTGATGAGTGATTCTACAAAACAAAACCCAAAGGGACTACATTTTCCTTCTCATCTGTGAGTTGGAGAATAATAGCTGGCTTTGTCCTGACCAGAAATGAGACTCTGAGTTCAGGAGACATGGCCCCTGGTATCCACTCCCATCAAGAACTACACCTGGTACATGTGAAATGGCACCCACTGTTGGGAGGGAGTGACTAAAGGCACCATTATTCTCACTGATTCCTCCTATGACAGTTCTAAGCATTCCCCTACCTTAAAGGGCTCTGGTCTATGATTCAGCCTGTTACACAGTTATGGTTCACCATGCTAAATAAGACTTATATTAACTACGATGCTGAGGAGTTCTCTTCACTAACCTTGTCTCTTAATGTTCTTCATGAGGTGGTGACTGAGGAGACACACTGGCCAGTCTCTGAATTCAAACTGACTGACGAGAAGCTTCCCAAGCTCTTGAGTCAAACCAGAAGCTTTCTCCATGGTGTACATTTTGCAGGAGACAAAAGCAGCCAAGAAATCATCAGTTTCCCTGATGCTTATTATAAACCCTGCAGGTTTGGGGGGGGGTGTATTTCTTGCCTCTTTTCCTTCTCAAATAGGGGCAGAGCTGCCTAAACCGATTTTTTAAATCACGTTTCAGCTGAGGCTATTGTTATTACATTTGTAATTACATAATTATAATTTTATAGTTATTATTATAATAATGGTTTCATTTCTTATATGTTACAGATGTTACCTTACCTATATAACCTGCTCCAAAGACTCACACTATCAATATATGGATAGTTTTTGTGCCCTGGATCTTCAGAATGGAGTGAGTTTTATATTACAGTCCTCTGTATTGGCCCTAGAGATTTGTCCCCTGAGGTTCCACATTCTGGAGTCAACATCCTACTATACCAACGCTCCCTCAGAAGGAAGTAGTCAGAACAGTCGTCATCCCTGTCTCTGACAGCAGTCAGTGTCAGTCTCTGGAAGGGAGGAATAAATGAGAGCAAGAAGAACTTGGGCCAACTGAGAAACCACTGAGAGGCCCTTGAAGGGTGGGTGGGCTTTCTTTTTCCCAAGGACACTGCAACAGTTGCACAGCTAATGGTTCTAACAGCCAGGAGAACTGTAGCAACTAATAGTCATAACTGCTGGAAGGGAAAGCCTGCCAACGGGAAGAAAGCAGTCTGTCCAAGGAAGGTGCCCTCTAAGGCCCCAATGTGGGGGATGGGCAGAGTCAGAGAAAGAGAGGGCCCCAGATCCTATACAGGGGCCAATCCGGTGCTCCAGGAAGGACTCCCAGCTCTGGGGTCCCCTCTTATCCCCACGGGAGGTGTTTGTCTACCTTGATAAAGTTTGTCCTTTTCGTTCCTCCCTCTCTCCCCATTGCTAAGGCTTCTCCAATACCTGCAGCAGCTGCTTTCTATCTCCTGCTTGCTGCTGTCACTTTCTTGGGGTTTTGTTCCTACTGCCCTTCCTGGACATCCAATTCTTTGCTCGTCCCATGGAACAAATTCAGCAGATCCCTTAGATAACCACTCTGTATCTTAGAACCCTTTAACCAAACTGGTAGAATGAATGCATTAGTTTGACTTACACAATACCGTTTGAACAGTCCAGCAATGACTGTCTGGCACTGGAGGGAGCCAAGATCCAGTAGTCGCTCAGTCCACAAGGCTGCATGTCTCAGCAGTCTTAATCTGGTGCTGAAGGCCTGGAGGATTCTTGGAAAGCTAGCAGCTAACAGTCTGTGTTGGAAGCCAGAAGAAGCTGGTTCAAATATCAGAGGAGGAATGCCATAGCAACAGGCTAGATGAAGTTTCCGGTGAGAGTGGGGGCAAACAGGCAAAGAGCAAGTTTCCTTCTCTGTCTTCTTATCTGGGCTGCCACCAGAAGGTGGTGCCCACATTCAAGGTGGGGTGGGTCTTCCCTACTCAAATAATCCAACCAAGAGAGTCCTTCACAGAAGCGCCGGTGTCTCATGTTTTCGTCAGTTGCAGATCCAGTCACGTTGACAACAGAATCAGCCGTCACAGACTGATGCAGAGGGAAGAGAAAGAGAAGCAAGCTGGGCCTTGCCGGCCTCACAAGCCCCTCTCTACCTCGCCCCTTCCCTCTTAATTCTCCCTCTCCTTTGCCCATCTTCTCTCTCCTGACTCTAATGTGGAGCCAGAAATAGGATTATGAGAAACTCTTCTTCAAGCTGGCACTGTGCAAACCATGACACATTTTCAACCCCCATGAGGGATGCTAGGCCAGTGGGATCTTAATAAGAACAAGAAGTTTAGTGTCTACATGCAGCTCCCAAGACATTTTTTAAAACTCATAATCCCTCATTATATAATTCATTAGATTGGGGTGCCCTTTTATAATTTTTAAAGTAGAATTTATTGGTTTTAAAATATTTAAAGAGGTAATGTTCATTTAATCTATGTCTTAGACACAGATTGGCAAGCTGATTTAAGGAAAGGAAAGAAGAGGAGAGAAGAGGAATCAAGCTACCAGTGGCCAGCCACCAGTGGTCACACTACCAGTGGCCAGCCACCAGTGGTCACACTACCAGTGGCCAGCCACCAGTGATCAGCTACCCTTGCTGGATGTAAATGTTTAAAAATCTGGGGAAATGTTTGAACCATGTCAAGATACTTCAACCCAATCTATTCCAAAGCCACAAAGTGCAGCACACCAGATGTTTAGTCTAACCTTCGTTAGTGATATAGTGATTTATAATAAGATATACAAAGTATCATACATATACACATATACAAGGTGTATATGTGTTAGCTATAGATGGTCAGCTTCGCCTCTTAAAACCCTTGAAATCGTCAGAGAATGAATTTCATTTGAATGTTAATGAGGTGACTGGTGGCTAGAGCTTCTACATGAGGTCAGGGTGGCTCTCATTATGAGAAACACCAAGGCATGATTGGAAGGTTAGAACTTTGATCTCTACCCTCAATATCCATGAAGGAGAGAAGTAGAAGTGACCCAGTGGCCAGTTATTGAACCAATCATGACACGATAGTGAAGTGTCCACATTAATCCAAGAGGACTGGGCTCTAAGAGCTTCTAGGTGTCTGAGCACATGAGGTTCCTGCTTAAGGCACTCAGGGAGGACACAGAAGCTCTGTGCTCCTCCCACACCGCGCCCTCTCTATCGCCTCCTCTGTAATCTCCTTTTAGTAAGTCCAGCCAGTATGTGTATTCCCCTGAGTTCTATGAGCTGCTCTGCAAATCAATCAAACTTGACAAGGGAGTCATGAACCTTTGTTTTATAGTCAGTCGGTCAGAAGTACAGATGACAACCTCCTATTTGTAAGTGGCATCAGAGGTGACAGTTCTGCAGGCTGACCCTTTGTCTGTGGGAACTGATATTGCCTCCAGATATAGAATGTCAGAGTTGAACTGATATAGGGGATCCTCAGATGGTGTCTGCTGGAGAACTGCTTCGTATGTATGGGTAGACAGACCTCTCAACTCTGCTGTCAGAAGTTCTTAGGATTTGAATGTGAGCGGTCCCCTACAGACTCCTGTGCTTGAATGTTTGGTTCCCAGCTGGTGGTGCTCTTTGAGTATTTAGTGGAATCTTTGTGACTACAAGGCCTGCCCTTGAGGGTTATAGGCTGACCCTGCTTCTAGTTAAGTTTCTGCTTCTGTTTCCACCAACATGCGAATGAGCCATGCTGTAAGATCGTGTGTCGTGGACAGAGTGCCTCTCCCAGCATAATGGACTGATGGCCCCTGAAACCATCGGTGAATATCAGTCCTTCCTCCCGTAAGTTAACGTCCATGAAGGATGAGACAAGTAATTAGTGCAGAGTGTGTAAAGGGAGAGAACGAGATGAGGGAGCACACGGGTGTTTTTCTCCTGTCTCTGATAATCTTCCCTCACTGCACATGCATGACCTCTTTGACCAGAGTGTACAACGAGTAACATAATGAGGATGACAAATTTTAATAGCAGCAGCCCAAAAAGAAGTCAAGTTCTAAAAATGGATATTGCTTTCTCATCCAGAAATTAAATTCTAATGCAAAACTTTCCCTTTCTTAATTTCTTGTTAGGTTTTTTCCCAGACAGAAGAATACCACTCAAACATTCGGTCACACATGGGAGTTCTTTAGTACTTATAAACTGGAATTAATCCAGTGCTAAACTGTCATGTCCTTCTTTCCTGATGCATAAAAGTCTTCCTTCTGTGGGCTCGTGTCCTTCCTTTTCATGACTGACTTCCTTGTCAGTGTGATTCTAGCTTTGCCTTTCTACCATTGTTGGATACTTCTTACTGCCTGTCAACCTGGTAGATTCTAGACTCATCTAGAAGACCCTGGCATGTCTATAAGGAATTGTTTTGATTGGGTTAGCCTCTGGGCATGTCTGTGAGGGATTATTTAAATTTGGTTAATTGAGGTGATAAAAATCAACCCTGAACATGAGGGCACTTTTCCATGAGCTGAGAGGTCCCAGACTAAATAAAAGGCCAACAAGATGATTCAGTGGGCGGGGGCGGGAGCAATTGCCACATAAGCCTGATGATCTGACTTTGTTCCCTGGAACCCATGGTAGAAGAGAATTGACTCCAGGAAGTTGTCCTCTGACCTCCTCATGCGCACTGTGGCAAGTGGACACCCACCATTATTCTTTTCTGTTGCCGTGATAAAATGCCCTGTCCAACAGCACAGTAGAGGAGAAAAGGATTTATTTTTGGCTCAGGTTACAGCCCATCCCTGAAGGGAGGCCAAGGCAGGATCTGAAGTAGCTAGTTGCATCACATCTGCAGCCAGTGCAGAGAGATGACCGCACCCAGGCTGCCTGCTGGCCGCTTGTGCTCAGTCAGTGTTCCTCACTCATGAGTTCAGGGCTCACCTATGAAATGGCGCCTGCCACATTTAGGGTGGGTCTTCCCACATCAATTAACAATTAAAACAACCCCCTACAGACATGTCCACATACCAACCTAATCTAAATAAATCTTTGTTGAGATTCTCTTTTCCCAGATGACTCTAGGCTGTGTCTAGTTGACAAAAGCTAACCAGCACCTTGGTGCACGTGCGTGCGCACACACACGCACACACACACGCACACACACACGCACACACACGCACACACATGCATACACACACACGCACACACACAATTAATCATAAATTTAAAACCAAAATAAAATTCTTAGAAAGGAGAAAGTGAGAGTGTTCAGCATTTTGTGCTTCTAGACCTTGGATGCAGTGGGGCCAGCGGCCCCAAGCTCCCACTGCCATGCCTTCCCCACCGTGATGGACTGCACTGTTAAACTGAAGCCCAGATAAACTTTTCCTTCCTTATAAGACAAGTACCTAATACACATAGTGTGGGTACATGCAGAGATGGGCCACTGGGGACCTCCCTCCTTCAACCTGGACATTGGTCTCATTTTGAACACGCAGTGGGGCCTTTTGAAGGATCATGTATGGAGGCCAGCAGAAAAACATTGCTTTTCTTCAGAAATTTTGCTGACAAGGTAGGCTTGGAGTTGCAGTGATGGGATCACCACATGGAAAAATCTTAACTAAAAGTAAAGATAAACAGAGTCATGTATCTGAGTGATGGGGAGTGATGGTCAGAAATAGAATTCTGAAGACAGTTCAAAAACTCTGTAGACATGCCAGAAGCTCATGATTCATCCCGTGACCCACAGATCTTTGGGTTAATCACTTTCCTTTTATGTGCTAAACTGATTGACTGGGTTTCCAGTTTTTCTAAGGAGCCTTGAATAGATGTCTAGATTAGATATGTACTCTATAATACAGGGCTCCCTGACAACACCCCACAACCCCTCCCCAAATATATCCAGGTATTTTCTTGCAGATACAGTTTCTCCCAAGTGAAATTATAGATGCCATGTTGCTAGCCTGAGCTGCAGCTGAAAAAAGTACTCAACCTTGGGGTAGTGCAGGGACAGAGAAGACAAGGCAGAAAAGGGAGGAGAAATCTTGGTTTCAGCTGGGCCAAGAGTCAATCTGCAGATTCAAAAGTGGCTGGCAGAAGTCTCCTAAGATGAAATTAATTGCATAGCCCTGGGCTTTTTCTGAGACTTCCAGAAACTCAAAACTTTCTTAGCTTTGTGTGCTGCTCTTGGAACTTCCTTCCCAAGCCCTTGTCATTAGAGACAAGAGACATCTTTAGGCCTTTCTTTTTTGCCTCTCCTAAAGTTGCCAACTCTCCTGTCCTCGGCTAGTTCCCTCACCAGGGACAGGGCATATATTGCCTTCTCTCTATTCTGGTGTCTTGTCCTTTCCTTAGAAACACTGCTGCTGGAGAGACGTAACTAGAAGTGTCAGTCACAGCATTTGGGTTTATAGTGAGTTTTTCCACCTTTTCCCTACCACACGGTTCCTTGCATGCCTTCTGTGTGGGAGGGAAAGAAACCAACCCCTTCACTCCATGAAGCATCTCTCTATCCTGGGCCAGAACCATGAGCCTGTGGTTCTGGAGTGAGGACAAGCCTCAGCTATGCATGGGAGAACAACTACCCTTTCCTCATTAACCTCATTGTTGCTCTGGATCATTCTATTCTGTTTTTATTATCTTTAATTGTGTGTGTGTGTGTGTGTGTGTGTGTGTGTGTGTGCTGTGCCTGCAGAGGCCAGTAGAAGGCACTGAATCCCCTGACTCTAGCATTACAAGTGGTTGTCAGCCATGTGCTGTGGATGCTGGGAACCAAACTCAAGTCCTCTGCAAGGGCAGTGCACACTCTAGACTGCAGAGCCATCTCTCCAGCCCAATTGCTCTTGTTATTTTTGAGATAGGGTCTCAGATTACCCAGGCTAGCCTTGAACTTGCCATATCACAGTCTCAAAATCAGTACTTACTGTCATAGCTCCAAGCCTCATGAGAAATGACTCCACAACTGCGTCTGAAGCTTCATTCTTTCCAAGTAGTGCTTTGTCCTCAACTCGTTTCTGTGCATTTTTCCACTTGGCTGTAGACCAGGCACTAACAATTGACGATTTAGTACGGAGCTTTTTTATTATGATATTGTTACATCCAGACCCATAAACGCTGAGGGACCAACCTTAGGAACATCAGCACAAATATATACAAAGTACTTATTGCCTGATGGATGGTAAAGACCTTGTTTGTCCCTAATAGGGCCTTCTAACAGGACCAAATAGCACTGTGACAAACGCTCTTGTTTCTTCCCTCCTCCAATTTAGCATGATCAAGTTTTCAGTTTAGATGGACCCTAAACTGCCCACCTGTCAATGCAGCAGAAGTAGATATGAGGGATTCATCATTCCCATTGCCCTGACCTGACACATGCACGCTAGAAGAATCAACTCATGAATGCTTAGCCCTTACCCACAACAATTCTTTTTATTCTATAGATAAGTAAACTGAAGTTTAAAGAGTCTAATTGCCAAATAATACCCAGTTAGTAAACCATGTATACTTTAAAGAACTTTACTGAACTGTCATGGATGAGAACTGCTGATATTTAATGTGTATGGTTTGCAGTTTGGACATAGGAAAACCTTATGGCACCATCATCCCATCAAGGGACTAGAAACAGCCAACATGGAATGTCCTGACCCAAAGTTTCCTTGTGTCCCTCTTTTAAAATTGCATTTTTAAAGATTTGTGTACACGCATATGTCTGTGTATGGGTGCACATATGCCATGGTGAGCATGTAGGGGTCAGAAGACAGCTTGTGAAGTTAGTTCTGTCTTTCTACCATGTGGGTTCCAAGGATTGAACTTAAGTGGTCAGGTTTGGTAGCAAGCATCTTTTACCCACCGAACCATCTTGCCAGACCAAGTTTTCTATTTGTTTGTTTAAATTTGTTTGTTGCTTACCTTTTGTGGTAAGAACGCATGAACTTGAAATATATAATAACACACTGTTAGCTACAAACAATACTATACAGCAAATTTCTAGAGCTTACTCATGGGCATAACTGAAACTTTATATGCATTGCTCAACACCAATGGTCTCCCAACTCCTAGTCCCTGGCAACAGCTGTTATGTTCTCTGCCTCTATAGATAGCTCATATGCATGGACTCATAAAACATTCGTCCTTCTGAGACTGGCTTATTTCATACCCGGTAATCTCCTCTAGGTTCATTCCATGCTGTGGCATACGACAGATTTCCTTTTTTTAAGACTGATTAATGTTCCACCATATATACATATACCTCACTTTCAGCAACGAAGAGGTTCAGACAAAAAAAAAATCCACAAAGGAAAAATAAAGTCCAATTAGTAAACATTGCACGTTACATGAATGGAATCCAAGACAAAAAACATATGCTTGTTTCAATAGACATGGACAAGCAGCTCTTCATGAAATTCAACATCCCTTCATGATACATTATATTTTGTATGGCACAAAATCAATACCAAAAAAAAAAAAAACAGTATTTTGCTGAATGATAGACCAAGCTATGAAAATAAATCAAGAATGTAGATTGGCTTTGAAGCAGGAATGTCTGACACCAAAGACCCTGGTCCTTCTGCTCCCTTGCAGCTCCTCTCTGGAGAGAGCGGTGTCCTCAGGTTGTAATGAGACTCTTAGGCTTAGAGAGGTGAAGCACTCATGGCTATAAAGCTACAGAGAATTGGGGCAGAGAATCAGACCCAGATCTTCTCACTCTACCTTCTTTAGGCCATGACTGCCCATGCCACAGCCATGTCCTGGGGCTAAACTGAAGTTGAGCAGCAGTCATACAGGCCTGAAAAAGAGGAGTGCAGAGTCAGCCTACAGCCAGCACGTCTGGAGGCTTCTGGACAATCATAGCAAGAAGTGGTGTGGATGCTTGTAAATCTGAGCGTCTCTCCAAAGCCTCTGACAGCGCTTAAGTAAAAGTGAGACCTAGGCAGGATGCAGACTCGCTAGGGTGCTCTCTGTCTCCTCTGTTTGTGAAGAGTTGATGAGAACTGAGTGTCCCCAATGAGGGGCTAGGTGACAGTGATTCCTGCAGCCATTTCTGCTGTGTAAAGCCTGACCTTCCACCTGAGAGGAAGATGAGGAAGGGAAAGTTAATCCAGCATGTAGATCCGCAGAGGTGAGGTTTCGGGGAGCTCTCTCCTTTTAGCTGTGAGAGGATGAAGAAGGTAGTCATGTGGAAGAGGAAAACATCTCTCAGAGTTAGAGATGAAAGGACCAGAGAATAGTCATAGAGAAAGGTTGTAGCACGCTCCAAGGGGAAAACTGACCGGTTCTGTGTGAAGAGCGGGCGTCGCAGATAATGAAAAGCCCTCAACTTTGCTTTTATCATTTTAGACTTGAGCAGAAATTGAATCATAAACATTAATTTAAAAGTGCACACATGTGGGCATGTGAATGTACACTACACACATTTGCACTACCATTTTGGGAGGGGGCAAGCAGTCAAACTGTAACAATATTTGATTATTTTTTAAGATTCTCATACACATTACATTGTATGATGTCCTTCCTCTGCTCTTCCTGTTAGTCATTTTCATTCTCCAAGACAGTTCACTTCTATTTTCATGTCATATGCATAGACACGATTTGATGTATCTACATAAAAATCCAGGAGCCACCAATGAGGGGAAACATGCGATATTTGTCTTTCTCTATCTTAATTTGTTTAATAAAATTATCTCCATTGCATCAATTTTCCTGCCAATGACAAAACATTCTTCTTTATGGCTGAGAAAATTCATTCTCTGAATATACCATATTTTCTTTATGCGTTTTTTTTTTTTTTTCTTGTTGGGCACCAGATTGGATCTCTAACTTAGCTAGTTTAAATTAGTACTTCAATAAACATTTGTGTGCAATGTCTCTGTCAAATGACTCATTCCTCTAGGTAATACTCGGGAATAGTATGCCTGGATCATAAGGTACATTTATTTTTTTGTTTTTTCAGAAACCTCCACAGGGACTTCCACAGTGACTGGAATAGTTTGACATTCCCACCAGGAGCGTGTGAAGATTCCCTTTTGTCCACATCCTTGCCAATATTTGCTATTTATTGCCTTAACAACTGCCGTTCTGACTGGGATAAGATGAAATTCCCATGTAACTGATTTCCCTTGTCCTGGTGGCCAGTGAAGCTGGATGTGTTTGCAGATGTCTGTTGCCCCTTTGTACTTCCTCTTTTTAAACAATATTTTCATTGATTCTCAGAATTTCATACAGTGTGCTTCGATCATATTCACATCCCCTCTCCTGTCTGATCTCACTCACCCCATCCTTCTGTCCCCCCTCACTTTCTGCCCTCGATTATTTTTTTTTTAAGTCTAATTTGTGTTTCCCAAAAAGCTCTTGAGTAGAGGGCCATTCCTTGGAGTCTGGGAGTCACACCCTTAAAGAAAAACTGACTCTCCCTCTCCCAGCAGCAATTAGTTGCCAATAGATCCTCAGCTAGAACTGGGGCTTCTTGACCACCTCTCCCTCTGTGTTGGGTGTTTGTATGATCTGAGCTTGAATAAGTCTTCATGTACACTTTCACAAGTACTACCAGTTCATATGTGCACCTGGCCTGTCGTGTCCAGAAAACACTGTTTCTTTGTATTCATCCACTACCTCTGGCTTCTACCGTCTTTCCACCCTTCCTTCTGTGGTGATTCTTGAGCTCTCGGGGGAGAGGGTATGATTTAGATGTCCTATTTAGACTACTCCGATTCCATCCTGTCAGCTAATCTAATAATATACATATTCATTCCAAGGATTCTGTTTCTTTAGAGAACCGTAACTAATATATCATTATTATTATTGTTTTCAGGGTTTACATACTGCATCCCAGAGATGCAGGGATGGATCAATATACATAAATCTGTAAATGTAAGCCACCACATAAATAGCCTCAAAGACAGAAACCACATGATTATCTCATTGGATGCAGAAAAGGCCTTTCAATATCCATTCATGATAAAAGTCATGGAGAATCTAGGGACATAGCTCAACATGACCAAAGCAATGTACAACAAGGGCACAGCCAACATCGTGTTAAATTGAGAAAAACTCAGAGACACTCAATAAAGCAGGAAGAAGACCAGGATGTTCACTCTCTCCATTCCTGTTTAATATAGTGCTTGAAGTTTTAGACAGAACAATAAAACAAGCGAAGAAGATAAAAGGGGATATAGATTGGAAAGGAAGAGGTCAAAGAATCCTTATTTGCTGATGGTATCATTCTATACATGAACCTCCTAGGGTCTCCACCAGAAAATGCCTAGAGCTGATACACACATCCAGCAAAGCAGCAGGATACAAAATTAACACACAAAAATCAATAGTCCTCCTGTACATCGCCAACAGACTCACTTAGAAAGAAGCCAAGGAAACCATCCCATTTATGATAATCTCAGAAACATAAAATGTCTTGGAATAAATCGAATGAAGGAAGTGAAAGACATGCATAATAAAAAGTTAAAGAGATTGAAGAGGATACCAGAAGATGGAAATATCTATCATGCTTATATTTCTATATACTGTGAAAATGGCCATCCTACAAAAAGCAGTCTATAGATCCAATGAAATCCCCATTAAAATTCCAACATAACTTTTCACAGAATTTGAAAAATAATCTCAAATTTCATATGGCAACAAAAAAATTCAGGCTAGCCAGAACAAGCCTGAACAATATAAGAAGAGCTGCAGGTATCACCATTCCTGATTTCAAATTATAATACAGAACTAAAAGAATAAAAACAGTATGGTACTGGAATAGAAACAGACACTTAATCATAAGAATAGAACTGAGGATCCAGATTTAAGTCTGTGCACTTACAGTCGCCTGTATTTCCTCTTTTGAGAACTGTCTTTAATTTCAGCAGCTCATTCATGAGCATAGGTTGTTTGATTTCTTAATGTTTAGTCTTTTTTAGTTCTTTGTATAGTCTAGAAGTGAATTTTGTCAGATATATGTGTAGTTAGCAAAGTTTTTCTCCTATTCTATGGGCTTTTTCTTCATTCTGTTAACTGTTTTCTTTGCTGCACAGAGAACTTCTAATTTCATGAGATTCCATTTGTTGATAATACTGGCCTTATTTTCTAAGTAACTGGAGTCCTATCAGAAAGTCCTGTCCCTACATCTTGAAGTACTTCCCCTACTGTTTCACCTAGCAGTTTTGGAGTTTCAGGTCTTACATTGAGGCGTTTCTTCTACTGGGGACTGATTTCTTAAAATTTCACCACCGTTCCTATCACCTCAGATCTTCCAATCACCATGCAGAGTCAAAAGGCAAGGTTCACATCGCTGGACCAATATGCATCCTTGGAATGTGGGTTTCCATCAGTCTTCTTTCTCTAGTATCTCCTTCTGTATACTCATTTCTGATACTTGCTCTTGTCTTCTGTAGACAGCTCCTAGTTCTCCTTCCTTCAGTTTGTCCATTGATTCATTCTTTCTTTAGACACCAGTTAGGGTCCCTTAATAGTCCATGCCTCACAACAGAACTAAAAAGACAAATAAAGCATATTTATGGCATAAAATATGCTCCATATTTATGGCAGTGGATTTTTATTATACATTTTTTCCCTGAGACAGGGTCTCCCTATAGGCCCAGTTTCTCTGGAACCTGCTATGTAGACCAGGCTGGCTCCACACTCACAGAGATCCACTACCTCTGCCTCCTAAATGCTGGGATTAAAGACCTGTGCTACTATGTCTTGCCTTGCTATTCTACTTTTGACTACGAGTAATCCCAAATTGACAGCCCTAAACACAGGTACACTCAAGCACCACTAAGTGAACTCAGTGTAATATATATATATATATAAAACATAATATATATGGTAATATATATACATGTATATAATGGAATAAAATATGCATGTATGTCTTCATATTTAACAATAACAACCAAAGGAGAAGACAATCCACTGAGAGGGAGGGGGGACACGGGAGGAGCTGGTGGGGCAATGGGAGGGACGTAAATGATGCAAAGACAATCCTCATGGGTGTAAGTCTCAAAAAGTTGAAATAAAAGAAATTATCAGAATTTTTAAACTAAAAAAGTGACTGATAGGTAGAAGTTGTATTGTTTATCATGAAAACATGATTTCACTTTGCAGAAGATCTGGATAATTGGATTCTTTTTAATCATAAAGCATTGATGTATATATGCATGAGTTCTCCCTCCACACACAGCATTCCATTTTTGTTATCAAGCAAAGGCATACAGCCAAACCCTGATGGAGATGCCCATTCTCCTTCAAAATTCATTGAAAATACGTGTAATGAGATAAATTTGATTTATAGTAATATTTTTATTAATCTGAGGGGCTTAGCTCCTCATCCTTTCAATTTCAATATCATTTCATGCCTGGAGGCTTTGAAGTGACTGAAAAGCCAGAATATTCATAGCTAACAATTAAGACATGTTCATTTTTCAACAAGAACTACTCCCATTGCTTTGTAAGTACTGTTTTATCTGATCTTCACAAGAAAACTAACAGTATATATGCTAGCTTTATCTTTGCTGGATAGACAAAGAAACGGAGTCCCAGAGAGTTTAATTTGTTCAAGGTCATGCAACTAGTAACTTTGCAGAGGTGGAATTCAAAGCCACATCTCCTGCACCAGAAGCCCATTTCCGTTATTGTACTGCACGGCACTGCAGAACTCAGTGTTGCCGGTAGAAAGCCAGAAAGGGAGAGCAGTCCCTAGATAGGCAAAATGAAAAGATTTCTCCTTAGCATCAGTAGAAATTAAAATAATTTGACAGGCAGGACTGAAGCCTAGTAGGAAGTTATTTTTGTTTTTCAAAAGAAAATACTTCCCGCTATACAAGCCTGCTGACCATCATTACAAACGCTAAGTAAACCTATGTTGTAGGTCCTTTACAGTGATAAAATTTAGTATCAAATATCAATAAAATATACAACTAATGAACTCAAGTTGCTAATGTACATTCATGGGCCAAGTAACACCTTGCTGGAATTCAGTGGTTATAACCAGCCGTGACAATGATCCCAACTGCCACAGGAGGGTCTCTTTGAGCCCATGTACCTCCATTGCCTCGCGCCGATAGGAGCAATCCATCTTCGCACCAATTCTTACCATAAGCGCTACCAGGGAACTTTTGTTTGCACAGGGAACCAAGGCACTCTAGGCAGCACATGATCGTGCTTGCTGGGAATGGCTCAGTTCTGCTCAGAATCATACTGCATTTCTTTACTTAGTGACCCACACAATGGAAGAAACACTACTCACTGGGCTCTGAAATTACATTGCTCTTAAGAAAGGGGAAATTGCAACAAAATGAGGTTGGCTCAGGTTTCACTGGGGCTTATTTTATTGTTCATGGGGCACAGTTTTAACAAGCTTAGTTATCTGGTTTCTCAATCTATCACAGATGGAAGCAGCGAATTAGAAGGAGGGAACGATCCTGCCCTAGGCAAGAAGAGTGAAAAAAGTGAGAAATGCCAGCTGAGAGAGGAGAGAACAGTATCAATCATGGGGCCATTTAGCGTCAGCTCAAATTGCCCTAAATACAACTGGTCCCATTATAGAGCAATACAATAGCTGGCACTCCAGTACCGACTCAGAGTCATAAAGAAAAGCTTAAATAGTTTCTGCCATACCATATAAGATGTCAGAAAATGTAAAACCCATGTATGAACATGCTTAAAATAAGAAAGGGTTCTGATGCCTAAAGGGCAAGAACCCCAGACTGTGCATGTGAACAGACCAATCACTGAGACAGTGTGGACAACTGTTAAAAGTACAGTGTTTTATACTCACACATAAGGATTTGGTGCTAAGATCCACAAATGATGGTTTGTTTTTCTGAGTCTGTGTTATCTCACCTACGATAAAAATAATAGTGAATAAAATCTTTTTTACATTATAGAGTATTATCTGCATATGTTTTTTCTTACATTAGAATGTAAAGAACTTGTAAACAGGAGTTTCAAGTTCTGGCCTCTACCATGCTTAAGCTGTTGTTCATAGTGGGAACCCCACATCAGCATTGCAGTAATGCAATGAATGGTCACAGGCCCTTCATTAATCTAGTCCTTACAGCACACACACAGAATGATCATGTGGGTAGTCCCATGTGGAGTCTTAGCAATGAAGTTGCCTGGCTACAACAATCTACATGTCTCAGAATGCCCTTGGCAGTGTGGTTCTTATTGGGATGAGAGCACAGGAGAGATCTCAGCAGTCTTGGAGGTTTAGCCATTTGACTTTTGTGTTCACACAGTTGTGGCTGATTTGCTGCCTATCTGCCTTGCCTTAAGGCAACAACTGCTCTCCCTTGCCTGGATCCTTCTTCAGTTTCTCCATCCCTTGGACTGCATGGATGCTTAGCTCTGTGAGCAGGGATACTAGCTGTGCTCACTCCCATGGAAGTGGGAGACAACAAAAGCCCACACAAGTTGTAGCTAGTTCTCATGGGAGTACTCAGTCCAGTCCACAGGTCCCCACCTGTCTGTTTTCCTTTTCCATCCATCTTTTCTTCCGAGCTGTCACATCAAGTATTTTGAGTACCGGTATCAACCACAAAGAACAGCAGCAGGTTGGCCAATGCCAGAACTCAACTGTGCACCAGTTTATGAAACCATCACCATGGGCACATCAAACCCTTTCTTACTAAACAGCCACTAGGCTAATGGACCTGGAGTTATAAGCATAGCTTTCTCCTTTGAAAACACTTTTAGAAGCACCCTCATAGACACAACTGTCTAGTAGAATGTGAAAGCCAAGATAAACACGCATACATTAGTGTCAGGAAGGGCTCTAGGGCAGTGATTTTATTTTCCATTCAATGTGTTTCGGTTAGTGAAAGACATGACTAGTCATTTCTACTTAAAGTAACAATAAGGAAGATTAATCCCGACACACTGTATCTTCTGAACAGAGGCATGCAATTTGCGTACACCAATGTTGCTAAACTATAAAAAACGTCTTGACATTTACTTTTCTTTTAGATTTTAAAATGGAGCCATACCTCATTTATCCTCCTTTGCGAATTTCTAATGTCAAGGTAAGCTCTGATAAAGAAGACTGAAGACCTGAGTGTAATCCTAGATCATTTCTCTGAGCTCCAGTTGGTGAATCTGTAAAGGAAAGGCTCTGAATTACCTTTGTAGACCTTGCTGATTCCCTCTAACATCTCCCAGGATGGGGAACCATTAGCATTCTCTCTCCAGGAACAATACAATCAAGCATTCACCTAAGTTGCATGTATTTCTTGTAGAAAGAACATACAAGCCAAATTAAAAACAATGTATCCATACATAAATCCAGTCCCAAAGTGATTAGAATACTGAGGTTTCACGGGGGTCTGACTCTTTCAAAGACAGTATCTCTACTGGTTTTCTGGAAAACTGAGTAACATCCTGTCAGTTGCTTGAAATTCACTGGCGGCCAGGCAGAGCAGGAGATAAAGGGAATGGAGAGAGAGAGAGAGAGAGAGAGAGAGAGAGAGAGAGAGAGAGAGAGAGAGAGAGAGACTTTTCCTTGGGGTCTGGTTACTGGTAGGTTGTTCATATTCCAGTGGATGTCCACAGACTCGTACCTATAAGGGCAGCACTAATTGAACTCAGAGGGTTATCTTTTCTAAGAAGAGGACGTGAAGTTGAGAAGATGTGTTGGGGAAACCAAGGGGAATTGAATGTATTTATTCACCTACTTTTGTAATATACTGAGGTTCATTCAGGAGTGACATGAGTATATATGGCAAGATGCTTGAAGGAATCCCTCAAAAGTCTTAGAATAGGCTAAGTGACATAGACTACACAACTGTAATGTTTTGAAAGTACACCACCAATTTTTCTGATACTTCTGTCATCAAGAAATGGGTACATGTTCCCTGTTTGAAATCCCATGGGTATATGACAGCTTTGATCAAGAATACAGAAGACTGGTCTGTGTTTTCCAAAATAATTCCACTATTAAATCATAAAATAATAAAAGCAACTTGTACACAGGAACAGTCATGCTTGAAACTCTGAGCAACAACTAAGAAGACACTACCTTGAGGCTGCTGCATTGTGAAGAAGTCTAGGCCCTATGTGTGAGACCAGGGCACACATTCCACTTGAGTTAGTCCCAGCTGAGCCCTAGTTCACACACGACACTCAACAACTGCCAGATATGTAAATGAAGACAGCTCCAGATGGTTACAGCCCCCAGCTATCCAGTTTTCCAAGCTGGGTATTCATAATTCTGAAACTAAAGTAAGTCATTCCTGTTGGGGTTGGCCCCCAGAATCTGCAATCATAAGAACTGCTTTGTGACACTGAATTTTAGATTGTTAATTATATAGCAATAAAAGCTAAAATAGGCCCAATGACTAGCTGAGGAGCTTTGAATAATTTTGGCTTCTGAGAGAAAGAGCAGAGAGAGAGAGAGAGAGAGAGAGAGAGTCATTTTCTTTGGGGTATGGCCATGGTAGGTTGTCTATGTTGCAGTGGATGGTCACACTCTCGTGCTTATAGCAGTAGCACTAATCCAACTCAGGGGGTTATCTTTTTTTAAGACAAGGACGTGAAGTTGAGAGGGAGATGTGTTGGGGAACCCAACAGGAACTGGAGGGGGTGAGTGGGGAGTGGGATAAAATCAAACTGCATTGTATACATGCACGGGATTTTCAAATAAATAAGAATATTATTAAAAAACCATTCAAGCATCTGTGCCATTCATCTTTATCCTCAAAAGCAAGAGTCATGGGGTTTTCTCTCTCAGAATCACTATTTCAGTCCCTTTGCTGTTCTTTTATTCTTTTTTTTAAATACTCAATAGGCCTTTATTTAAAAAAATAAAGGATATGAAGTTGGAGGAGGGTGAATAAGGTGGGTGTGGAGATGGAGGATGGAGTCAGAAGATGATAAAAATAAATCATGTGAAATCCTCAAAGAATCAATAACTATATTTTATTTGTTATTTTTCAATTTTTTATTGAATTTTTATGATTTTCATACAGCGTAGTTTGATGATATTCACTTCTGCTTCCTTATCCACACCTCTCCTCACGTCCCTTCACCCAATTTAATGTACTCTCTTACATATCTATAATGCATATAGTCTGATTTGTATATCCCAAATATCCTTCAATGTGGGTTCATCCACTGGGCCCACCAAAAGTCCCATCCCTGTAAGATACAGTCTCTCTCACTCCCAGCAACCATTAGTTGCCCAAAGTTCCTTAAATTGGGTTGGGATTTCTTATCCACTTCTTCATGTCTATGCTGGGATTTTGTTCAGTTTGAGTTTCCATAAGACTTATACATGCTGTTACCATGGCTGTGAGTTCCTAAGAGTAAATGACTGGCTGTCTGGAAGACTCTGGTTCCTTGTGGTCATACACCCCTTCTGGCTCTTGCAATCTTTCCGCCTCCTCTTCTGAAATGATCCCTGAGCCTTGGAAGGCAGAGGATTGAAATAAGTGACCTACTCGTTGATAAGCACTCTGAGGCTCTTGTTCTCTGCACATTGGCCAGTTGTAGGTCTCTGTGTTAATCACCGTCTGCTGCATAAGGAAAATTCTCTGGTGAGAGCCGAGAGATGCATTCACCCTTTGTGTAGAGATTGCTTTGAAGGTGGGTCACTTGGGATTAAGTGCCTCACAGACACTTGTTCTCCATATTTGGTCAGTTCTGGATCTCTGTAATAGTCTCTGCCTGATGCAAAAAGAAACTCCTTTGATGAGTGGTAAAAGATACACTTGTCTGCAAATATGAGGATGCATATTTAGAATAAAGAAAGAAATTACATTGGTCTAGTAATATGGCAAAACTAGGATCTAGGGACCTCTCTAGACATGTGTCTATAGTACAACACATCAGTTCACCTTCACTGAGTGGGCCCTTATTCCAACTGGACAGCAGTTGATTACCCCCAAGATAAAATGCCACTACTGCATCAATGGCAATAGTTTTCTGGGCCTGTCATTATTGTTTATTAGGTTTTACATCTTGGTAGGACCATTGACTTGTTTTCTCCCTTGGCAGTTTGTGTAGTATTATCATACCATGAGAGCTAGTCTTCAAGGAGGAGGGTTTCAGATCAGTTCTAGCTCTAGGTGTTCAAAGTGTGACCTGTCTTCAGCAATAAGGTCTGAACCTTCAAGTTCTGGGAGGCAGTCATGATCTGTGTATACCCCGTGTTATTTTGGGAGTCTCTTGGACTACCTGACCAACAACTTGAAGGGAAATCTTGTCTGCCTGGCACTGTTTTTATAGCTTTCGGCCATATACATGCACTCACATATTTGTTATATTTGTATTCCCTTTCCTATTGTATCAGTTGTATGTATGTATGTTGCTATAATGATGATATCTGACAAGAACAACTTAAGGAAGGAAAGATTCGTTTTAACTCATGATTCTGGAGGGTTTCAGTTCATCACGATGAGGAAGGATGGTAGAGCAGCTCAGTTCATAGCAGTGGGAAGCATGCGACTAGGTTGTTCTCAACATGGTGGGTTAAGAAGCAGAATACAAAACCCCAAATAGGCAGGGATAGTGTACTCCCGAGGAGACTGCCTCCAGTGACTTATCCTCTCCAGCTAGGCTCCAACAGCCAGTTTCTAGAACCTCCCCAAATCTCACCACCAGCTGAGAAACAAGCACTCAAATCATTAGTCTGTAGGGGGTATTACATATCCAAACCACGGAACTAACCGCCTTCATCTAGTTCTCCCAGAGCTTTGCACGATTACTGGTTCTTCTAATCATTGTCAAACATGGTGGGCACTGAATATAACACATGAACTAAACAGAGGAAATCACATTATAATTATCACATCTATGAGAATCTCTCAGGGCAAAAGGATTTCTAAGCCTCAGTGGATGACCTGTTTGTTTCCAGCACTATCTGTTAAAAACAAATCTTATAGTCCTATGGAGACGTGACTCTGTTCTATTTATCAAACAAATGATCACAGTGCAATTTAGGGACTATGATTGTGGCCTAAATTCCCATATGCTGTCTGGGAAAATTGAAGTAAATCATCCGTTATGTGTGTAGGGATCAGGGGTAACAATCTCCGTGACAACTTCTTGTTCCAAGTTGAGATGCTTTAAATTATACATTCAGCTTAAATGTGCATAATGTCCTAAGCTTATCCAAACTACAGCTTTCCATTTTCCTTCCAGGCATAAGTATATCCAATCTTAATGTGAATTCAAAGAGAGGAAATCCTCTGTTAAAGCTGGAGACTTCCTAAACACCTTAGGGAAACTTGAGAATCCTCCAGTTAGCACTGGCTGATTCGTGGAGAAACTGAATAGGGAGAAAAACAGAACCCAGTGTTAACATGCACCAAGAGCCACAGCGCTAATTCAAGGGGACGGAAGAGGTGGTGGAAACATACACTGAAGAATTTAGAGTTGGGATTATACCTACAAATATGTGCCACTTTTCTTAAGACAATATTATCTCATAAAGCTCAAAGAAGAAAGAAAGACAAGAATCTAGAGGTTGGACTGAGAAAAGTTATTGGGCCAACTCTGCTTTTAAAGACATACTAGCATGCATAAGTTGATAGAGTCTAAGGAAAACTAGAACATAATTATCACCTAGCCTTATCTCAACCTTCTCTCCAAAACCATTAGAAAGATTTCCTTAATGACAAGACAGTCTCTTGTCTTGTTGACATTTGGTTGAATGGTTTGGCATCTTTTGTTCTGTATTTCTGTCAGAAAAGAAAGACAAGCACTTTGCTACAGAGGAAGTGTGATTTATTGCAGCAAAAATATGAGAAAGTCGGCTGTTTCTTTTAAGTTAAAAGTTTCTTCCAATTAGCAGCTAACAGCTTGTTTGGAAGAGTTGGGAATGATTGCAGATATTGAACCTGTTAGGGGATGAAGACAATGTGTCGATGTGTCGGGAGCTATGGGTGTTCTGTGGTTTTTTAAGGGAGGAGAACAGTCACCAACAAGACACAAAGCCTAGAGAACTGCATACAACTGAATTCTTATCTGGACCACCAAATTCTTCCTCAAAACAGAGACTAAGGAAATGCCTTCAGGTTGAAGATGCTGTTTGCTGGTCGTCAAGACTCCTCATTCAATTAGTTTTCAGGGATAGCTAAACTGTCTGTTAGATACCAGGAGCAAAGAGGGATAACAAAGATGATTAAAGCACAAACTTGATGACTTGGAACTCAGATGAAAACTGGGGAGAAAGAAGAAGCAATTAAAACCCGACTTAGTGAATGCTAAAATAGTTGTGTACGAGATACAAGAGGAGGTATAACTTTGGCTGGAAAATTAAAAACCACCCGTGGGCTATGTGTGTACAGAGGAGCAGAAATCGGAAGTGTAACAGTAAGTATCGATATATTCCAGGCATAAGAAAGACCATGACTGCTGTTGTGAGACGTGGGTTGTATAGGTTCACACATACAAATTGCAGTTAACACTGGGAAGTTCTGAGTGTCAAGTATAGAACTATCAGCAGCAGCTATGGAGGATGGGGAATTTCCTGTGGAAGGTAGCAATGTTAGAAGTGGCAATGGGAAATTTCAGGAGCCAACAAACACACTATCCCATATAATATGGTGATATTGGTTACTATTCTCATTGCTGTGTGGAAAATACCTGACAAAAGCAACTTAAGGAGCAAGATGGCTGATCGAATAAGGGTGTTTGCTGCCAAGCCTGGTGACTTGAGTTTGATCCCTGGAGCTCATGTGGTGTAAAGAAAGAATCGACTCTCACAACTTGTCCTCTGACCTCCATGCATGCACAATAAATAAATGAATAAATAAATAAATAAATACCAGAAAGAAAAAAACAACTAAAGAAAGGAAAGGTTTTCTTGACACAGAGTTTGGGGTTATATCCTATCATGGGCTAGAGTTTGGGGTTATATTCTATCATGGGCTAGAGCTTGAGGCAGCTGGTCACATTGCCTTTGCAGTCAGGAAGTAAAGGACAATGAATGCTGGTGTTCCGTGACTTACCTTCTCCTCCTTATTCAGTTTAGGGCCCCAGGACATAGAATGGAGCCACACACATTTAGGGTGGGTCTTCCTAACTCATTAATCCAAACTAGGAACTCTTTCACAGACAGCCCAGATGTTTGCTTCCATAGTGATTCTAAATCCCAACCAGTTAACAGTCAAAAGTGACCATCACAATGGCTCACTCTGCCATACACCATGAATGGGTGCACTTGACAATGAATATAGGTGCTCAGATAAGTGGTCTTGTCACAGAAGACATATCACCTATTTGCGGGGTCACCGGTGGCTACAGATCTCTCTGTCCTCAGGTCACCTCCATGCTTAAGACCTCTTTGGGATAATCTCAAAAGATTCAATTTTGAAAATTCTAGATGCAGAGAGACAGTTCATTGTTTTCAGAAGTGAAAAAATAGAAGCAAAATAATATAGAACCTATGAAAAGACTCTAAACACAGATGGAACGCACACTATATACATAGCAATAGAGTATTTTTTTCTCCAGAGGTTTACTGCAGGAAACAGACATAAATTTTAGACATTTGTCTTGTATTGTCAACAATAATAAAACAAAAGACAACACAGTGAGATCAAAAGGCAGCTGCTGAGAAGGAATTTTTTAAAAGGAACTAGATGAGATAAGCAGAGAACACTTCTATAAAACACAGGAAAAGAAATGTTCTCAATGCAGGAGGAGAGAAAAGAGTCAATAGTGTGAAGAAAAAAATCACATCAGCACTGTGGAGGACAGTTTTTGATGAACTCACCCAAAATAAAAGGAAAAGGAGAAATAAATTCACGAAGGAGGTAATATTGTAAACAGATGTTGCAAACAGATATACACTAACGCACGCATGCTCACACACACGTGCACAAAGATATCTAAAATGTATCAGTGGTGTATTTAATGGAGAGAATAAGATAGATTAAAAGCAGAAACAAACAAAATTATTTGATAAAACAGAAATAGCCTTAAACTGAACACCTAACCCTGCAGATCAGTAGGCTTTGATGAACATTAAACAGAGATCCCACTCAATAGAGGTATATCATGAATTTGTGGGTAAAATAAGATTTAACAAGTTCCATACCATCCTATTTTATAAAACATTAATTTCAAGATTATCTTTTTCTTTTAGGATACCTTTTATTTGTTCTTTGAAATTTCACAGTGTGTATGTATGTCTGTGTATATGTGTATGTGTGTATACATGTGTGTGTGTATGTGAGTGTGTGTGTGTGTGTGTGTGTGTGTGTAGCATCTTGGTCATATCTACCCTCGCTTTCCTCCCCCACAAGACTGTCTTCTGTAACTGTAAATAGCAAATGTAATTAACAAAGACGGAGGGAAAACAATGTTTTATGAACCTGTTTTAATTCAGACATGTTTCATTGCAAGAATCAGAAGCCCTGAGCAGGAAAAGCAAATAACTGGAATCACCAATCTCACAGCCTCCCCGAGAACTGGAGAAGTGCTCCCCTGAGAGCACTAGGGACAAAGGAGATGGGCCGCATGCTAGAAAGACCACGTTCACTGCTGCCACAGCCCCCTATACTCTGCCCGATGATCTCACATTCAGATACCCTTCTCCTTTCTACAAAGCATTCCCAGCTAACAGGGCATTGCCGTCTGCAAAATAACCACAACGCTCACATTTCATGTTTCCCCAAGGTAACTAGTGGCTCATTTGGGCCTTTCATGTACAAGCAAGTGTGTCTCTCATTCAAATTCATACCTAGGTCCCTAAGCCTACGCGACTCCAGGCAATGGTGGACTTAGCCATTTCTGACAAGGCTAATATTGCAATGATAAAGAGGATGTAAGGTCATCATAACAGTAACCATGAAAAGTGACAGAAGGGAAGTGACTTTAGTCATCACTGAGCTCCTACCACAAACAGAAAGGTCTCCTGCCTGTTGGTGGCACAAGTCCTTATTGTTTGTTTTCTGCTTTCTTCTCCTTAAATATCACCTGGCAAAGGACACTTGACATCACCTGCTTAATGGGCTGGGTGGCATGGGCTTAGGAATTTCAGACAATACCTACTTAGCAAATCAGTCCTTATGGCCTAAGGAACAGGGGCCTAGAAACTGAACAAACATGAGCCTTGCTAGCAAGGCTTGAGGTTTCTTCCTTGATGCAGTTTTCTGAAAACCTAGTTACTGTGAGTCAGTACGGTTTCTGACAAAGTCGGCAGTACTCGGCACATTAACCCCTGTGGTCTCTGTGCTGGGCCTCAACCACACCATTCCAGGCTCACCAACAGGACATTCTCCTTCTCCACAGGCTGGGAACCAAATCTTCCAGTTTCTCTCAGCTGATGCCTCTGACCGTCACTGGTTGATAAGGCAGAAGGAATGTACTTCCTGTGTTGAGATGTTGGGAGGGTTTTACCTAAGATCCATAATGTCAAGTCGAAGGTATTTGGGAGGAGCTTGACGTAGCTTCAAATATGACCATCATTTATGGATAATTTTCTGTGTTAATCAGCTTCTAAGATGGCCTCCAACAATCACCATCTACTGGCAGTCACCACCTACGGGCCTGGGCACGGAGACTCTTTCTGAAAGGTTGGGTCATAATAAAAGACTGCACTCTGTCTTCGGCATTTCCTCTTTTCTCAATCCCTAAACTTGGAGGAAGCCAGATACCACAGTGTGAGGCACTCCAGTGGAGAGGCCCATGTGGCGAAGTTTCCCATCTGTCGAACAGTTTGAGAGAGCTTGCATGGAAATGCTCACTTTACCCAAATTGTGTTTCAGACTGCCCTCAGCTCCAGCCTTGATTGCAGTTATGTGAAATGTTCTAACTCAGAAGTTTTGATCAATGTTGTGCTAAAATGCCAGCCCACAAACACTGAATGGTAATAAGTGTTTATTGTCTTTACAGTTAGCTGTAGGGTAATTGTTTCTTTGTGATACTGGGAGTTGATCCCGGGATCTCACTTATGCTGGGCAAGTGCTCTACCACTGAGTGATATTCTCCAGCCTTTGCAGGATCATTTTTCTGCATTATTAAGATAGATCATTGATATAATTCCCATCCTCCTATCTTGCGTTGGCGTTAACTTGAGTTTGGATTTGACAGGGCTTATGATGATCTGACTGGTTCTATTAGATGGCTGACTACAGCAGACTGCATAGGTACAAGATCCTTTCTTCTTTCCAGGCAGACAGCTGGGACTACAACTTGATCTTTATCAGTAATATTTAGTAACCTGTCAACAAAAATGGTGACAAGAAGATGGAAAAACAATCCAATCTACCCCAACATTCTGACCTCTTTCTAAAGTTCCAGTTTTAATAAACACTCGATTCACGTCCCAAGAGGAGCTCTGGCTCAACAATATGGAGCTATCTAAAAGAATGCAAACACATTTGTTATACAGCTGTCTTACCTGTGGGTACATATCCAATGGAAACAAAATCAGCATATCAAAGGGACTCCTGACAGCCCTCTGCTATTGTAGGACTATTTAGAACAGCCAAGATATAGAGTCAACCAAGGTGGCCATTAATAGATGAGTGGATCAAGAATATCAAATATATGTACACAGTGGAATATTATTCAGCTATAAAAAGAATAAAATACTGTCATTCTGTGGCAAAATGAATGGAATTGGAGGATGTTACATGACATAAACCAGGGACAGCAAAACAAGAACTGCATGTTCTCTCTCATTGAAGCTAAAAAAAAAGTTGCTCTCAAAATGGAATGGTGATGACTACACAGGGTAAAGAGGAAAAGGAAGGAGAGACATGACGAGGCTGGATAATGAGTACCAAACAAATTCAGATAGAAGACGTACATTCTGATTTAGGAAGAACTAGAAGAAAGAAACTCAAAGGAGCCAAGTATGGTAGTCATAAGGAGAGGGAAATGCAAATTACCTTGATTTGCTCATTACATCTTCTCTATATGCATTCAAAGATCACCCCGTACCACACAAATATGTGCGGCTGTTGTATGTAGAGCTCTGGTTCTACAGGTAGCAACTTGGGCATTTGCCCCATTATTGCATCATAAATATTGCAATTCCCAACCCTCACTACTGGAAACTACCTCGACTTAAGCAGTTCCCCACTGGGGCCTTGTAACTTGTGTGGACCAGCTGGGAAGACAGTAGGTATTCATTGCCTGAGGAATTCTGAGATAGGTTTTTAGATGCAGTTAAATCTAGAGGCCTGGGGGCTGGAGAGATGGGCAAGGAGTTAAGAGAACTTCCTGCTCTTGCAGAGAACCCAGGTTCAGTTCCCAGCACCCATATGGCAGCTGATAACCATCTATAACTACAGTACCAAGGATCCAATGCCTTCTTTTGGACTCCACAGGCACTGCATGCATGTGGTGCACTTACATGTATGCAGGCAAAGCACTCATACAAAAATGAAAAATAAAAGAACACCAGAGGACCAAGTGATGGCATTAGACATCATAACTTTCTAGCCATCTCTTCACTTGATTCTACTTAGCTTCAGCAGATAAAACATCACCATAGATCAAGCACAGCGTCTCCTGGTTGATAATTCAATATAAAAAACTCACTGGAAATACAACATCTACAATAACTTCATAGGAATCCTGTGATTAAGGATGGGGTTCTCATGGTAGGAAAATAAGATAAACTCCTGAAAGTCATTTGACAAAAGGAGGCAGAAAGTCTAGCAGGAAAACAGTGACTACGACACTTCATTTCACTTTTGCTATTCCAACTGTGGTCCACGGACCGGCAGCATCAGCATCCTGACTCGGAACTGCAGCATCTCAGCCTCCGCTCAGAGCTTCTCAGTCAGAATGTTCACACGCTCCCCAGGAGAGTCACGTGCACAGCTCAGTCAGGACACGCTGTGTTGGCACCACCCAAGTGGCCTCCAAGTGAGAACACAATGGAAGAACATTTCTATGCCAGGACTTAGAATATATAATGCCAGTCTTCTTCCCTGAAAGAAGAAACTCAAAGATGTCCAGGCATTTGGGAGATAAATAAAGCATGCAAGAATGGGGATACTGAGCTTTAAAAGAACAAACTGTAAGCTTTCAGTCCATTTAAAAATAGAATTATGAGTAACAAGAAGTCTGCTGAGCTGCAGATTTGCTCTCTGAGCTTCAGTTTTCTTGTTTCCAAAGTAAAGGGAGTTTGTCATTAGAGCTCCTCAGCCCTGGCTGCATATTACAATCACTGGGATAGACTTAAAGATACTACTGTCAGACACCACCCACATTAACAGAACTAAACATCCCTCCTTGTACAATGGAGGCCTTGGTCATTGAAATCCAGGTGGTTGGCAGGAAGGGGTAAAGTGGGTGAGGGATGGGAAGGCAGGGTAGAGGAGGGATGGGAGGAGGGACAGCTAACACTAAAGGCCTTTTTAAAAAGTTTTATGGAAACTGACTACTGAAGAAGCTTCCTAAAATATATACATGCACACATATAAAAAGTTTAAATGCAGTTACCCTATAACAAATTATAACGCCCCCACTAGATGCCACAGGCCAACAAATAAGAAGCCTAATGTCAGGAATGAGTTACCTCTGTTGAAGTTGCTGGCCAGTGAAATCCCAAAGACACACCAAACATTTCAGGCTGCTATAATTGCTTTTGGTTACCCTCCAGAACTTGATCATAAGACCCTGTTGCTGAAGACACAACATACTTGAATCATAAAACATGGAGGAATCAAGCTGGTACTAGCCTGGAAGCTTTACCCTCACTGACTAGTTTTTATAGTGCTGGAAGACAGTATGCAAACGACCAGAGGAGAAAAGTACTCATAAGTATTGCCCAGCTGTGAATCCTGTGATCTACAATAACAACCAGCCTGGAAAACTGGTATAATGATGGTGAAGATACAAATGTTTGCTTCCACGGTATCTTCCTCTGTTTTCCATTACTGTAACAGAACATCTGAGACTGAGTGATTTGTAAAAGACAGAAGTTTATTTTGACTCAAGGTTCTGGAAGCTGGGAAGTCTAAGAACTCACACCTACAAGAATTGATCCAGTTCTAGGGAAGCAGTATTAATCTTTGCTAAAACCCTAATCACCTCATGAAAAGGCCTTTCTTCTGAAATCACCACAGTATCATTTGTATTTCAACCTGAGTTTCAGAAAGACACACCATATTCAAACCATGGCTGGAGTGTTCTAGTTGCCTCTCTGTTGCTGTGATAAAACACTCTGACCAAGGCAACTTAGGAGAAGAAAGGGGGTTTATTTCAGTATATAATTCCAGACCGCAGTCCGCCGTTGAGGAAAGTCAGGGAAGACATTCAAGGCAGGCCTGCTTACTGTTCCGCACAATTTATTACTTCCTACCAAGGAATTGACTTCACAGCCAAAAAATGTACAGAAGGAACCATGGAGAAGGATGCTGGCTCACTGGCAGGCTTATACTTAACTAGCTTTCTTACAGAGCCCAGGCCCACCTGCCTAGGGATGGTGCCTCCGATTTGTGCCGTCCCTTCTTTGGATGCAGTTCTCAAAGATCTGTGGTATAAGTTAAGAGAAAGAGCCCTGGTGTGTGATTGTAAGTTCACTCTCCCCCGAACCCCCATGCAAATGGTTTACATCACTCTGAGACCAACTTTTCCCCAACGCTTTAAGTATCAGTTTATCAGTCTCCTTATCTACAAAGGGGACACAAGCATTTGTGTCTGAGAGTTTCACTAAAAGTTCCAAAGAGCTGATCTCATTTGTCATGTCCTCTTTCTTGAAATACTTTCTTCCCTTGGCTTCAGGGAGCCATTATTCGGCCGACTGTCCTCCTATATCATTGGCTGTTGCTCCTAAATCTTCTCTGCTCATCCCCACCTTGCTTCTTAACCTTTAAAAATTGGACTTTCCCTGAGGCTAAGTCCTTGGGTCACTTTTTCTCTCCCTTCTCACTTACTCCCTGGTGATCCTGTCAAGTCCTAGACCTTAAATGTTATTTATACCCTGGCTCTGATCCACATCTGCAGACTCAGTATCTCCACTAGTTTTCCAGTTATTTTTTTCTTCCATCTCCAGCTTTATCCTAATCCTAATGTGTCTAAACTTGAGCCCTTAATTTACGGCCTACCATCTTTCCTCTGCTGTTTTCTTACCTTGTTCGTCATGATACCATTTGCTCAGTTTCACTGATACCAAAATGGGTGATACATAATCTGCTTCTTCCCTCGTCCCTTACGAGCAACCCAGGAGCTTTCATGTCAACTCTGCTTTCAAGGCACACCTTGAATTTAATCTCTTCTGCCTGCCCCCCAGTCAGGCCCATCTTCTTCAATGACCACTACCTTTCTTGGGTGTCTGCTGTGGCTTTGCAAGCTCTCTATTCTCATGTGCTCTCTCCTTCATCCAGAAGTTAGAGTTAGTCCATCCTTCTCTGCCCTTTACTCTCTGGTATATCTCACCATATTTAGGTCAATTCCAGAATGACTGTGACCACGAAGGCGTTTAGGTCACCTCTTTAGCCAGCCCTTTTCCTCTCTCCGTTCTGTCACTGAGCTCAGCCAGTGATCCCCTTGCTGTCTCTCAAAGGTACAGCATTCTGCTGCCTTTGAGCTTTTCCGTATGCCGCACCCTCCTCCTGCAGGGTGCAATTGCCTCTCCACCTTATCACCGCCAGCATCACGTCCTCCGCTGCTCAGCCCTACACCCTCACCGACTTGCTCTCCTGTTTTCCTTCAGAGCACGCATTGCTGCTTGGCATGATGACTCTCAATTATTTAAACCTTGATTAGGTTCCCTATAAAAACATAAGATTCAGGATTGGAGAGATGGCTCAGAGGTTAAGAGTGAGGTTAAGAGCACGGGCTGATCCTGCAGAGGACTCCGGCTTGAATTCTAGCATCCAAATGGTGACTAACAACCATCGGTAACTCCAGTTCCAGGGGATCCGACACCCTCTTCTGACCTCCGAGGGCACTGCATGACGTGGGTGCACTTACACATGTGCAGGCACTACACTCATACACATAAAATAAAAATAATACGTAAAATTTTAAAAATTATTAAAAAATAAGATGGTGAGAGCATCCTACGAGACACCTGTGTCACCCACTGGTGCACTACCAGTACCCAGAACGTGGCAGGTAGTCGGCAAACACTGGTTGAACTGCTAAATGACTGAGTAAGTGAGTGAGTGCTGAGTTCTGCTTTAAAGACATCAAGGCAGGAAGTAGTTGTAGGCTTCAAAGGTTACAGGGGAGAACACTGGCCAGTGGAAAAGGTTGCCCAAGTTCTGGAGAAAACTGAGATGCATTTGGGCAGGAGAGAAGACAGGGAAGAAAAATGGAGCTGCAATGAAAACCGAACAAAAGGGCTGACCGCGGTGTGTTGAAAGAAAAGAAGGGAGAACAAGCATAAAGAATAGGGACTTTGGACTTAAATACTTCCCGGGAGCCTGAAGGATGATGCATGTATACAAACAATCAGAAGAAAGACGTTCTAAAAGAGTAAAACATATTCTAGAAAAGCAGAGAGAAAGCAGGGGTGGGAAAGAATGGAACTCTGACTGTATTGTGCCTCCGGAAAGCTGCGGTGTCCTTAACTCAATCTTTGTGTGAATGGCTTTGGCTTTCCTAGTGACTAGACAGGAACCACAAATAGCGTGCATGCATTGGATATTTGTTCTGCACTTTTTGAGAGGCTCATGAAAAGCAAATTCAATAATGTCTAAAGAGTTCCACAAATGAAAGGTATTGTCATGAGAAGAATAAAGTGATGAGGTTAGAATGTGAGTTAGTTTGGGGGAGAATGCTCAGAATTCCAAGTGGCCCAGAACTCAAGGTTGGGGTCAAACCCAGAACTCCTGTGGCCAGATAAGTGAGGCATTCAGGGGTGACTCACTGATACCATAGCTGCCAGTGGGGAGCACGGCAAGCGGGAGGGAGAGGTGAACCCCTGGGGAGGTCAGCATAGAGCGAATTCAGCTAATAGATAAATTTTCCCACGCTCTCCCAGCTACTCAGATGATACTACCTTGACATTTACATTTTTTATTCACATATATTCGCTGTGCATAGTGATGGATTTTGTAATGACCTTTTCGTTCAGTTGTACTCTGTCCATATTCACAGCCCCCTCCCGATGTCTTTGTTCTGAAGGAAGCAGGTGAGCAGGTGCTGCTCTCACTTTACAGGGATGTGACTCAGAATGCTCTTGAAGAAGGACGCCGATCCCTGCTCCTCACAGCCAGTGGAGGACCCCGTACCTTCTCCCCTCGCTAAAAGCAGTGACAACTGCCAGAACAGTCTGCCTTTGATCTGCAGGTTCTCCTCTTACATGATAGAACACGATACTTCCCACCATCGCCCCCAAGTACGTCACTGAGCAAGTGCTGTCAGCAACCCTGCTGGACCCGAAGGTTGGGAGCTCAGCAGCAGTACACATGCTCAGAAGGCTTCTCTGAGGCTGCTCTGAAGTACTGCAATGAGGAAGTCAGCGGTGGGCTATCCTTGTTCACTCTGTGCATCTTTAGAGCTATCTGGTTGGAAGTCATGCCCTGGGCAGGTTCTCTTTCACCGGAAGTGGAGTAATATCCCCCTGTACCCTCTGACGAATACCCATTCCCCTCCCGTAGCTCCAAGGGGTCAGCCTCCCGCCTGCCAGCAGAGACTAAGACTTGGGGCCAAAACTGCTCTTCAGGGGACCGTGGGGCAACTTGTGTCCTCATTCAAATGCTCTGGGTCGATGCTTCAAGCACAGTCCTGACTAGGAAGAGAGCACACATGGGTCTAGAAAGACATCCTTTGTCTCTATGTTCTGCGACTGTCTCGCAGGCATAGCTAGAAATCTCCCTAGTGTTACAAAAATAGCATTGTTAGCCAAAATAGAGCAATATACTGCAACACCAATGGTTATATATTTCTTTTAATTATGTACATATTACTGTTATGTGTTTGCTTATTATTATTTATGTACTTTCATATTCTGAAGCAGGGGCCTATTATGCAGCCCAGGCTAGCCTTAAACTTACTATGTAGCCCAGACTGACCTGAAACTTGTAATCCTCCTGCTTTAGCCTTCTAGGAACTGGAATTATAGGCATTTATTACCACACTGGGCTTCTGTACTTTTTTTAGATGTTTAGGACAAGTGAAAGGAAGGTGGGCATCTTCCGCCTTCTCTCAGACGTTACAGAGATGTGGAAGCTGCATTATTCAGCATAGGTTAGGTTTATGCTGCAGTAGTAGTGACTCTTCAAGTTTCAGTAAGTATAAACCATAAAAGGGTATTTCTTGCTCAAGCTACCTGTCCATTGAAGAGGAAGTCCTTAGAGTCACTCAGGTGATATGAAAAAGCCAACGTTAATAAGCTCCGCTTATAAAAGGAAAACTAAAACCATTGTAAGAAACTTCTGCCTCAGCTTGTGGCCTTAGACTGAGTCAGGATAAATATCCATGCTCTAATGAAACTGCCAACATTTTCTGTGTTTCTTAACCCCTATGTCTGCTTCTGTAAGATACACTTACTGCTAAGGGCTTCATCCTGGCAGTCTTTGGTTACGTATGTAGACTGGATCCTGCCCAGCTTGTGCATGGTCCCTAGTCTGCAGTCATATACACTGAAATGTGAACCCACCCGTGCCCTTAATGATTTTTCTGGAGGAAATTCTGTTCAAGTCCATCAGTGTGAGTAAACTTTTCTCTTGAAAAGCCCATATGAGTCTCTTTGACATCTTCTCTGTGCATGGTGAGTCCCGTGCCTCAGTTTCTTTCTTCTGATGGAGAAGCCAGAAGACTGAACATTCTGGTTTACCAATTCATAATGAAAATGTGATCCAGAGGGGCTCAGAACAGCAATTAAATGCTCCGCTCTACAACACACAACGCTCGTACTCATAGCACAGTGGTCAGAACTAGCTCTCTGGGTGCATGCACTCACAGAGAAGCCAGAATTGCAACGTTTCCAAGCTCCAGATGGAAAAAGAAGCAATGCATTTGGGAGGCAGTACTAATGACAGTTGCCGGGTTCCAGGGTTAGGAGGACTTCTGCATCCCCAGCCCTCCAAATAAAGCACACAGCACTCTGTCTGACTCCAGAGCAGCCCCTAGTCCCTTCCCATAAAAGTGAAAGGATGGAGAAAGAAGTATTTTAATGATTCCTATGGAAGGATCAAAAGAGGAAGCAGTAACTGAAGAGTTTTCTATGGTGTTGGTGGTGGTTGCCCTCTGGTGATAGTTACCACGTCTATGGCTCCTGGAAGCATGGCATTTAAATGTTCCTGGATTCCAAAGAGTACTGAACAGGATGGGGGAGATGCTCACAGCAGGTAGAACACAGACAACAGTTGTGTTGCATTGTATAAAGAGGACTCAACCCAGCCCACCAGGGACACAGCACCCTGCTCATCCCTCCAAGACACATGTGCAGTCTTAAATTCAGCCACCCCTAGAAAGACCAGGTTGTATCGGCCCTGTGGCTAGTCCTCCTCTTGTTGTTGTTGTTGTTGTTGTTGTTGTTGTTGTTGTTGGTGGTGGTGGTGGTGTATGTGTGGCTCATATGTGTGCATGTGTGCAGACTACAGGTTGATGCCAAGTGTCTTCCTCTATTGTTCTGTACTTTTGTCCTTAAGACAGAATCTCTCACTGAGCCTGGAGCTTCCCGTTTCTGAGACTGGCTGGCCAGCAATCCTTGGGACCCACTTGTCTTTACTCTCCCCAATGCCAAGACGCACTCTCTCACACTGCTAAATCATCTCCAGTCCTGTGTCAGAGAAAGGTCCAAGAGCAAGGCAGCTGGAAGGTCACTGTACAGTTTCTCCAGGATTCTGAAGAGAAAGGCTATTGGTATCCCTGGGCTACCCTGAGGGAAGAAAGGTGAAAGGTAGGGGGTCCTTCCTTCAGAAGATTAATACCTTGATTAGTCATTCAAGCTCTTGAGGGATCTTCAATTGAAATTCAAGGTTTACTTTTTACACATTGATTCATACTTTTTAACCCTGAACACCTTTCCCTCTAGCAGTCTATTTGTTAGGACTCTGAGTTAAAAGTGACATAAAACATAGATGAAAGGCGGGAAAGTGAATTATTGGTTCTGTTTGTCCATTTTCCATTGCTATGATGAAATAACTAAAGCTTAGTACTTTATAAGGAAAAGCTTACAGTTTTGGACACTGAAATTTCAAGCAGCAGGGTGCCAGCTTGGGTGGAGGCCCCTCTCACTGTGACACAGAAGGACTGATAGCATCAGAATATGAACAGAGAGGAGAGAGAGCATTGCAGGGAATGGACAAGCCACATTTGGTCTTTTGTAGCAACGTCTTTGTGAGAACTAACCAATCTATGAGAGCTACAGTAGTCCCTTGCGAGGCAGGCCTTTCAATGAGTTCAATGATAACCACTAGATCCTGCCTTTTAAAGGTTCCATCACCTTCACCCACATTGCCATGGGGACCACAATGACAGCACACGAACCTTCAGGAGATACACTCAACTATCTCCAAAGCCTAGCCTTGGCCAATAACTAAAAGTTCAAGGGCATAGCTCGAACCGGTGTCAACTGCTGACACCAAAAATCTCTCTCATCTCTTTTCCTTTGTCCTCTCTGCTTCTTGTGAAGCTGACTCTCCTCCTGAGATGGTGGCATGCCTGTTGGCAGGACCAGACATTCATTTTTATGCCAGTAGGAAGATAGAGGCTCAAGAAAATTAATAATCATAATCCCAGGATTCTTACTGGTCTGACCTAGATCACGTTCCCTTCCCAGCCTAGTAACTGTTTCCAGACAATGTAGTAGACTTAGCCAGTTCTCTAGACCAGAGCTGTGGTACAGGGGAGGTAGGAGGCTCATTTTCCCACAAATAGCAAGAATTAGGAAGAGAAGAGAATGACTCCCAAAGAAAATAAGGGTGCCAACCCCAGAGTGAGACTGGATGGGAAAGGAGGCAGAAATGACTATCAGTCACCCAAAGACTTGTTCACCTCCTATATAACTTGCATTTAGATGCTATGTACTTTTCCATCTCTCTGAGCAGCCTGTTAACTGCTGTTAAATGGCTCTTTAATTCAGGGAGCTTATTGCTGTGTCTGAAGAGGTTAAACCTAGAAAAACAAATACTGACCCCTCCCTAGTCTCTACTTTGTGGGTAACCAAGCCATCCTGCTCCTGGGGTGTGATTCTGGCAATTCTAGGGGGTGATTCTGGTCTCATTCATCCTCACTCTGAGATGGACTCAGTTGAGTGTTTACAGTTGTTTGTGAAGTGCAATTGCTTCATCCAAGTTTGCTTCATGTAAATTAGAACTCTCTGCTTACCTAATTGTTTACAGAAATTCACACAAATGAGATTAGCATTTACAAAAAAAAAAAAAAAGAAAGACAACAGATAATTAAGTCTGATTGCTCCAGAGCAGGTCGGTTGACAGCCCTGGAAATGTGCCAACACTAATTGGCTGGAGAGATTTCCCATTCAGTTAATTGCAAATGGTCATTGAAAGCCCTTGAAATTAACTCAGGTCCCCTCAGCTGAAGTGTGGAGAAGGGATTTAGAAGTGTGAAGGAGACCAGGGCTTGGGGAGGGGACACACCAGAGACATCTGGTCCTTCCTGTTCCAGAGTGCAAGTGAACTCACATTGACAGATCTTGTCCTATCTCTGGACTGGGACTTCTGACTGTATCACAGAATGGGAAGGAGGGATGAAGAAGAGAGGAAGGGAAGTTCATGTTAGAACAGGATAGCCGAGTCTTCTGTGGCCTCCTACTCTGATTACACTTTGACCTTGTGCAAGGCCTGTGTCAGGACTGGAAGTGACAGTGTCTCCAAGACACTGGTCAGACCTATGGAACTTCTCAAAAGGGATCGGTGAAATCTAAGGATCCATTAGTTACAGGGTACAGGATCAGAGGGAAAGAAAAGCATGAGCAGGTCCAGAAAGACCAGGAGAATCAGAGACGTCCTTGGTGAGACTCTTGAAGTGAGAGTCGGAGCATAAGATTTTGGTGCTTAGATAAGGAGAGAGGAAGATCCTGAGCCAAAAGACGACCATGGGTATGGTGTTGGGGGGACAGCCTCAATACACTGGAGGCTGGAGTGACCTGTCATTGATGCCTTGATCCTGGTGTCAAGGAAATAACATCCATGCCTGCTGACCAGCATCTTACAGGAATCAGGGGTCCCTATGACTCAGTAATCAGGTGTGTGTTCAGGGTACAGGGTACAGAAGGGCATGGTGACCAGATTTTCTGCTATCTGTCCCTCCAGTGCTTCCCTAGTTTATGGCTATCGATGTAGCTTGGCTTTCCTCTGATTGAGATTGTACCTGTATGATGGACGAGTGCCCAAAGACTGCCCTCCACCTGCTTTCTTCTGCTTCCAGAGAGCTATGTACTGCTCCTCAATATGCAGTGTTTTCTTTCTACTTTGGCTCCCACAACAATGAACAATTTCCTATCCCCAAATATAATTTAAATGTTCACAAAGAAGAATTTGTTTAGCCTTGATAGCAGGCACCCGTCACTGACCACAGTTTTGATCAGGTGTCCAGTACTAGTCAGATCAGTCCCATATATGGCAAGAACATGGACACTCGTTGATAATTTTCAGTAGCCATTTGTCCCCACAGCAGCTATAGGAAAAGACCTGGGAAGAGACTTGCAAAATATCAGGTTGTTTGGTGTGTCTGATATTAACAATGAGAGAGAGAGAGAGGAAATTAGTATTATGTGCACAGAAGAACCTGGACTGGAGACCAGTAACTCTCCAACTTGAAGATACAGCACAACCACCTTCAGGGGTACCCCAGTTCCTGATTCAGAAGGTCTAGGGTTGGAGCTGATTGTTCTCATTTATGGAGAATCCCCAGTTAACGTATATGATACTTGTCTGAGGATTATACTTTGAAAACTTCTGACCTAGTCTCAGGATTGGTAAACCAGATCCTAGTTAGTCAATCTGGCCTGCTAAATACTTGTGTGTGGTTCAAATAGTACCATTTGTTTATGATGGGAGCGATTTTCATGTTTTTAAGTGGTTAGAAAAAAATGATGTTATTTTTGTGACATTCCAAAGTTCAGCATCCACAAATAAATTTGTATTGGCACTCAGAGAAGCTGTGTGTCTGTTTTTAAGCTACAGTGAGAAAGTTGAGTAGCTATGGCAGTGGCTTCACAAACTAGCTGTCATCTGGGTTTTTACAATGACAATTTTCCAACCCCTATTCTGAGTAAACTATCTGAGTACTATCAAATACACTGGAGAGTTATTTGAACAGAAGAGATACAGAGGTCCAGAACAGACTCTTGGAACCCATGACTCAGTGACTTCAGCCATTGTCCCACAGGGCTCAGCTCCAGGAAAATCACCTGTCCAACCCCTAAAGGAGGATCTGCCTTTTGGAAGCCATGATGGAGAAGTGAATGGCTAGAGCTGATTCTGCCTTGGGCCTTGGGCCTTCTCGTGTTGACTAGCTGACCAATCAGTGTCCATACACTACTTAAGGGACTATATGTGGTATGCAGGGAAGGACACAAATGTGACAGGGATTTTGTGGATCATCTGGGCTTCCCTACTCTGATTTTCCAGGGTGAATGTCTTAAAAGCTGCTGCACTTAACACTGTAGCAGTCTATGACCTGTAAACTAAAGAGATAAGTAAAGAGTTCTCTATCCCTTCCCTTCATCCTCCTCGACATTTTAGCACCCTGACTCCCATTCCTCCTCTCCCTCATCCTCAATCTATTCTTCTTAGCTTGTTAAGTGAATCCTGATGACAAAAATTAGTCCCTGAGCTAGGTATGGTGGTGTATAACTTTAATCCTAGCACTCGGAAGGCAGAGGCAGGTGTATTAGTGAGCTCAGGTCCAGCCTGGTCTACATAGCAAGTTTCGGGTGAGCTAGGGCTACAGGGATACCCTGTCTCAAAAAGACAAAAAAAAAAAAATAGCCACACAGAAGCAAACAAACAAACTAGCCCCTGAATATCTACTTTGTGCTTCATACTGTTCTCAGCCTTATACGTCATCTTGGTCTGTTTTCTGAAGACTAGTCACTTATTTGGCTCATAACTACTAGAACCTGCGAAATCCAAGAGCAAGGTATCAGCATCTGTTTGACATCTAGTAACAGCCTTCTCAGCATCCTAACATGGCAGAGAGCTTCACATTGCAAGACAAAGCAAGTGTGTCAGAGAGCATTTGCTTTCGTAATGAAGGTCACTGTCTCAACAACCCATTAATCTATTACTTCATGCCTGAAGCTAAAGCCCTCATGACCCATGCACCTCTTCTCAATGATGTTGCACTGGGGACCGAGTTTCCACCATATGAACTCCTGAAAGACACGTTCAAAGCACAATGTATGTGTCAATGCAACCGTTCTTCACAAGAAGACCGCAAGGGAGGTAGGCTCACTGTGCTTTAAGAAACAGGTGCAGACCTGCTGCTTTCCAAATAACTACTGATAGGAAGGCTCAAGAGCTGATTTCAGGTCCTGCTTCTAACATTATAGCCTCTCAGCCATGCTGTGGATTCACTGAAATTGAGTGGGGAAATCATTGGAAGTGATACAAAGAAATTCCTTCAAATTTCCATTTTGAAATGTGAAGGATAAAACAAGAAGAGTTTGAGAAAATATTTTTTATGACCTTGGAGCAGCCAAAAACCAGACAAGAAGGAAAACTAAAACGAGCAAAAAGAGAAACTTAACTATTACAGTTAAGAAATTCTGATCAAAGCTGCCACATAGAAAGTAAATCATGTGTTCACATACAGCTTTTTAAAAAATGGACAAAAAGACTGAACAGCCAGAGTCATGTGGCCACTAGATATTTTGTAGGTATCCAAATCTTTTAACCATCATATAAATGCAAATTAACACAGTGAGCTGATAGTCTCTATCACTCGAAAGTGAAAAACAAGACCATTTTGTTCTTTAGTGAGTGTCTGTGAGGACGTGGAGCCATTAGAGCCCTTGTTCACTGTTGTGTGGCTCTTACACGGCCATCTTGAATAGCTATTGGCAGTATAAGGACTTAACACTTGCAAACACTGTGACCCAGCCATCCTATTCCTAGCTATGTATCCCAAAGAAATGTGTATACAAATGGCTACCAAACACCCAGTAGAGCATCACTTCTAATAGCCTCCAAATGGAAATTACCCAAATATACATCAGGAACTGAATGGGCAATGGTGTATGCACAAAGTAGAATATGACAGAGCTGTGATATGCCACAAAACAACTGCAGATGATGTGGAAGGATTACTCTCAGAAAGAACGCTGAGTGAAGGAAGGCAGACACAACATACAGTCATGTATTGCACGCTAACGTTTTGTTCACCGATAATAGTGGTCTGTCCTGTAGCAATTTCCTCAAGTTCAAACGTCCATCCTGGAAGCTCATTAAGATTCAGGAATTTCTAAAGGGAGTCTCTTAAGACTCTGGAAACAACTCAAAAGTCTTAAGAAGTCCCTCAAGCTTACCAGGTGCACAAGGCCTTTTTGGCTAAGGTTATATAAACTGTAGGCTCTTCAGAGGAAAGTCAAGTCTCTGACCCACTGAACTGTCCGCCAGCCACGCAGGTTAATTGAGGATTCTAGCCTTCATGAATCATTTCTCATGCTGGAATAGGCATTTGGTAATACAGTTGCCTTTGAGTCGTTCATGTTCCCCTAACCCCTCGCCCATACACTTGTAAGTAATCCCAATAAAATCATGTGTTCACCATGGTGAACTTTAATGGAATCATTACTTTGGTTTGTCATTGGTTCTCTCTAAGGTGAGTAAATATTTGTTCATATGTCCCCAGGAATAGTATCACACAACATGGTGCTCTAAGATTATAATGGAACTGGGAAAAATCCTACTGATATTCCTAGTGATATCACAGCTCTTTCATGTCATAGTATAACACGTTATTCATGTGTTTGTAGTAGTTGGTGGAAACAAATCTACCATGTGTCCAGACAGCAGAAAGCATACATGGCACTAGACTTGCATGGTGCTGGGGGGTGATGACAGTGGTGAATGACTTCACTGCATTATGATCTTGTCATTATTTTAGGGCATCTTCCGTCTACTTAGAAAATTTACCATGAAACACACCAACAGCAACCTCATCCATCTCATTATTACTGTGCCTCTTACTGCATCAAAGGCCCGTGCCAAATGATTTCTACTATATCTGACTTAAGTTCTCACACTGTTATGTTTGCACAATGACAAGATCAAAAAATGCATTTTTTTAGAAACTGTTCCCAATATTGTTCACTGAATGGCTATTAGACAGACAGATGGACAAGTAGGCAGATAAGCTATGCTCTTAGAAGCCAGGATAGTGGTCACTCTTCAGGAAGATTAGTGACTGGAAATGGGATATGGTAAGATCTTGGAGTTATGTCACATTGTTTCTGAATTTGGGCACCTATTATATAATGCAATGGTTGGGTTTGAAATGGACCTCTCAGAATCATACTTTAAGCACTTGTTTGTGGCTGGGTGTGTCATTTTATGAACACATGGAACATTTAGGAGGTGGTGCCTAGTGAGTGCGCGTGCCCTACTAAGAGTGGGATTTAAGGTTACAGTCCATACCCTGCCTCTGACTGCGCCCTGATTCCTGCTTCTACCATGATATGAGCAACTAATCCCTGACACATGCTCTCACCACCATGATGTTCTGCCTCAAGCACACAGGGTCAAGCAACTATGGACTAAAATTCCTCAGATAACATGAGCAAAATAAACAAAAGTAACTAATACACATACACATATTCAGCTTATGAAAGTCCATTGAATGGCATTTCTTATGTGTGCTTTGCTGCCTATATATGCACTAGTCACTGTTGCAAAGCTGTGACTAAAATTTCTGACAGACACAACCTAAAAGGAGGGAGAATTTATTTTGGCTCATGGTTTTGGAGGGTTCAGTCCACCATAATGGAATAACAGGGTGACTAACATAATGGCCATTCAGAAGTAGACAAAAGGGGGATATCAGAAAAGGTTAGGGTAAGATATAGCTCAAGTGACGCCTCACAGTCACCTGCTTCTTCCTACTAGATCTCACCTGCTACCTTTTGTCATCTTATAGTAGTCCATTTTATTATGAATCCATCAAAGGAGTATACTGTTCATTGTGTTAGAGAACTCATCATGTAGCTGGAAACACTCTCACAGGCATACTTAGAGAGGTGCTTCACTAAGCCATCAGGGCTCTCTCAGACCAGCCAAGCTGATGATAAAGAATAAGCATCATGATGTATTATGCTTCAATAAAATCTTATGAACTATCTTTACTAAATAGACGTGCTCTTCTTTGTACTTGGTACAACTGCCCGAGGTTACCACATTCTCAGATTTTCTTACCCAATGTGTAGGTGGATGTTGGAAACCTTTCACGGAGTTCTTATTACGAGAACAGTTGAGCCCAGAGAAATTCCTAGTTGCCCGACTTAGAGAAACAGACACACACACTGAAGGCAATTTCCAAGCATGTTTGGAGCTGTCTTCAGTGTTCCAAAGGCCTTATTCTTGTTACATGAAGCTAGGACTTGTTTGATTCTTTACCCACATCCTGCCTGTCAGCAAGCTTCCTTTCTTTATTTAGACAAGAAACTCTCCTCAGGAGAAGTCAGAACTAAGTGAGCAGAGAATCTTCCTGAGCCTGCTCTGCACTGGGCTATCTCCGCTAACCCCGGACATCCACAAGGATGAAAGCTAGCTGGCATACCTCTCTGGGAAAGTTGTCTTATTTGACTACGATGTGTCCTATTTTAAATTTGAATTAGTTTCCAATATTTAAAAATTACATTTACATAAAACTGTGGCTTCCTGTCTTCTTTGGAAAGACTCAAGTTCAAGGCATCTCCCCACAGCTCACAGCCAGTACAGGTTCCTTGGGTACAAAAGTCCTTGGCCTCTTTAGACGTGGAGTTGCAACTCTCAGTGGGGAGTATTTGAAAGACTAACAGAAAAGTCCCTTGTTCTGACAGACTTTGTAAGGTATGAGATATTTTAATAATTAGATCAACCAATATGGATGAGTCATGCTCTTGTGTTAGAGGCTAGGTCAATTATTTAAGTATTTGGGCAATAGTTTCATTTATCTGACTGACTGACTGACTGATTGACTCACTGACTAAGAAATTGATTGATGTAATACTGAGAATCAAACCCAGGACCTCACACATGCCAGGTAAGCACCCTACCACTGAGCTATGTCCCTAGTGCCTTTACTACCATTAAAGAAGAGAGCTGAATTTAAAGATCGATCGCCACCTCTAGGCTTTTGTTTTGATCTCTCACGGATTTTAGTTAACCTTTCAAAATCATGCCAGTCACTCCAAAAGAATATACAAGTAGCCAGTTCCTGGAGTAGTTACTGGTGTCTGTCTGACCTTTCCACTTAAGGAGCTGGCTTTAAAAGACTCCTCTTAGTAGGTCCAGGAAAAGGGAGACTATCAAAGAAGTCATCTCACCACCAGAACTTTACTTGAAAAAGTCAGAAATTTTCCACAGCAGACTTTGAAAGTCTCCAATAATCTTCACTCCAGACCTACTGCATCAGAGTATGTAAGCAAGACCCTCAGGTGATATTCAAGACACGCTGTTTCAAAGGTTCTATATCCTAGATTCTTTCTGATTCATGACACCCACCACCATCTCTCCCTCTCCCAGCTCACAGTAGGGACAGGACGACCACTGGCACATTTCTCCTCAATCTTCCTTCACAGGTGATAATCACACATATGTCCCTAGGGACAAATCCCTCAGGCTGTTGACTCAGTTCACCACAGTGCCACCTTTTCTTTCCTCTTCAAGAGACCATCTTGGAACGCTCTGAGTACAGATGACTATCCTAGCCTATCATATTTCAGAAGCATGTACAGCCCATTCTTTCTTCCTATCACTATTATTGAGCAATTGATCACCGGAGGATCTTCTTCACAGGAGTTCACCACACAGCAGTGGAGGGAGATGCCTGGATGACTGCTGCCACAGTGGTGTCTGGGGAGGAAAGAAAGGAGGATTACTTGGTCCCTTTCCAGCAAGATGCTGATGATGAGCCTCTGGCTAGAAACATCTGTGTATGAGAAGCAAGCTAGAAATGTGATGAGCTGTCACTGTTCACTACAGGGACAGATGAAGTGCCCAGAAATGTACTCAGGCACAAACAGGCCTGTGGAGGCAGGAATAGAGGAGCTATGCTGAGGGTAAAGGGCTGAAACAGGCAGGCAGGAGACAGAAAGCAGCCCGTTCCCAGGTCATCCTCCGTCTTTTGTGTTTGCTTGAAGCTTCTCCTCTACAAGAATCAGAGGGCCTACCACCTGCGCTCTGTAGGCCTGTGCATCTGGACCTAAAGCCAAGAAGAATGATGAAATCAGCAGCTCCAAGACAAGTACAACTGCAGAACAGACAGAGTAAGAGTGTGGGCTAAGGAGGAATGACCAAGGATTTCTGGATTCCACTCTCCTTCAAGTAAATTGGAGCCCCTGTCCCTTGAGCTCAGGTGAGTCATGGAGCCCTAGATCTAGTGGGTGTAACCACTAGATTCCATCTGTCCTGGATCTTTGGAATCAGGAAAAGAATCAAGATCCCAGCAAATCCCATATGGTCAAATGACTCACCAAAGGTCACTGGACCAAGACTGTGGAAAAAGGAAGAGTTGAATTCTGTGTTTCTGCCTTTTAATGTAGGTTGTTGCCATAGCTCAGAAGTGTGTCCAGAAACAGAAGGGTAAGTTCAGTGCACACCAAAGCTTGCTGTGTGTTCCTCTTTGGGATGCATCCCCAAATCCTGTACCCACGTCAAACCTCTTTTGACCTTTTCCCAACTCTATTCACCCCAAATGCACATCTGTATGCACTCTACACAGCCCTTAAGAAGTCAGCCTATCAACTCATCACAGTATGATTCTGTACACGATGTCATGTGTACAGCAGTATGCCCTCATTATGCCATAGGTTTCTCAAAGATAAAAACCCGGCATGCGTTTCTATCTGCTGTTCTCAGTAGAGTCCAGGGTACACTATGGTATCTCAGACCCATCCATCGACTACATTAGAGATTACCCTAAGGTCTTTAATCAAAAGCAGTTCAAGCAAGGGGAAGATAGAGGTAATGTGGAAGGGCCTGTTTCCAAGAGTAAAATTCTTGATCTTCCTCTTCAGCTCCTCAAAAGAGTGAGAGGAGCATGTTCCCTGTGCACGCCCTTGGAGGAGAGGTTGCCATCTTTCCATCTCTGAATCTACATCTTGTCTCCCAGTTCTTGCCTGATTCCTGGAACAGTGTAAGTGTTCAATGAATACTGGTTAATTGAATGAAATCAATGTAAGAAATAAAATCTGATGATTCATTTTCAAAAGTGCCTCCAACCCAGCTTATCTGTCCAAATTTAGATAAACAGAAAACGCTAGATCCCTGCTGAAGTCTGCTGGTCTACCTGATCTCCATCAACCCAAACTCTGCTAAGTTACCCTTCCCTACCCAGAATTAGAATTTTAGAGCAGAGAATTACTAACACTCAAGCTTGTTCAGTAACCTGATGATATGACAAGGTCATGTGCCTGAGAAGCTTTAAAATAAACAGGATAGAAAACATGCAGATGAATTCGCACACGGTTAGGAAGGGGCAGAGGGGAAGATAAGGCCTACGTGACCTGTAAGACTGTACCATCCTGATTACCTAACCAAAGAGAAATGGGGGGAGGGGCTTGCTGCATTAGGGCTTAAGAACTCTTCTCTGCACTCAGTAGACTTGCCATTCTTCACTGATGCTTAGCTTTGCAAGGCCATAAAGTCAACTGCCTTGTTCTTGATACTCTGAGTCTCAAGTGTTCTTATGAAGTGGGGATCTTTGTTTCTCACAATTAAGTCAGGTAAAGAGAGAAGCAAAAGAAATCAGAGAAGTTGATTGAGAGCTGACGTGTAAAGGAACGTGCTGGTCATTGCCTAGTTGGCCTTCACGCTGATCCAGTCCTCTTATGCTTTGTTCTGTCTCAGCAGGACTTGCGGTGATGGTGGCCCCAGGGACCAACACCAGCAGGATCCACCAGCCTGATTCAGCGGTGGTGGCAGCAGGGAGCTATAGCCTGCAATGACCTCTTGCTTTTTGCAATGCATAGTGACTCTTTGAGCATCCACAGTCCCCAGAAGTGCCATGGAGCATGACCCGCTGGGCTCTGGAACTTCTGCTTGGGCTTCTCTTGCCCTGGAGGCAGTGGTAGCTTTCTGTTGTTCCTAATGTCCAGAGTATCTTATTTTCCTTTCTGTGCCTCTCCTAGCCCATCCAGTGCTTTTGTGACATATCCCACCTAGTGCTTTGCTATGTGTGAAATATTAAATATGCTGTTTTTCTACTTAGACTAACAAAAGAGACAGCAAAGAGAGCACTGGGGAGGGAAAGGTAAAAGAATGAAGAACGATGTGGTATGGCCAGGAGCAAAGTTCAGTTCTCACTGAAAATAGAACCATCTGCCTGTGGTCCCAGGAGAGATTTGAAAAGGAAAAAAAAAAGTCCGTCCTTCCCTGAATGATGCCTTGGGGTTTGGGGCTTTCCATCCCCCTGACTCCAGCTTTCCCTGGGTGTCCTTACAGTTCCACACACAGTCAGGGAAACCGAGGGTTTTGTTTGTTTGTTGTTTTTCCTGGTGCTACCTGAAACCTTAATTCCTGTTCTTCCTGTTTAAAGAATGAAATCAGCTGCTGATTTGAGGATCCTCAACTCTGAAAGCAGATCTTGACTTCTTGAGTGTGTAGTAGAAGGTGTGGGAACTCCTCACAAGCTCCCCTGGCCTTGCTAGCGTTGAGATCTGTTTTTTCTTCCCGTAAATAAAAAATAATAAAGGAACAATTAGTTTTAGTGTGCAAATTCCAACTCCAGCTATCTTCTCCATTCCCAACAAAATCAGGGAAAGCATGAATTCGTGGGAGGGATAGAGTGAGCAGAGGGTGTGGGAAGCTGCCTCAGGTTGGACCAGGCAGCTGTGGATGAAGTCAGCATCTTCTCCCTCCGTCTATGCCTGAGACAGGGGAGAACATTCCCATCAGCCTCTATGCTGCCCAAGTGGCCTTGAGCTTTCTGCTCACTTGTGCTCTTCTTCCTCTCTCCCCTGCCCTGCATGAGACAGCTTCATCTTGGCAGAGCAGAAGATGAGGCCCAATGCCTGGTGTGGTGCACACCTTTAATCCCAGGCTTTGGGAGGCAGAGGCAGACAAATCTCTAAGATCAAGGCCAACCTGGTCCACACAGTGACTTCCAGGCAGGCTAGAACTAGGGAGACTCTGTCAAAAAAAGGAAGATGAAGTGCAGTCCTGAGCATGTTCTGATGGGGATGGAACCTGGGACTGAAGACGTGAGGAGTAAGACTCTCAACAGGTGGTAAAAAGAGGCCTAGTGTGTGTCAGTGAAGCCCTCATTTGTAGTCTACAGCAAAAATTTGCTGGTGATCTGCCCAAACAGTTTTATAACTTATAGAAATCTCTCTAAAGATCCAGCCAAAGTGTAAGGTTCAGCAATCAGGCCACAATGAGCACAGTCAAGACGGTATGCAAACGACAAGAGCAGTTTTATTCTCGAGACTCAACCAGCATGCTGGGGTCTAGCATTCAGAGTAATGGGACCCCGAGGCAGTGGCCGGAAGGCCTTTTAAACACAGACAGGGGATTTCCAAACGGGTATTGGGAAACTCAGGCTAGGATTGGATAATGGTTAGAGCAGATGCATGCGGCAGTTAGAGTTTGGTCCTCAGTTTATCTGATTCAACAGGTTTGACCCTAGAAGGGGATGTTTGCCTAAGAAAGGTTTCCTGTGGTTAAGCTGTAATCGCTGACGGGTCAAGACTGGGGGTGGGCTGTTCTCTGAGAAAGGAAACTTAACAAGAAGTAAAACCTAAGGCCAAGCTAAAATGAAGGATATCACAGAATGGAGTTTGTTAGGTTCCCACAAAAGAATGGGAAAACACGCCAGTGTGCTTTACTTAGAGCAGGGCTCAGAAGAGCTCACGGTCCCAGAGGGAAAAGGACGGAAATCTTGCAAGCAGTACCAGAAAGGCTAATTTTGAAGGTGGGCCCTATCTGAGAACAAGTTGACCACCATCACCTTCTGGACTCTCCTCCCCTCTCATTACAAATATACACATATAGCCCCTGATACACAGTCCCAAATGGCAACAGAGTCTCTCCCATGAATGCTATAATTTGAAAAGTTAAGAAGTACAGGAAATGATCATGCTTGGTTTTATCCTATAGAGTGAGAGACTAAAACCTAAAATCCCACTTCATTTGGCTCTACAGTTTTTATCTCTGCTTTACTATGGAGCGCAGTGCAGATTCCTAGGTCTTTGAGTTGTCTTGAAAGGGAGATAGCCCCTATCTACCCACACTCATACCCTGTTTCTCAAGAGAGTTTTCTGGCTTATCAAGATAAGTCTCTCAGGATGCTCACTGGATTTTCATGAACAGATAGATCCCATCACTCCTTTTGGTTCCACTTACAGAGAATCATAAAGTACTAGCAAGTCTCTGAAGGAGGGTCAGCCAGAGATGTATGCTTATAACTGGATCTGATGAGACTCTGGGTCTTGCCAGGCCCTGAACCAGTATGTTATGTGACATTCTAGAAGCAAAGATGGAAGTCCAGTTGGGAAGATGGATGTTCGCAAATGCTGAAGCAGCTGTCTGAAAGGAAGAGGTGTGTATCCAGCCCGGTGGGCTCCAGGAGAACCATAGTCCAGTTCTAAAAGCAAACATGAGCACAGATATTAACTGTGGCGGATGTGTCCTGTAAGGACCTGCGCAAGCAAGCCCCACAGCTCAGAAATCAGAGAGGGGCAGGGACAGCAATGGGCAGGACCACTGAACTCAGAGTCGGGGCCCAGGTCTTCTTTCTTGTGCTGGGGAGGCAGAGGAGGAGACAGCTGTTGCTGGCTAAGGAACATGGCTGAGATCTGAAGTAGAACCTGTGTTAGGGGAAGAGTCTGGGCAAATGAGACTGGGTAGGCTAGGCAGATTCGAGGCACTGAAAGCAGCAATGATGGCTAGTTTACATATCAGGATGGAGCATGTGGAATAGAACAACTACAACTTTTGTATATAGAAAGAACTCAGCTATGATGTAGGCTGATTCTTCAAGATGAAGTCGGAAAGCATTGACCTTCATCAGTTCTGAATTCCTTCTCCAACTTTAGACTGAATCTATGTGAGCAGTATGCAGTCTAAAGATAAATTTTTCTCAAAGCAATCTTAGTGACAGAGTAGTAGAAAAAGAGTTGGGCTAGATTAAGGCAAAGATAAATGAGTATAAATTATGTGTCAGATAGTTTATCAGTTTGAGTGGTAAAATTAATCTACAATATGTGTGTCTCTGGGTGGGGGATATATACAGCAGAAATGGCAGCCAGGCAGCATTAGGGTTGAGAAATGGTGCAATTAAAAGAGTCAAGAATCACCTCTGTGAAGGCTCCTGCATCATCATTAATTCAGCCACATTACCTTCTGCAAACATTGCACAAGGTCCTGTTTGCAGCCTCCAACGACTCACAGAGGAGGGCCAGCTGCCAGCAGCGTTGTCGAAGCTCCTTAGGGAAATTAGTGATTTTCCTACTTGACCGGCTCCTAATTTAACCAAGTCCTGCCCAGAGCAGCTGTAACTGTTTATATTACATAATCCTGAAGGAGCGAACAGGAAAGAAAAACATAGGAAAGCAATTAGCTACCGAGTAGTAGCCAAGGTTTTGTGCCTATAGACCTGGGATGGGGCCCAGAGCGGCTACATTTCTTGGAAGCTCCCAGGAAATGCTCACATTGTGGCCCCTGGACCAGTTTTCAGCAGCACTGATCCAGAGACTTCAGATCTGAAACATGGAAGCTCATTAGAAGTGCAGGATCCCCACCCCCACATCAGACCTGATGATTTGCAGGCTTGTTCATGGCTGAGAAGCGCTCTATTAGGGTCTCTACTTAGAAACATCTGTGATCCTCCTACACGCCCCTGTATGTGTCTATATGTGTTTAGGGCATGGATGTTGTTCCAGAACCTAAATTCTGGCATCAATTTCTCCTTCCTTTTGGGTTTCCATCCGAAAGAGAGATAGTCAAGGAATATTAGTCATGTAAGGAATTCAATACAGAGGGAAGAGAGGAGAGGTAAACAGGGCGAGAGAAGACAAATAAAGAAAAAAAGAAGCAGCTTGAGCCTGCGAGCCAGCACCTGATGCTTTCCCAAGCAGAACTCTAACAAGGCAGGCTGGAGAACCAGTCCTTGAGCCTAGCAAGACTTCCTCATTTGGGACTCTACTGTCTGGGATGAATCACAAACTATGTGAGTGTGAGCAACACGGACCGTCCACACATAACTCCAGAGGCCAGAACAAGTACATGTTGCAGGGCCTGCCAGCCAGGCCAGAAAACTGTGCTTCAGCCCTGGGTATGAGGCTTGAAGGGAACTTATAAGGAGCAGCAGAAGTAAAGGAAGAAGGAGACTTTGGTTCTTATCACAGTCATTTAATGCACTGAGAGAATGTAGAGCAGTCAGATCGGCCACGCCCCCTGCCTTTGTGACCAGAGGGTAGGTGAAGTCCATGAAGAATATCCCCTGGGGTGGTTTGAATGAAAAATGTCCCTGGTCAGCTGATGTGTTTGAATAGTTGAGCCCCAGATGGAGGTGCTGTTTAAGGAGGTTATGGAAGCTTTAGGAGAGAGAGCCTTGCTGGAGGCACATCACAGTGGGAGCAGGTTCTGAGAGTTTATAGCCTGGCCTCACCTCCTGTTCTTTCTGTTTCCTGTATATGGATGAGAATGTGATCAGTTAGCTTCCTGTTCCCGCACTCCATGCCTTCCTTGTCTGTTGCCATCCCCACCATGATCGACTATAGCTTTCTAGAATCAAAAGCCAGAATAAGCCCATTTCTCTTCAGCTTTGCTTTTTGTCATGGTATGTTATCACAGCAAGAGAAAAGCAATTAATAATCCAACACACACACACACACACACACACACACACACACACCTGGACCTACTCAAGATGGACAAAGGGAACAGGAGTCCCCAGTTCTTCTGGACAGAAGCAGAAATGCTGGGAGGGAGATTCGTGTTGCAATGGGGACAAGTCTATATTCTCAAAGGATGAGTCTATGTTCTCAAATTATTTTACGTATTTGTGGACCATAAAGGTTTAATGTGCTCTAACCTAGAGTCTCCCCTGGTGACTACTTGACATCTGGGTGGAAGAGGTACCAGCAACTTAGAAGATGCTCTTGGCCAGCTCAGGCTTCTGGAGAGTCCACAGACTCCTAAGTAAAGGTAAGGAGCCTTTTAATATGCAGTTAGGAGACAGCAACTGCCACTACAGTTTCCTCTTCCACAGTCCAAAGATGATATACACACACAGACACACACACACACACACACACACACACACACACAACATACTATAGTTAATTTACAAGATTATATTTTCTTTACATGTACAATGTGATGGGTTTCATAATGACATTTTTGTTCAGAATTGAGGTTAAGATTAGATGAGATTACATCCCTGGTAACTCTTTATAAATCCTAAATTGTCAGTTATTTGTAGATATAACCATTCTTCAAAATGTCAGCCCATCTTCAATGATAAAGCAACCAGGGTAGAGAGATTCTGAAATATTTTAGATGTGCATTTTCTCACATGCAACTTCATTCAGTCTGCTAGATATTCTATATGGTTATCCCAGCAGATCAATAATGACATGATCAAGTTTTGTTTCTGAGGCTTGAAATGTTTGGCCTCAGGAAGAGAAGCAAGGTGGGCTCCAGTGATAGATTCTATAACTGCTCTGCCAGCACCCATATGGCAGATCACAACTGTCTGTAACTCCAGGAGGACTGATGCCCTCTTCTGGCCACTGCAGGTGTTACATGCATGACTACGCTTAAATACATGCAGGCAAAACATTCATTCCCATAGAATAAAAATAAATAAATAATTTTTAAAAAAAAAGAATGGCCTCAGGGCTGGAGAGATGGCTCAGGAGTTAGGAGCACTGGCTGCTCTTGTAGAGGACAGGGGTTGGGTTCCCAGCACCCACATGGCAGCTAACAACTATCGGTAACTCAAGTTACAGGCATTCTGATGCCCTCTTCTGACCTCTGTAGGCATTGCACTACACAGGTGCACTTAGATACATGCAGGCAATGCACTCATATACATAAAATAAAAATAATAAATAAAATATTAAAAATGGCTTTAAGCATTTTGTCTCAGCTTCTAGCAAACAAAGGTAACATCTGCTGGGATGTAGATGAGAGGAACAAGAAACAAAGTCTAAACTGATTTACTTAATTATTGATTGTTTTCTGGCTCTGCTACTGAACTATAAGCTTCATGAAAACAGATTCTTTTTCCTTCTTTAGTTTGTATTGTTCTCAACTGCCTACCATAACAGTGCTTAGAATACAGCTAGCTCTCAATGTGGATTGAATGAATGAGTTCTGGGAAATACAGTAAGTGCCAAAGACACAAGGAGAGGTGGGTTTGGAATGGAACTGCCACATTTCAGTTTGTGAAAAGCTGAGCTTGACAAGCCCAGGAAACATCAAATTGAAGAGTTTGTATAAGTTCTTGGAACCTGAAACTTAGGAAAGAAGTCAACATTAAGAGAAAAAGATGATAACATCAATGTCTAGTTGATCCTCAGAGTCATGAAATTCAGTTAGATCATTGATTGATGTTCCCCCTTGCAGAGTACTCTCCAGAGCTATGAGATCTAGTTTTCAGGGAAGTGGCTTCCAAGTCACTTACAGCTCCTTTGCTCCAGATCTGCTCTCCAAAGATGTCCTTTATTCAGCAATAGGGTCTTACCTTCAAGTTCTGGGAGGAAATGAAGGACTGTGGCCGTAGTTTGTATAATTTTGGGAGTCCTTTGGACCACCCTGGCCAACAACTCAAATGAAGGTTTCTCCTGTCTGGCACTGTTTCTTGTTATGTAGCCTTGAGTTATACACAAGGCTCATGTAGAGATATTGTATGTGGAATTTGTCATTAGGTTGTTAAACCAATATGAATCTCTCTGGTGTTTTATATTAGCTAGGCATTCTTTCTTTCTTTCTTTCTTTCTTTCTTTCTCTCTCTCTCTCTCTCTCTCTCTCTATCTCTCTCTCCTCTCTCTCTCTCTCCTACCTCCATACCATCCCCATTTAAAGTGTCCCCATTTTCCCCATTTCTCCCTTGATAATACCAGTTTCCTAAGGCCCCACCTCTCTTTAGCTCCTTCTCTCCCTTTAACCCCGTAGTTCCTTGTCTAACCCTCCCTCCCCCTCCTATTTAAAGACCCCCTTTATATATTTTTCTCTTAGTAACACCTGCCTCCTACTATTCTCTCTCAGGTTCCTTCTTTCCCTTTACCTCCCCGGTTTCTTTCCACTTTCCTGGTTCCTACAGTTACATCAGGATGCATACTCACACATAAGGGTTTGGTGTTGGGATCCACAAATGAGGGACAACATTTGGCATTTATTTTTCTGAGTCTGTGTTACTTCATTTAGTATAACAGCTTCTAGTTCCATCCACTTACCTGCAAATGGCATGATTTTGTCTTTCTTTTTCACTGAGTAGAACTCTATTGTGTAAATGTACCACATTTTCATTAGGCACTCATCAGTTGAAGGACATTTGCGTTGCTTCCCTCTCTTAACTACTGTGAAAAATGCAGTCATAAACATGGATGTACAAGTATCTCTGCAGTAGGATGAATACTTTGGGTATATGCCAGGGAGTGGTATAACCGAGTCAAATGGCAGGTTCATTTTTAGCTTTGTAAGAGCTCTCCGCACTGCTTTCCACCGGGGCTGCATGAGTTTACAGCCCCAGCAGCGAATGGGCGTTCCCCTTCCCCACATCCTCTCCAATCCCAGCAGTGAATGGGCGTTCCCCTTCCCCACATCCTCTCCAATCCCAGCAGTGAATGGGCATTCCCCTTCCTCACATCCTCTCAGCATTTGGTGTCATTTATTCTCTTTATATTAGCCAGTCTGACTGGGGTAAGATGAAATCTTAAAGTGGTTTATCTTGCATTTTGCTAAATACTAATGATGTCGAGCATTTTTTAAGATGTTCCTCAACCATCTTTATTTCTTCTTTTGATAACTCTCTGCTCAAATTCTTAGCCCATCTTTTCATTTGAGTCACTAGTTACCTTGATTCTTTGCCTTTGAGTCCTTCATGTATTTTGGATATTAAACCTCTGTCAGGTGTGTCACTGGTCAAGATTTTCTCATACTCTGTGGGTTTTCTCTTTACCTCCTTGGTTGTTTCTTTTCTATACAGATGCTTTTTGGTTTAATGAAATCCCACTTCTTAATTCTTGACCTTAATTCCTGAGCAACTGCTGTCTGATTTAGAAAATCATTTCCCACACCTCTATCTTATAGGTTCTTGCCAACATTTTCTTCTAACAGTTTTAAAGTTTCAGGTTTTACATTGAGGTCTTTGATCCATTTGCAGTTGACTTTTGTACAAGGTAAAAGGGAAGGATCTAGCTTCATTCTTCTATAGGTGGAGATCCAGTTTTGCAAGCACCATTTGCTGAAAATGCTATCTTTCCTCCAGGGAGTGTTCTTGGCCCCTTTGTTAAATATCAGGTGGCTGAAATAGTATGTTTGAGTCTTCAATTATCTTCCATTGATCTATGGGTCTATTTTTGTGCCAGTACCATGCTGTTTTTATGACTATAGCTCTGTAATGTAGTTTAAAATCTTGTATAGTAATGCCCCCTGCATTGCTCAGGGTTGCTTTGGCTATCTGGGGGGTCCTTTGTGCTTATGAAAAAGATGTTTTTTTTCTTAATTCTGTAATGAATGTCATGGGGATTTTGACTGAGATTACATTGAATCTATATATTGCTTTTGGAAGGATGGTTATCTTCACAATATTAATTCTTCTAATCCATGAGCATGGTCCTTCCATCTTCTGGTGTCCTCATCAATCTCTTTCTCTAAAGGTATAAATTTTTCATTGTAGAGATCTTTAATGTCTTTGGTCAAGTTTATTTTGAGATTTTTTTTGAAGCTGTTGTGAATGGGAGTGTTTCCTTATACTCTTCCTCTAATTGCTTGTTATTGGTATATCGAAAGTCTATTGATTTTTTTATAGGTTAATTTTGTAACTTTCCACTTTACTGAAAGTGTAAATCATTTCTAGGAGTTTTCTGGTGGGATTTTTGGCATCTCTTATGTCATCTGCAAAAAGGGATAATCTGACCTCTTCTTTACAAATGAGTACTCCTTTAACGTCCTTCTCTTGTCTTATTGCTCTATCAAGAGATTCAAGCATTATATTAACAAAAAGTGGAGATAGTGGTCATCCTTGTCTGGTTCCTGGTTTTAATGGGAACTTCCATTAAAAGCTTCCAGATTTTTCTCCATTTATAATGATGTTAGCTATGGATTATTTGCATATAGATATAGCTTTAATTATGTTGAGGTATGTTCCCTCCATTCCAATTCCCTCTAGGACTTTTAACATAAATGCATGTTGAATTTTTTCAAAGGCCTTTTCTGCATCTATTGAGATAACCATGAGATTTTTGTCTTTGAGTCCATTTATGTGCTTTATGACATTTATTGACTTATGAATAATGAAGTACCCCTGCATCTCTCTGATAAAGCCAACTTGATAATGGTGGATGATCTTTTAGATGCATGTCTGTAAAAGGTTTGTAAGTATTTGTTGAGAATTTTTGCATCTATGTTCATTAAGAATACGGATCTATAATTTTCCTTTTTGGTTGTATCTTTACCTGGTTTGGGTAGCTGGCATCATAAAAGGAATTTGGGAGTTCTCCCTCTGTTTCTATATTTTTGAATAATTTAAGTAGTATTAGTTATAGATCTTTAAATGTCTGGTACAATTCTGCTGTAAATCCATCTGGGCTTGGGCTTTTTTTGGTCAGGAAAATTTGTATTACTGTTTCAATTTCTTTATATGTTATGGGTCTGCTTAAGCTGTTTGTCTCTTCTTGGTTTAGCTTTGGTTAGTCCCAGGATTGTAAATATACATCTATTTCTTTAAGGGTTTCAAATTTAATAACATAGAGGTTTTAAGAATATTCACTTATAATTTTCTAGATCTTTTTGGTGTCTGTTGTGATTTTCCCTTTCATCTATGATTTTGTTGATTTGGAGTTGTCCTTTCTATCTTTTGGTTAAATGGACCAAGGGTCTGTCTATTTTGCTCATCTTTTCAAGAACCAGCTCTTGGACTCATTAATACTTTGTGTTGTTTTCTTTGTTTCTATTCATTAATTTCTGCTCTGATTTTTGTTATTTCTTCTTGTCTCCTGGGTTTGTTTTAATTTGCTGTTGGCTTTCAGGATTCTTGAATTGCAATGTTAAATCATTTAAATCGCTCTGATTTTTTAATGTAGCCACTCAGAGCTATAAACTTCCCCCATAGAACTGCTTTTAATGTGTCTCAGAGGTTTTGTTGGGTTGTATTGTCCTTTTCATTTATTTCCAAGAATATTTTTATTTCCTTCTTAATTTCTCCTTTGACCCATTCATCATTCAGGAGTGTGTTGTTTAGTCTCCATGAGTTTATGAAGTTACTGGGGCTTCTTCTGGTGTTGATTTTAAGCTTTATTGCACTGTGGTCTGATAAAATGCATGGAATTATTTTAATGTTTTTGTATTTGTTGAGGTTTGTTTTGTGCCCCAGTATGTGAGTAGTCTTGGAGAAAGTTCCATGGGGTTCTGAATAGAACGTGTATTCTTTGGTACTTGGATGGAATATTTGGTAGATATCTGTTTAGGTCCCTTTGATGTATGATATTGTTTAATTCAGACATCTCTTGGTTTATTCTCTATCTAGTTGACTTGTCTAATGGAGTCAGAGGGGTACTGAAGTTCCCTACTGTAGTGAGTTGGAATTAATCTGTCTTTTAAAGTCCTGTTGTATTGTTTTTATGTAGTTCGGTGCATCAGAATTTGGTGCATATATGTTCATGATTATTATATCTTCTTGGTTGTTTCTTTAATCAAAGTGAAGTGACCCTCTGATTAGTTTTAGTTTGAAGTCTATTTTGTCAGATAGTAGAACACCAAATAGGAAAATATTCCCTTTGAGGATAAGGAGACAGCCCTGGTGGAGATCAACACTGAGAGACCTGGAAAAGAACAATGGTCCAACAAAGGGATTCAGCAAGGAGCCAGCAATTTCCCAGGAAGTAGAGCTCTAGGTGTCTTAAAAGCCATGAAAGTAAAAAGCTTCTATAAGATGTAACTGAACAATTATGCCCAATCCTCCTGAAACAATCCTGAAGATGGTATTGTCTTTGTATCTCCTCCAATGGAGATACAAAGCCATGTTCTTGCTATGACATTGTGTATACCTAAGATACTCCTGTCCTTGCCCTGCTGTGACAAGGAACACCAGAGAAGCAGGCATGATGCTAAAAGGGCCACTGTGGAGGGTTGGAGAGATGGCTGGAGAGATGGCTCAGAAATGCTTAAGAGAACCGGCTCTTAGCACAGCACCCACATGATGGCTAACAACCATCCATAACTCCAGTTCCAGGGAACTTGATTCCCTCTTCTGACCTCCATCAGCACTGCATGACACAGGTGCCCTTATTACATGCAGGCAATACACTCATACACATAAAATAAAAATAGTACATAAAAAGGGGCCAGTAGGGAGAGGTGGGTCTTCATTTCTGTTCATGTCTGTTGATTCCCTGACTGCCACAGTGCTAGGCATTTAACATCATGCTTCTCATTGAATAATCTTGTGACTCTATGAAGTTCTTGCATCATGTCCATTTTGCAGATTCCCCAATATCAATAGTTCAATATTAGAACTATTGGGTTTCAGCATGGTGGTTAAGAGAGTGGTTTGGGTTTGAACAGACCTGGATTTGATTCCTCCTAGATAACAGCATGAGTCCAATCTGTCAGAACCTGTTTTTTTTTTTTTTTTTTTTTTCCCTATAAACTGGCCCAGGCAGGTTAAGACCGCAACACCATCATTTTAAATATCACATCCTATGATGGTAGGTCTTGTTCTTTAAGAGCTCAGTGAAGAAGAGAGGTGAGAATTTGGGAACTGCATATAACAACAGAGATGATACTTAAGGAATAGCATTGCAGTCACCAAATGGTTTCCCCAGAATCACTTCTAGAAGATGGTCTGTTGCTGTTGCTGTTGCTGTTGCTGTTGCTGTTGCTGTTGTTATCAGCCCTGGGACAAAAGAACTGAGTGCAGCATCCTGGGTTGTTCCTCACTCAGATGGACACCAAGCAAAGCATTAGCTAATGTTGTGTTGGGGTTGGGGCGGGGGGGGGGGGTTCATTTCATCTCTGTCTACCTGATGCTTGGTATGCCTAGAGAGGCAGAGGTTTTCCCCTTTTTTCTAGAAAGAAAAGATAAGTGCATTATTTGTTAAGAATGACATAGATCATTCACTACATATATTAAGAGAGCTCAGAGGTATTCAGTGTGGAGATGGGTAAGAACAAAAAGAGCCCAGGTCTGCCCTCTCTGAGAGTCACTCCTTAAAACTACCCATTGGGCTTCCAGCTCAGTGAATGACATCTACACTCTTCTCAACTCCTAGAAGAAGGGGATTTCCTTTGTACTCATCCAGAGAATAAATAAGGGCCCATAAGTGAACTTTGAGTAAAGTTAGTTTCAGCTTAGTATTAGAGAATGACTTAACTTCACAAGGTTTAGAATCAACCAGCTGAATTACCTTCAGCTCATGTTTAAGCTTGCCTTTAATTGCTGTGACAAAACACTCTGACCAACACCAACTTGGGGAGGAAAGGGTTTATTTCACTTACATCTTCCAGATCACACTGTTCATCACTGAGGGAGCCTAAGGCAGGGACCAGGGCAGGAACCTGGAGGCAGGAGCTGAAGCACAGGCCACGGAGGAATGTTGCTTACAGGCTTGCTCCCCTGGCCCAGGCTCAGCCTGCTTTTTTATACAATAGACAATAACCTGTCCAGGGATGGCACCATCCACAGTGGACTGGGCCCTCCCACAGCACTCAACGATCAAGAAAATACCCCACAGACAGGAGCAAAAGCCGGACCAATGGAAGCAGTTTCCCAATTCCCTTAACCCAGGTGTGTCAAGTTGACACTAAAGCTATCCAGCACAGCGTATAATTTCACTTTTTGCACCTTGGTTCTCACATCTATAAAATGAAGATGTCACAGAATACTGAAGCACGGGACCTGCCATGCACAAAGAAGGCACCCAAGGGACTCAGGTGGAGAAATTGGGAATCATGTCTTTCGACCTGCAGAGTTTCCTCCTGAAAAACTGGAGCCCCCAGCTCAGCTTCTTCACAGTTTTTATATCCATTTGGGAGCAGTTTAATATTTCAGCTACATAACTGCAGACCAGGGGACCGGGCATGTGGATGGGGTTGGGGAGGGTCCTGGACTAAGTCACTGGAGACTGGAGACTGCAAGGAAGAAGTTCCTTAGGAATCAACACATCTTCTGGGAGCAGAAACAGAAGCAGGAGTTAAGAAAACACAGGGAATGTCCGCTGTATAGTTGAGGCGTTCGTCCTCCCTCAGGCTAGGGCCACAAGTGGGAGGCAGCTGCTTTCTGAATAGTGTTTTTTTTCCTTTATAAGTGGGACTTGTTAACGTTGGTGTTTCCCATATGAAGGATAACGTATTTGGTGTTTAGCATTGTCCTCATGCTACAGATTCTGATGGATTTCTCTGATTGTAGGTGTGGCCTTGAGGTCACAGGTTAGCCTCACACTGGAAGGGTTTGAACATGGATCATCAGATAAGGAAGTAGGCTTTCACGAAGACAGGCTCTGTCCTCACCAAGGATCTGGAGCTTGGGCAGTGTCACTCGGTGTGGCTCACCACCTGCATGTCCCCTCCCACTCATGCTTCTAATACAGAGGTCTTTATGGCAACCTATGGCTGAGAGCTCACAGTTGACCTCCGCTCCTTGATGCCCAAAGACCCACCCGCCCTAACGAATACCAGTGGTCAAGTTCGGCCTCTTCTGCCTCTCTCTTGCTCTTCTGTTCTTTTGCCATATAAAGACAGAATGTCCTTCCCTACCCAGGCCCCTCCCACCCTCTGCCCTTGGGAGGATGCAGCAATGAGGTATCATCTTGAAAGCAGGGAACAGCCCACACCAGGAACCAATTCTACCTTGATCTTGGACTTCTCAGCTTCCAGAGCTGTGATCAACAAATGTCTGTTGTTTATAAATTACCCTGTCTGTGGTATTTTCCTATAGTAGCAATATCAAAGACAACACCCCTCTCATAGAGCAGAATTACTGAACTCAGTGCCTTCTCTTCTGGCTAGGAATGACAGTTTCTCACCACATAATTGTCTGAGTGCATTTGTCATTGCCATGGTGAGAGTGGCCTAGGTGCCAGAATGTGGATTCTGGCTTTAGGTGATAGAAGCCCTCCTTAGGTTTCAAGCTGAGTTTCGTAATACAATTATGCTCTTTCAGGGAACTTTGCATTGGAGTGTTGGATGCAAGAAGATTACGTAGCTTCTCCTTGTGTGTATGTATCCCTTTGGGAGAGAAGAGATGACTTGAAAAATCATAATTTGGATGGTGCTGAGGCCCTTGTCAAAAATAACATCACAACCTGCTCTTGACCTAACAACGTGCTGTTCAGAGATGAGTAAAGGTATACAGAGGAGATGTCATCCTGGCAGAGTCTCAGAGAATGAGTGGAAATGTGACAGGCAGATAAACATATTTATTTCTCAAGCTCCCTGGGATGTGGGGCGGGAGGTCTCTTGGGGGAAGGTCGCCCAGGAAATCAGGGAGTGTTGCTCTATTCAGGAAGGCAGACTCTGCCTCCTTGATGTTCTCACCATCTAATTTGAGTTGTCTCCTTGATGGATGGGCTGGGAGTGCTGTTTCTCAGTGGGTAAAGGATTCAGAGTCTGCTGGGTCCTCATGTTTTTGGCAGGCTGTCTGTCTTGATTTGTTGCTTTGAAGGGCCATTGCTCAGAAAGCCTTTGTTATCAGCAGAGCCTGGGGCTGCTGGGTCATGTCTGTTTCTGTGCTCTGCAGGCACACCTCTCCAGGCTCAAAGCTTTGTTATCTTTACTATCCAAACTGGGAAGAAGGCTGGGATCTAGCTGATGACTGGGCAAACTTGTCCATCTGAGGATTCTGAGATGAGTTGGAATAAATCTTGGCATACACTACTGGGGACTTGTTCAGTTGTGGATGAACATAGATGGAACTGAAGACAAAAATGGACTGAGTGCAATGTGGGGCATCACACCATGCATTTAATTACTCATGGAGAAACATTTACTGAGATCTCACTTTGTTAAAGGTGCTGGGGCGAGATAAACCACTGTGTTTGTTTTCCCTAAGAATGAACTAATGAGTAGCATGTCTGTGAGGCATATCAGAGGGAAGCTCAAGGGGTCTTCAGAGATTTGGAAGAGCATCCTTCATAGGAAGATTCTGCCCTAGCCTAGGGGTGAAGCATTGTGATGAGGTCAACGGAGACTAGGTCTCTAATCACTCAACCCACCCAACAGTACTGTTGTTAGAACCAGGTGACTTTTCAAGGATGCATAACTATTGTATAAATGGAACCTCGGAGGACAATGGGCTTGTTTGTACTGTCACTTTCTGATTATCCAGCCCACAGAGTTCTCCAGTTGGTGTTGAAAGTTTGATTCAGATGGGCTTGCCTCTTAATCCCAGTGGCAAATGTTTCCCGGCACCACTTCACCTTTCTACAATGCTTTTCTGCTGGCTTCCTGCCATCCCCAAACCCCATTTTTTTGAATAGTGGCCTCGATCCACCCTCTCATAGAAACTTCTATGAAAGAGCCTGAGTGTAATGCCCCCCTCTGCCTCCTTCACTAGACTTCAAACGACAGCTCCCCTCGGGATCATTATTCTGGAAGGGATGACAGGGTGGGAGGGAGATGTGCTGTCATTTCTGTTGACGCTAAGTCTGGCAACTCAAGCCTGTGACTAACATGGCTTTCAAAGATCCATAATTCTGCACTCCGCCTACTTTGTGAAGGAAATCGCACCTTTCCATCTATACTGTAAGCTCTTCAAGGGTAGGGCCAGTGCCCTTGGGTGCTTTTCTTTGCTTTACATTGCCTGGCATTGTGTGAAGCAACGTGTTTGTCATCACTTTACCAGCAAGACTGATCGAAATGAGGCTGCTAATTTCATCTGTGGAGTTTCATTTGCAATTAAATGGATGCTGATGCCTTGGTTATGGCTTAATTAATAAATTCAATAAACATGAATTAAGAATCTATGATGAACTAGACACTGTGTTAAGCACTGACTCTCCCGAGATGAATGACAGTTCTTTGCTCTCAGAAGGTTCCTAGCCTAGTAGGACACAAATAAACAAGTGCAAATGCTTATGTAGAATACTGGGCGGGGGGTGGGGGACAGGAGAGAGGGTAGTAATTGCTAACAAATAGATTTGTTTAAAGGACTGTGAAAACCCAAAGGAAAGAGTGAGAAATGATGCTTGCTGACAAGATGGATCATCTTTGTTTTGAAGGATGAGAAGAGAATTCTCAAAAAGTAAAGAAGAAGTGATAGGGGTTGTGAGGACCTAGTCAGTGATCAATCAGGAAGCCATAATTGAGGGATCTAGGACCTGTTGTAGGGAATGGAGTCAAATGAAGAAAGGCCTTTCATACAAGCTCAGAAATTTGAGCTTTATGAAGTTCTCACAGAGAGCCAAAGGACAAGTTTAGTAACTGGGAGTACCGTGCGTATATCTGTGATAAATGGCTGGTCTAGCTTTGCTTGGATTACCAAAAATAAGTTACATGGAGATGAAGAGTGACTTCACTAATGACTATACTAAAGAGCAGCCATGGCTGGAGCCAACTTATAAAGATGTATCCAGTCAGGCATGGTGGTTCATTCTTATAATCTCAAGACTTGAAAGGTGGAGGTCAAAGAACCAGGGGCTCAAGGTCACCATGGCTACATAGTCAGTTTGAAACCAACATAAGCTACATGAGACTCTCACTCAAATAAATGCGATAAATTCATCTGAGATGATGTTGGCAGCAGAGAACACTTCAGCTACGAAAGGAGAGATGAGGAAATGGTGAGCCACTAAAAGAATGACACACTTGTGCTGATTACTATGACCTTTTATGCACACACAATAGTGTGCATGTAAAACAGCTGAGCATGCATATTACCTGGGTCAATCACAGTTACAACAAAGCACAGTTTAGAGAGCAGGAACTTAAGGAATACCGATGGCTAAATACAATAGGAAACCTTAACACCGAAATGTAATTATAACAAATCTTCACACAATTCAATTAACGAAGGCTTCTCTCAGGCATATCAAAATTTTGTTGTATCAAAACCCGTACAAAGTTTTGTCCAAAGCTCTTCAAGTGTGCCCCACTACCAATATGACCTACCCTTCCATCTTGGACATTCTCCCTCTAACAATCCTGATGAGAAATCCTGATTCTCTAGTGTTGGTGGAAGGGAATAAATAGACTATAAAACATGCCCAAAAGCCTCAAAGGATGAACGTTCTTCATCTGGGTCATTGAAGTCCAAAACCTCACCCTCCACTTTGTAGATCCCCCTATCTGTTTTCTTCAGGGTTCCAAAGTTATTTGAGTTAAGAAAGGCTGAGCCAACAACATTTGTCAGTTCATTCACTACCATGAGAAACACAACAGCTAGATGAATCAGTCACTCACATGCTCTGGCCCTCAGCACATTTACTCCACGTTGACATTTCCAGGAGAAACCAAATTGTAAACTGAGCAAGAAATCACAGCTGCGGAAGAGGGGCTTGCACACATAATTGACACCACTAGAGAGGACTGTCTGTTGCCTTCATTGGCCCCAGAAGATTTTCCAGTTCAAACTTCCAGGGTACATCTGGTGACAATTTTCTTCAGTTGTAGACAAATTGTTTAGGAGAAAATATTGTCTGAGATATCTACATTATTTTCCCGAGAAACTGAAAAGTCACAGGTAATAAATAGCAAGCTTCAGAATTATAGTTCCAACAGAAATTGTTTTTATGAGCTGATTTATTAAATATCCAGCCGACATGTATCTGGCTTGTAGTGTCAGGTGTTGTGTTATGGATACTCAGAAAACAAGGCAAGGACTCTGCCATTATCAGCCTCTGAATTTGTACGGCGCAGATGTACTTACCAGAAATTACAACATAGGATAATGTTTGCTGTAATGAAGGATCTCTAGATACGATGGGAACCAGGAAAGAAGGTCCTGAACCTGCTGAGGAGTCAGGGGAGCTAAACAGAGGCTAAGTAGCTTACCCAATTTCCATGATTAAAGAAACTGCAAACAAGGAAGGAAACCTAAAGGCAGAAAGAAAGGGAAGGAAGAAGGAGGCACAGAAGAAAATGTGTTTTTTGGGTTCTCTGTTATTAGTCCTACAACCACTGCTAACCTTGTGTGTGTCTTCTGAATTTTATGCACAAAAGTTTAAGGGACTATATCAAGTGGGAATCTTATGATGTCATGCTGCTTTCCCCTTAGCATCCTATCATGAATTCATTCTAGTAAAATGCAATGAAAACACACTTAAAAATTATTGCTTTTCATTCCCATTATCTAAATATATCATAATTTATTGAACCAAAATCCTCCTGTTGAACATTTGTTTTAGTTCCAGCTATTCAATATTAGTAATAATATTGAGGATATTAGTGAGGGCAGCAACACCTTAGCATCCGTGGATGATGCCCCAGGACTCCCTGCAGTACCAACACCAAAGATGTGTAAGTCTTTTACACAGATGCAGCATGTGCATATGATCTTCAACACCCTTCTGTACACTTCACCATCTCCAGATTACTTATACTGTCATAAAATGCAAATGCTATGCAAATGCCATATTGTTCAAGGAACAGCAACACTGGAAAGGCCCATGCATGTTCATTAAGGAGACAATTTAAAAATATTTTGGATGCACAGAGTTTAAATACACAGATGTGGAACCCAGGAAATGAAAAGCTGACTGTACATGATAAACTCTCTCCCTTCACTTCATAAATGAAGCAACAGGGTCCCAGTGAGTTTAAATTATTTTCCCCAAAGCATATGGCTAGCTAATTAAAGAGCTTGGTTTGGACTCCTGGGAAAACTCATTTGAGAAAGGAGAAAGAGATGGTTTATTTGAGAGTGTATTAATATAAAAGCCCTGGAAAGGTATAATGGACAGAAAGAACTGAGCAATTCAGAGGGGAGTGAGAGCTCGGGTGGATCTCCTGTCCAAACACCTGAGTCTATCTGGAGCCTTTAAAAAACCCTACCCAGCCTGACTCGGGAAGTCCATGGCTGCAAATCTGACCTAGGAAGTTGATACTAGAGAGAAGGAAAAAATACCATCTCTGCTCATCCACAGGGAGACTCCTGGCTCAGGCCGTGTAATAGGTGCTTGTCTTATTGCTGCCATAAAATACCTGACAAAAGCAACCCAAGGGAGGAAGTCTCTTTTGACTCACAGAGCCAGGGCATACAGTCCATTGTGGTAGGGAAGGCATGGCAGGCAGCAAGAGCAGGAGGCAGTTGTTCGCGTTACACCACAGTAAGGAAGTGAGAGAAACGAATGCTCACACTCCCCAAGCTTTCTCCTTTTGACTCAGTCCGGGAGCCCAGGAGCACTGCTGCCCTGTGTAGGGCGGCTCTTCCCGTCTGTTATCCTAATCTAGATAACCTCCCGCAGATATGCCCCGCGCTTCATCCCCATGGTGACTCCGTATCCCATCAAGCTGACATCACAGACCCCTATTAAAAAAAAAAAAAAAGATTTCTGACAGGGCAATGCACAAATCAGATCTCCACAGGGTCGTAGCTAACAAGATCTGCATAATGACAAAACCAGTTGACATGCCAAGGTGGATGGGGGAAATGTCACAAGGTCCCACCTCAAGATGAAGAGCTATAGGTGATCAATGCTGAGGGAGAATCAGTTTTCTACAGGACTAACTCCCTGGGAGGCTCTCTAATCCCAAGTGGACAGCAGATACACAAACACCAGATACATACACACAACACACAGACGTACACAAGCACCACTTAATGGCTTTAGTGCATTATTTATGTGTGTATGAATACTTATATATGTTTGTGTATTTTTATATATGTTTGTATGTGTATGTATATTTATAAACATACATATATGTAACAATAATAATCAAAGATGAGAACAAGAATTTATGAGGAAGCTGGGGGACGCAGGAGGAGTTGGAAGAGGACTGAGAGGAGAAGAAATGATGCAAATAAAATACTCAAGTATGAAATTCTCAAAGAATAAAATAAAGACATGTTCATAAGAGGACACCATAAAAAGGCATTTGATGCTTTATAGTGACACTCAGCCTTCAGAAATGAGGACTCAAACAAACAGGGAGATGTGACTTTGTTAATGCCCAGTTTGATGATCTGGACAAAGGCGGGTTGTGATCTCCTAGGGATAAACTGGGAGGACTTAGCATGGCCTGTTTGTTCTGCTTCTGTTCTGTGTTCATGCCTTCAGAGAGATGGGTCTAGTGGGTCTGATAACATGCTTTAGAGAACATAGACTAGGGCTTAAGAGCTCTTCAAGAGAGAACGGTGAGATGAAGTCAGAAGGGCCTGTTCGCTTCTGTGGTGGTCTCAGATGCCCCAGGGTCCTGTTTTGAAGTTACCATCCTGAATCTCAGCAGCATATACAAGAATAGTTGCTAAAACATTGCTTATAATACACAAATAGAGAGAGAGAATTCAATGTCAGAGAAAGATTAAGCACCTTGTGGTACATTTAGACGTGTCCAAATTATGTTCTCTGTTGGGTTTTCCTTATTAAACGCCCTGCTTTACCTGCTGCCCATAATTCATTTTCTTCTCTCCTTTTTGCAGTTTCTTTTGGTCACACTACAGTTTCTTCTTCTGTTTTTGTGATCTACTGCTGCATAGCAAAATTTAGTAACTTACAACCGCCACCATCATGTATTGTAGACATTCCTTGATTTACAGTGGTTTCACTTTATGATGGTACACATTCAATAGAAATTATACTTCAGATTTAGAATCTTGTGCTAGGCCGCTAGCGATTTGTTATATGAGCATCTCTCTCAAGCAAGCAGTGGCAGAGTGGCAGCTCCCACCTAGCCAGAGTCTCCTGAGGGAAAATCACCTGCATGCTACTGTCTTCCGCTTTACTGAACAGTGAAGTTTGGTAGACAGGTGTGTTAAATGTATTTTCACTTAAGATGTGTTTATCAGGACGCAGTCCCATCTTAAACTGAGGAGCATCTGTACCACAAGTACGGCAGAGCTTTGAGGTGTGTGGATACACGTCCTACTGCAAGTGATACCGACTGGGAGGTACTTGGTGGTATTCACTGCTCCTTAGCTGAGCTGAAGGATAAAGAAGCTTTTTCGTGTGCTTGAAATTCACGGCGGGGATAACTGGGGGCTCGGCTGGATCCTCCCTGTCTACACATACTTTGAGGGACTCACCAGGCAGTCCCTCTAGCAGGCTACAGATTATCTCACTTACTATGGTCCCACTTACCTTGGGCTTTCCAAACATGACCTGTCTTCTTAACCCTCTTCAACTTTAGTAGGAACTGAGGAGAAAGGTGTCTGGTCAGTGTTCTATATTTAGTTGCAAAATAATGGCTTTCTAATTAAGTAAAAAAGAAACTAAAATCAGACTGGAATGGAAAACCTATAATCCTAGCACTCAATAGGCAGAGGCCAGAGGATTGCAAATCCAAAGACAGCCTGGACTACCTAGTGAGACTTTGCTCAGGGACAAACAAACACAAACCAAGCTGAGTCAGAAAAGTCTTCATATCCTTTAATGCAGTATGCTTACTCAATGTAAGAGAGCTTAAAAAACAAGAATAGCTAACGCTATCAGTATTATAACAACGTAAACCCAGTAGTAGGTTAAGTGTCCAACAGTATTAATTTCAAATACAGCGATTAAACAAAAAATAACATTGGGGAGCAATTTTTAAAAACTTTAACCAGTAAGATTAAATTTACCAAGGGTAAATTCTTGCTGTAACGTTAAGCAAAAAGACGAGTTATAATTATGTAAAAATGCACAAGCATGAGAGAAAAGAACAATAAAAACAAATTAGAAACTGTGTGTGAGCGGTGATGTTTCACACGAAGTTTCCTGTGTTTTAAAAATGTTCTCTAATGTTATCACATCGTTTTTAAAATTTAATATAGACATAGCAACCCTCTCCCATTACAGCATGGTTATTTTGGTATACTGGGGCATTTAATGAAATGCATTTGAACACAGGTACTGTATGGCATGAGACTTTGGGTTGGAGGCCAAGTAGGCCAGGCCTGCTGCTCTGCTCTGGGAACATCTGCCTGTCTGGTGGCAACTGGGGCATCTGAGAGCCCAAGCAGACAGTGTAGGTTTGCACCTATGAACTGCTTGTTTCAAAACACAGTGTACTTTGCACCTCCTGGCATCAAGAGACACACAGTTCCTTCCTGTGCAATTTGCTCAAACGCTTTGTTTTTGTTTTCTTCTAAATATGGATTTTTCAGCCTCAAATGGGGAGTTTTTCATAGTTCAAAGGACTGCAGTAATCTCTACTCAGATGTGCACAGAAGGGAAAAATGGCACCATGATTATTCGTGTCCAGACACGTGAACCACTGAGCATGGATACTCAGTGTTCTGCATCCCATCGCATACTGAAAGCCTTTAGGAACCAGATCCCGCCATAGTATGTGTGAGAAGTAGCCTCAGGTACTCTGAGAAGGGGCTCTCAGGACAGGGAAGACAGAAAGGCAGCCCCGAGCCCAGCAACTCAGTCCTGATGATCCAGCTCAGCTCTGAGCACTATAGGTGAGCACTGGAAACTTTACAGGTCTCTAGTTACTGGCTGTACTTGGCACAAACCTCTTATGTAGCTGTCAGTTGGCTTCTGTGATGGTGAAATGATGATGGACTTTTCAGTGTTAAGTTTCAGAACCGTCCTCTATAGGCTACCCTGAGACACCTCTCATAAAGAACTCATAATTAAAAAAATGAATGCCTGCTGTATGCCCAGAATCATTTTAAATGTTAACTAATTTCATCCTTAGAATAATTTTGTGAGGTGGATGTTGATGTTATGACAATTCATAGGTTAAGTAATAGTCCAAGGTCAAAATCACACAGCTAGTTAAGCAGCAGCAATGGAATCAATCCTAGGCCATCTGATTTTAGAGTGGTTCTCCTAGCTACCCACAATGGGCTGAAATCTTCTACATCAATTATTAGTCAAGATAAGGCCCATAGACCAACCTGATAAGCACATCCAATTGAGACTCTTTCCCAGGTGATTCTAAGTCATTGAAAATTGACATTTAAACTAATCATCACAACCATGTATGTAACAGTGGTTCTGTGAGGTCATAATGGAACTGATAAATCTACTACCCAGTGTCATAATGCATAATTCATATATATATATATATATATATATGCATGTGTATATATATATCTTGGTAATATTTTTATAAACAATATACTGAGCTGCCAGTCATATGAATGTATAACACATATAATTATATACAATACATAACACTTAACAATGAGAATAAAAACATCTGTGTTGCTAGTTTGTATTTATTCAGCTGTATTTCATATTGTTATTTTAGAACTTGTTCCTTCTAATTATTAAGAAAGAAATTTCATCATGTGCAGTGGCTCATATGTCTCCTGTTCTCCCTTCTTGATGACATCAAACCGCCATGTCTGGTGATTGACCCGTACCATGTAGATATGTATAAGTGTACTTTATGATGTTGCCAGCTATGCATTTCCCAGATTGTACCTCCATCATGTTCATGAGTACAGCGACAATACATTTCATCTTATGGTGTGAGGTAATATTGGTTGCAATTTTGTACTTAGCTAATGGTACCAGCTCAATGTTCAGTTAAGTTCTCAATCTTGTCAGGTTTTAAACACTTCATTTCTTCTAAGACAGGAAGCATTAGTCCTCAGTGACAGGTTATCAGGAATGGCAGCAACCAATGTTTGCTTGATCTTATGTGGAGTTGATCACATTATTTGGATCAAAGATGGATTGGGAAACTGAAAGATATCTCTCTGAAAGCTACTTGCCATATCGTAGTAGACATCAAGACAACAAAGACAAACAAAGAAGGTGGAGCACTGCTTCTGAGGAGGTACTACCAATGAGTTCCTATTCTGTTCTTTAACTGGGCCCCATTCTACATATTTTGCCTGCTGTAGTCTCTGTCTATGATTTTAAATAAGGTATCACTGAGTTGCCTTCTGAAAAGAAAACTGTAAGGAAAGTCAGCAGTTGATAGAAAAGAGTCAGTTTTCAACAAAATCCTGTGTACTGAATCAGATCTCTTTGAGAAATCCTCATATCTAATTTCTGAACCTTAAAATTATATTTTATGCCTGAGGTTGATAGTTTAAGCCATTCAAGATCTAAATAGGTCACTGAAAAATACCTCTTCAAGAAAACCCCTTGAAGTTACCAAAATATACCAATTTTTCCACTTGTCAAATTTCCTCATCTTATTCATTTCTTTATTTGTCAACTTATTTATTGTTGAAAATAGTTTCATACGGCTTAAAACACAATATAAAACAAGAAAGAACTACTCCCTACCTAACCTTTCAACAGCCCTAATTCCAGTTCCTTAGAGGCAACAGCTTTCCATTTCTTTAGCTACTTATTTGTTTTGCCGGTATTTGCTTCCTCATTTCTAGAGAACATGCTACAGTCTTTGATTTTTCAGTCACAGGATCAATAGCTTCTTAGCTATTACTGTGGACCATGAGACTTGAGGTTTTGTGCGGCAGCTCTCCCTGACCCTTCAGAAACACAGTTCCTTCTACCATCCTTCCAAATGCAGAGTTACCACATTTTGTTTAGAGGCAGATGTTCTACTTACTTTATTTTGCTATATATTATTATTCTTATCTGAGCTCTGTAGAAATCCTTTACTTAATATAATTTTATTCTTCTTACTTTCTTTATCTTTATGTTATATGCATAAATGTTTTGCCTCTTTGTACCTAAGGGCATCCATGCATGTGCAGAATCCCAAAGAGGGCATCATATCCCCTGGAATTGGGGTTAGGGAAGATTGTTAGCCACCGTGTAGGTGCTGGGATCCGAACCCAAGTCCTTTGCAAGAGTAGTAAGTGCTCTAGACTGCTGAACAATTTCTCCAATCCCTTTTCTGACTTTCTTACTTGGTTTTATTTTTTCTGAGTATCTGTCACTAATTCATCCCCAAATTCTCTTACCAATGTGAACATCTCATAGTACATTTGAACCCACTGCAGTCTATTTCTGTTGCTATAAAAAAATATAGAAATTTACTTAGTTCAGGTTCTGGAAGTCCAAGACTGTGGCATTTGTGTGGTTGACACCCAGCGAGGGCCTTCCTGCTGCATCATAACATGATGCAGGGCAGCACGCAGTGAGTCAGAGCACTCCTTAGCTTGTGCCTTTCTTATTCTTATTGAACATTAATGTCATCACTGGGACACACCCTCTTGTGATGCTAATTACTTCCCAAAGTCCCCACCTCCAAATATATCAGCAACAAATTTGAGGGTTGTTTCCAACACATGAATTTGTAGGGAATTCTTTCAAACCATTGTGAGCACATTAAGTAACTGATATGGTCCATCTCTTCTTATCACCTTCCTCCTAATATCCAAACCTGAATCGATTAACTTGGTCGCTTCCTATCCCAGGGATTTGATCCATGGCTGTTCTCTAGGCATTCAGCATTTCAGGTTCCTGCTTTCCTAAACCTGATGAATTCACTTTCCACTAACTTCCTGAACAGATGGGCAAGTGGACCCAGGGTATAAACATCATGAGACTTTTGAGATCTAAAACATAGTCATGTATTTGAATAATAATTTGACTAATTGTAGAAGTTGGAAGTGGAAATTTTACCTCAAAACTCTGAATGCTGAGGCTGAAGGAATGGCTCACAGTGGTTAAGAGCACTAACTGCTCTTATAGAGGACCTGGGTTTGATTCCGAACACCCACAAGGTGACTAACAGCCATCTATAACTCCAGTTCCAGGAGAATCCAGTGCCCTGTTCTGTCCTCTATGGATATTATTTGCATACATGGATGCAATATACTCATATGCATAAAATTAAAAAAATAAAATTTTAAACCTGTAAAATCTCTGGCAGCATCCAATTTATTGTCATCTCGCTTTCAGAGTAGTAAAGAAACCATTGTAAGTCCAGTCTTTTGGAAGTGACACATTTTCTATCTTCCCCACCCACTACCTTTTATCTCAAGTACAGTTGCTTTTTTCTTTTTTATTCTTGAAAAATTCTATTGAAACATATAGTTGGTTTGTCTTTTCAGTGTGGGAACTCATATACCAAAGATAGGGAGATTTTATTAAAATGTTTCTTCAAAATTTTTCCTGTCTACAGTTCCCCATATTTTCCTATCTGACTGTCAAACTGTACCAAACTGATCCCCAAGGTTTGTCTCTTCATCATTTTTTTTCAATTCTACCTGTGAAGGAGTCGCTCAGTATCATCCTCCAATATTTATATTAAATATTTCATCTTGTATCACACCCTGAACTCCCAAGTGCTTTTTCCATCTCATGCAATATTCCTTTTCACAATGTCCTGTTTTTGTTTTTCCTGTGCATCTGTCAAGACACCTTTCATAAATATAAATTTTGTAAACTTCACTTCGGCCAATACTGTTCTTCCTGTCTTCTTGTCTATAATGGCTGAGGGTTTCCACAGGGCTTAGTGATTCTCAGTACTGAAGGTCACTAAAGAGCTAAAGGGCTAGAAAGAATCTTCATAGATGTGGCTACAGTCCCTTTTTTAAAAATTTAAAATGCATGTTATATACCAATTTATGCATAATAATGAGTTCAGTTATTGCATTTGCATGCATGTATATATGTATTTTGATCACATTCACTCCCCATTACCCTCCATTGTCCCCTTCTCACTCCTGCTGATCCTTCTCCTTTTCCTGATTGGAGCCCTCTCTACTTTCATGCTGTGTGTGTGTGTGTGTGTGTGTGTGTGTGTGTGTGTGTGTGTGTGTTTGTATGTATTAATAAACAAGCTTCATTAGAGTTGTTTACAGGATCATGGGTGAGTGTTCTTTTTTATAGGACCAAGAGCACCATACCAGTGGTTACACCACTGAAAAACGTATTTCCCTTCCCCAATATTCATTGACTGCCTACAGTTCCTCAGGGAAAGGTGGGTCCTCAAGAGTCTCTCCTCTCCTGGTGTGGTCATGTAGCTAATCACAGCTGCTGTGAGCTCATGAGTGCAACAGCTAATATCAGCTCCAGAAGATAGCACCACAACACTCCTCTGAGCTTTATATTCTTTTTTTTAAAGAAACTATTTTATCTATTATTTTTTAAATTTTATTTATTTTATCTATTATTTTATGTGTACGAGTGTATTGCCTGCATGTATGTAAGTGTACCCATGTCATGCAATGCCCTTGGAGATCAGAAGAGGGTATAAGATCCCTTGTAATTGGAGTTATGATGGTTGTTAGCCACCACTTGGGTACTGGAAACTGAACCTGGGTCCTCTGCAAGAGCAGCTCTTAATCACAGCACCATCTCTCTGGTCCCTTGAGCCTTACATTCTTTCCACCTTCTCTTTTACAATGTTCTCTGAGGCTGGAAGGGACTGATGTAGATGTCATTCAATAATCACTTATGCTCAGCACTTTGATCAGTTCTGAGTTTCTGTAGTTACCATTGTCCACTGCATAAAGACTCTTCTTTGAGGAAAGCTGACAACAGCACTAATCTATCAGGATAAACAAAATTGTTTGTGAGTCAGTGTGATGGACACATCATGTCTACTTAGCTGTAGATTCTGCACTAGTGCCTACCACCTCCCCAGCCACACACGTTTGACCAGGTAACACTGCCAGATGGGAATTTCTTCCTGTGTGGAGTGGTTCCAACCACCACAATTGGTTACCTCCACAACAGACTTGCTACTAATGCATCTGCAAACACATCTTCAGTTGGCAATGTTACACCTAGGGTCCACAGCTGAGTAAGACTGTTGGTGACAATTGTTCCCCAGCAGTCTGGATAGCACCTTCTGTGTGAGGTGCCATCCAGCAGGGAGGCTTTTGGTTCAATTACAGCTTGATTTCTCTCCGTCTTGTGACTACAGCAGTAGGGCCTTACCATCTAGTTCTAGTGCACAACCAACATTAATGGCAACTTTCTGTATTGTTTTAAGGGTCCCGGAGGCCTTCCTGGCCAGCAGCTTGTAGGGATGCAATCTGCACTGAACAACAGGATCTGCATTTAATTAAATGTGGCTTCTGGTAGAAGTTTTATCCACCCACGCAGGATCTCTCCATTCACACTTTGTTGCTTTGTTTTTTAAACTTAGCTTATCAAGTATCAAGTTGGCTTACGGCCTTTCCACATATCCGTATTTTGGGTCGACCCTCCCCACATCTGCTTGCTTTTCCGGATTAAACTTTTCCATCTCCGGTATTTTCTCTTCTACTTTACCCACTCTGTCCTCAAAGTCTTTTCCACCATCTCAAGGTTCCCTCCCTAGTGGCCCCTATACAAAGCCTGTTTTACCTCATTGAATATATTTTCCAAATGCATTCATTTTCCTGCCAATTTCATTTTTCTTTATGGCTGAATAAAAAACGCTTTATGTGTGTGTGCCACATTTTCATTATCCATTCATCAATATTCATCCACTGCTGGACATCTGGGCAGAATAGAGCAGCAATAAAAGTAGATGAGCAAGTGTCTGTGTGGTGGGATGCAGAGTCCTTGGGGTGTAGGCCCAGGAGTGATAGGGCTGGGTCCTATGATAATCCTATGGTTTTGAAACCGCCACAGTGATTTCCATAGTGGCTTCAGCAGTTCCTGCTCCCACCAGCAGTGACTATGGCTTCCCCTTTCTCTGCCTCATCACCAGTGCTCACTGTCAGTTGATTTCTTGATGTTGGAGTGATATGGAAACTCAAAAGTCGTTTTTGAATTTTCATTTCCTAGATGGCTAAGTATGTTAAACACTTCTAAATGTATCCATTGGCCACTTGTATTTCTCCTTTTGAGAACTCTCTGTTCTGTTCTTTAGTCTATTTTTGATTGGGTTTTTTTTTTTAGTTCTTTGTTAAATTCTGGTTATTGATCCTCTGTTCGTTGTATAGTTGGCAAAGAGTCCCTGTTCTGTAGCCTGTCTCTTCACTTGGTTAACTTTTCCTCTACTGTATAGCACTATGATGCTTTCGTTACTCTGGCTCTGTAGTCTAACAAAAGCAGGTATGGTGATACTTAGAGGGTGGTTCTTTTTCTCTCAGGATTGTTTTGGCTATTCGTGGGGGACTGTATTATACTTCCGTATGGATTTTAAGGTTTTTTTTTTTTCTATTTCTGTGAAGAATGGCAATTGAAGTTTTGATTGAGATTAAGTTGGGTCTGTAGATTGCTTTTGGTAGAATAACTATTTCACAATATTAATTCTTCTAATCCATGAGCACGGGATCTTTCCATCTTTTAGTGTCTTCTTAAATTTATTTTATTTGTGTTTTAAATACTTCATTTTGCCTCCTTGCTTAGGCTTATTACAATGTATTTTTTACAGAACATTCTGAATGGAGTTGCTTCTCAGATTTCTTCCTTAGTATGTTTGCTATTGGTATATAGAAAGGTTACTGATTTTTATATGTTTAATTTTATGTCCTGCTCCTTTAATGAAAATGTTTATCAGATTTAAGAGTTCTGGCAGAGTTGTTAGAGTCTTTATGTATAGCATCATATCATCTGCAAATAATATTTCAACTTCTTCCTTTCCTCGTTGTATCTGTTATTTTTGTCTTACAGCAGCACTAGGTAAGATTTCGAGCACTATACTGAATAGGAGTGAAGAGCATGTATATCTTTACTTTGTTCCCGGTCTTAGTGGAAATACTTCCACTTTTTTCTCCATTTAGCATGATATTGGCTATAGGTTTGTCATGTATAGCCTTTATTATGCTGAGATATGTGCCTCCATTCAAAGTCTCTTTAGAGCTTTTATCATGACAGAATGTTGGATTTTGTCAAAGACTTGTCTTGCATCTCAGGATAATCAGTGATTTTTGTCACTGAGTTCATTTAATGATTTGTGTATGCTCAGCTATCCCTACATCTTGGGATCATGGTGAATTATCTTTTTGATATGTTCTTAAATTCTGTTTGCAGATATTTTATGTTTTTGCATACCTGTTTATCAGAGAGACTGGTTTATAATTTTATTTATTGATTGAGTATTTATCAGGTTTGGGGACCAGTGTAAAATTGGTTCTGTTAAAAAGAGTTTGAAAGTGTTCCTTTCATTTCTGTTTCATTATAAAATTTGAGAAAGAGTGGTAATCTTTAAAACTCTGATAGGATTCCACACTGAATTCATCTGGATCTGGATATTTTTGAGGTGGGAAATTTTTATCACTGCTCTAGTTTCCTTGTTTGTTATAGATCTGTGTAAATTATTTCTCTCCTTAGTCTGAGAGGACACAGGCACCCAGATATGCACCCATTTCTTGTAGATTTTCCAGTTTAGTAAAATATAAGTTTTGAAGTTATGTTCCTATTGTTTTCTGACTTTCATTTATATTTGTTTTTCCCTTTAAATTAAATTGTGTGAATTTTATACAATGTCGTTTTATTGTATTTAGATTCCCTCCCCTATCTTCACACCTCCTTACTGACTCCCAATTTCATGTACTCTGTTTCATATGTGTGTGTGCATAATATATGCCTATAGAGTAATATTTGTGTCCCCAAATATCCTTTTATGTAATTCTATCCACTGGAGCCTGGTTAACCTACCAAGAGTCACACCCTTGAAAGAAACTGACTCTCTCCTGTCCAGCAGCCATCAGTTGCCAATAGTTTCTCAGGTAGAGCTGGGGTTTCTCACTTCCCTCTATCTAGGCTGGGATTTTGTTTGGCTCGACCTTACATGGTATTTGTGTATGCTGTCACCATTTCTGATAGCTGATATGAGTAACTTCCCAGCTGTCTGGAAAACTCTGTTTCCTTGTGGCCATTAAGCGCCTGTGACTTTTGCAATCTTTCCATCACCTCTTCTGTAATGGTCCCTGAACCTTGGGAGGCAGAACTTTAACACAGATGTCCAGTTCAGGGATAAGAGTTGCAGTCTCTTATTCTCTGCACATTGGCCAGTTGTGGATTTCTGTGTAAACCATCATCTGCTTCATAAGAAAGAGTCTCTGCTGAAAACTGAGAGATGCATTGATCTATGGATATAACAAAAATCATCAGGAGTTCCTTTAATACTATATCTATTTAGCAAATTAGTACTGCTAGGCTCTTCTCTGTGGCTCATGGCCTGTCTGGCCACATGCTCCAAGGCCTGGTATCATGTCAGGCATGGGTTCTACTTATGAAGCACACTTTAAATCCAATTACAGAGTGATTGGTTACTCCTATAATATTCGTGCTACTATTGCACCAGAGGTCATGTCTTGCCAGGGCAGTTGTTGTAGAAGCATGCAGGATTCACAACAGGGGAAGGCTGATGACTTGAATTTTTCTTCCAACAGCATGCATAGCACCTTCCAACACCATGAAACCAGCCAGGAAACGAAGCTTTGAATTCAGTACCACCTTGATTTCTCCCTATTTTTCAGGCAGAGACAGTTGCCAGTATTGTATGAGAGTCTATGGGACCCTTGATCAACAACTCCAACAGAGAATGCATCCCTGGCACTGGGCTTTTATTTCCCTAGCCTATAAGATCTAAGAGGGGCAATGTCCCCCTGTGATAAGGTAATTCTTCTTAATCTCCTTCTTTAATGCATATGTATATACCTTAAAAAGTTTCTATAGTGATAGGTTTCCTTATGGCTTTTCCTAAAGGCCTTTAGTGTTAGCCATCACTCCCTCATACTCCTTCCTGTGAAGCCCGCCTTGGTCATTTATCTGTTTCCTGACCACTCTGGATTTTCCAATTGAAATAAAATACATATAACAAGTATTTAAAGCTACCGCCCAGTTATAAGACAGAACAAGTGACATTTATCTTTCTTGATCTGGGTTACTTCACTCAGGATGATTTTCTTTTCAGTTCCATTCATTTACCTGCAAATTTCCTCATTTCATTTATTTTGACTTCTGAATAATATTCTATTGTGTAAATGCACCATGCTCTCATTCTCCATTCATCAATGGTGGGTATCTAAGTTGTTTCCAGTTCCTGGCTCTTGTGAAAAGGGGAACAAGAAACAAAGATGAAAAGTGTCTCTATAGGAAGATGTAGAGTTTGGGGGGCATATGCCCAACAGTGGCATGGCTGGGCTATATGGCAGATTGAGTTCTAATTTTTGAAGAGTCTTCATACTGATGTCCGTGGAGGCTACACCAGTTTGCATTCCCACTGGCGGTGAGTGAGAGTTTTCCTTTCCCCACACCCTTGCCAGCCCTGGGCTTTGATTTTTGAATCTGAACCATTCATGGGGATGGGGCGATAAGATAAAATATCATAATAGTTTTAATTTGCATTTCCTCATGACTAAAGATGTTGAACATTTTCTCAAGTATTTCTCAGCCATTTGCACTTCATTCTTTGAGTACTCCAGTACTCAGTATTCAAATACTCCAGGACTCAGTATTCAAATACCCCAGTACTCAGTATTCAAACACTCCAGTACTCAGTATTCAGTTCCTTCATTCATTTCTTAGTTGGGTTGTTTGGTTTTTTGATGTTTAGTTTTGTGAGTTCTTCACATATTTTAAATATTAACCCTCTGTCTGAGATATATATAGCTAGTAAAGTTTTTGTTTCCCCATTCTGTAGGTTACTTTTCACTGGAATGACAGTGCCCTTTCCCATACAGAAGCGTTTTAATTCCATCAAGTCCCATTTGTCAATTATTGGACCTAATGAATATGCTACAGGAGTCCTGTTCCAAAAGTCCTTTCCAGTGCTTATAAATTCCATCGTATTCTCTACTTTCTCCTCTGTCAGATTTAGGGTATCACATCTTATATTAAGGTTCTTGGGCAATGTAAAAGTTGAGTTTTGTGCATGATGAGACATAAGGATTTAGTTTTAGTCTTGAGTTTCACTCGTCTTCATGTGACTATTCATTTAGATAAACATATTGTCTTTTATACAGCATGTATTTTGGGGCCCTTTGTCAAAAATTAGGTGCCTGTAAATGTGTGGATTTAAAACTGGGTCCTTAATTCTATTCTGCTGATCAGTGTATCTGCAAATCTTGTTTATCTTTTCAAAGAACCAACTCCTTCCTCATTTTTGTGGATTTTTGTGCTGTTTTATTGTGTCTAACCTATTAATTTCTGCCTTCGTATTAACTGTTTCTTTCCATCTTCTACTTTTTATTTGTTTTTGGTTTTTTTCAAGACCTTAAGGTTCATCATTCCATTACTTATTTAAGAAGTCTTGGATTTTTAATGCTTTTATTGATTCTGAGAATTTGATACATGTATTTTGATCATATTCAGACCCCCTCCTCCATCTCCTCAGATCCACCCCCAACTCCCTACCTCATTTCATGTCCTCTATTATCTTCTTAAATTCTATTGAGTCTAATTTGTGTTCTCCAAATGCTGTTGGATGTCAGCCCACCTGGCATCATATCCATAAAGAAAATTAAGTTGGCCTCTCCCAGCAGTTATCAACTATCAATAGCTTCTCAGCTAGGGCTGGGACTTCTTGCCCACCTTCCCACTCCATGCTGGGTTTTTGTGTGGCTTGGACTTGCACAAGTCTTGTGTGTGCTGTCACAAGTACTGTGGGTTCATATGTGCAAACTCCCTATTGTATTCAGACAACATGGCTTCCTTGTATTCATCCTCCACCTCTCTGGATCTTATAATCTTTCTACTCCTTGTTCCATAAAGTTTCCTAAACCTTGGAATAAGAGGGTTGTGATATAGGTGTTCTGTTTAAGGCTAAGCATTCTGAAATCTCTTATTTTCCGCACACTGATCAATTGTGGGTCACTGTGTTAATTTCCATCTGCTACAAGTAAAAGTTTCTCTGGTAAGAGTTGAGAAATGCGCTAATCTAGGATATAACAATAAATTATTAGGATTCGGTTTAATGCTATGTCTATTTAGCAGAATAATAGTATATTTTCATCCGTGGCCGGTGACCTATCTGGTCACAGGTCCTTGTCCATGATAATAGTGCCAGGTATGGGCTGCGTATTGTGAAATGGACCTTAAATCCAATTTAAAAGTGATTAATGACTCCCGTAACGTTTATGCCACTCTTGTACCAGTGTGCACATCTTGCCAATCTTGTCACTATTGTTGCTTGTAGCATTCAGAACAGAGTGAGGTGATTACTTTTCCAGTAGCATGCATAGCAACTTTCAGCACTATGAAAGCTAGACAGTAAAGATGAAGCTTCAAGATCATTACCAGTTTGATTTCTCCATCTTTCTACTATTCAGATATGTAGTATCTTCAGCAATAGGGTCTTACTGTCAAATTCTGGGGTTTAACCAAGAGAAATGTCAATGGCTAATGTTCTTTTAGGGTTTTATGGATCCCCCTGGTTAACAACTCCAAAAGACAGAACCCATAAAATATCTTGGAATAAATCTGACCAAGGAAGTGAATGACTTATATAACAAAAATCTTAAGACATAGAATTGGTAGGATCAGTATTGTGAAAATGTCCATACTACCAGAAGCAATCTGTGAATTCAATGCAATCTCCTTTAAAATTCCATCATAACTCTTTACAAAAGTGAAAAAATCTCAGCTTTCATACAGAAACACACGCAAGAAAACAGAATAGCAAAAATAATCCTGAAAGATAAAAGAAGAGCTAGAGGCATCACCATCCCCGATTTCAAATTATAGCGCAGAGCTGTAGTAATAAAACAACATGGTACCAACAAATAAACAGATATTTTCATCAGTGGAATAGAACTGAGGATCCAGATTTATCTCCACACTTACAGCCTGCTGATTTATTTTAAGTCAGAGCACCTTCATCTTAGAACTGATTTCAGTATATACCATGGGTCTAAGGATCTTGTACTTTTGTTTTCACTCAGTTCTAGGAGGTTATATTTTTAAATTTCCTTCTTGAGTTCCTCGGTGACCCATCTAACATTGTGCTGTTTAATCTCCACAGGTTTGTGTATTTTCTATAGTTTCTCTTGTTGATTTCCAATATTATTCCATTATGGTTAGATGGGCTACAAGAAGTTTTTAAGTTCTATTATATTTGCCGAGACTTGATTTGTATAGTAACATATGGTCAATTTCACAGGTTTCTGGAAAGAACAAATTTTTCAGTGTTGGGATGGAATGTTCTGTGGATGTCTATTAAGTTCCTTAATATATGATGTCATTTAACTGCAGTCTCTTGGGATGACCTGTCTATAGGTGAGAGTTGGGAATTGAAGTCACCCACTACATACTGTATTGAAGTTAAACTGTGACTTGTATCTACCAGTATTTGCTTTATGAAATTTAGGACACTCATGTTCAGTGTGTATATGTTTAGAATTGCAATATCTTTTTGTTGGATTTATCCCTCAATCAGTATGAAGTGACTTTATTTCTCTCTTCTGACAAGTTTTGACCTGAAGTTTATTTTTTCAGATGTTAGACTAGCGATGCTTGCTAATTTCCTATTTCTATTAGTTGAAAGACCTTTTTCCATCTGTTCTTTCTAAGATGGCTTCTGTCTTTAATAGTGATGTTTGTTTCTTAAAGACAGCAAATAGATATATCTTGTTGTTTAATACCACCTGTTAGTCTGTATCTTATGATTGGGGAATTGAAGTTAATATTCTGAGTTATTATTGAAAAGCATGAATTAATGAATCAATTGATTCTTGTCATTGTGCTGATTTTATTGTATTTGATATTTTCCTAATCCTCATTCACTTAACTAGTGTTCTAGCATTTTAAATCTTCCCATGTAGCCTCTTGGATACATTTATCATTCTCTTCACTCTAAAGCATTCCTTTTCCTCTGCTATGTAGAGTTGGCTAAGAGATTATAAATTTCCTAAGCCTGTTTTTATTATAGATTTTTTTCTTTCTCCTTCAATTGTGACAGATAGTTTTGCTTGGTATAGTTACCATCTGGGTTGGCAGCTGTTGTCTTTCAGAACTTGAAATACTTATTCTAAGCCCTTTTGGCTTTGAAAGTTTCTATTAAGAAATATGCTCTTATTTTTATGGGCCTGCCTTTATATGTGACTTAGTGTTTCCCTCTTGAAGCTTTTAATGTACTTTCTTTGTTCTGTATATTTAGTGTTTTGGTTATAATATGATGCTGGAAGTTTCTTTTCTGGTCCTATGTATTTGGTGTTCTATTTGCCTCTTGTATTGGCCTCTCTTTCCATAGATTTTAAATTTTTTCTGCTATGATTGTATTGAAAATATTTTCTATGCCTTTGGTATAGAATTCTTGTCCTTATATGCCAGTAATTCAATAGATTTGGTCTTTCGTGGTATCTCAAAGTTCTCACATGTTCTATTTGTGTATTTTCATTCGTTTATCTTTGTCTTTAACAAAGTAAGTTCCAATTCCTATATCGTGTCTTTAAGCTCTGATATTCTGTTGTCCTTACAATGCATATTATTAATTAAACTTTCACTGAGCTTTTCATTTTGCCTATGGATAGTTTTTCATCTTCAGCATCATTTCAGTTTGGTTTTACTTCAGCAGGTCTGTATCTTTACTGAATTCCATTTTCATATCCTCTATTTAAACTGAAACGGGTGGTAAAGATATGTTATCAGATAACTTAGTCATATCTCTCAAAAGGCTGAGCCACAGAAACCCTGAAAACCAGACCAATCGATGTTCTTTCCAAGAGGAAAAAGAAGAACTGAAAGGGGACAAAACAATACAGGACTAGAATAGAGCAGGAATGAAAAATACAGCCTGCTGAACTGACACAGAGTATTAAATAAACAAGAGATAGATGCAAGGAAAGAGAGAAGTGACTGGAGACTCAGCACGCACATCTGACTGATCGATTACTGGATTCCACCTGGAGTTTCTGAGGTTCCTGCCTAGGACCCCAGAGGCCTGTCTTATCACTGGTATTGGTCCTCTGTTTACCAAACTCTTCAGGACTAGAATATTCAGCAAGCTCTTCCAACACCACTACTGAGCTCTAAACTGCTGCAGCCCCAATATTTGGTGCCATACTCTAGTGCCTGACCACTTAACACCAAACTTTTCAGGCCCAAGTCCTCAGTGCTGAACCCTTCTGGACAGAGCCTTTAACTGAGACAATCAGGTAGAGATCAGTATTTTAAGAAATTTGCCACCTTTAGCAAATCTTTTCTCTTGCTTTATTGACATTCCAGGAATGTCCACCCTAGAAGCGTAGCCTGACTGACAGCCTTCCTGAAGCACGGAAAAATGAAAGCTAAGTGATCTCTTCATTCAGTTTTAAATTCATACTTAGTAATACACTGCTGCGACAGTTCATCTTGTCAGTCTGATAAGATCAAGAAATGACTTGAAGCAGGTGGAGCAATCACTCAGGGGTAAGAGCGCGGGCTACTGTGGCAGAAGACCCAGATTTGATTCCCGGAACTCACATGGCAGCTAAAAACTGCCCATAACCTCAGTTCCAGAGAAACACGATGGCCTTTTCTGACCTCCATGCTTGTTGCATGACACGGGTGCACTTACATACATGCAGGCAATACACTTATACACAAAAAATAAAAATAGTAAATAAAATTAAATTTTAAAGAATGACTTGGATATTATAAAGCACAACTCTGTGACTATGATGGTGCTTCCAGAGACAATTAGATCATGAAGGCTGATGACCTAATGAATGAATTAATCCCTTGTTGGATTCATATTATAATGACATCATTGAGAGGAGTGAAGGATAGAAAGTGTGACCTTTTTGGAGGAAGTGTGTCACTGGAGGCTGTGTCTTAAACTGGGTCCTTCATATAGGTCCCTTTCTCTGATTCTGGGCTGCCATGAAGGAAACTGTCCTTCCCTGACACCCTCTACCAGTAATGATGGATTGGAACCTCCGAAACCATGAGTCAAAACTGAGCCTTCCTTCCTCAGATGGTTCATTTCAAGTATTTTGATCACAACAGAAAAAAGAAAAGAAAAGAAAAAAGAAAACCTGGTAGAGCACCATATTTATAGCTGTTCCCAGAACCCTTGAATTCAGAATCAGAATCATGGCAATTCAACTTTTCAAGGAATTAAAACCAAATCTTCTTCCAGGAGATAAGAATATACAATAGGCTGCAGAAACTTGGGGCAAAAGGCTGAGCTGGCTGCATCTCACACGGAGATCAAACCTGTGTCTCCCAGTTTTGACTCCCTCATCACCACCTTGGATAGACCTAGTATTTCCATTTCTGAGATCCAGAAGCCTTTCAAGGCGAACAGTCTTGCTTCTCCGTTTCCTCCATTGTCAACTTAAGTTTCCACTCTCTCTACTCTGACAAAGTTTCCAGCACCCATTTCTGCTCTCTGGGTTTCAAATCCTGTCAGTACTATTTCCTTCCTGGTCTCTTTGTCCTTTGGGTCCATGCTCGGTGCTGTTTTTCTCTTTGTTTTGATTTCTGGGAGACTTCAAGAGGAAGTTCTAGTAATATCAGGCATTCCATCCACTAAATGTAATAAGAAATCCCATACGTAGAATTTTTGTTTCATTTTAATGTTAGCACCTCGCAGGAAGAAACTGGTAGTGATGGTTACCTCTAGGGAAGAGACCAGAGTAAGGAAAATTCATATTTTCCTGCATAAAGTAGTCCCCTTTATCCACTGTTTCACTTTCCACAGTTTCAATAATCGGCAGTCATTCATGGTCTGAAAATATTAAGTGGAAAATTTCAAAAATAAATAACGTATAAGTTTTAAACTGTGTGTCATTCTCAGTGATATGATGAAATCTCACATCATCCTGCTTTGTCTTTCCTGGAATTGAATCATCCCTCTGTCTGGCATGTCCATGTCATTTGTGGTGCCTGCCCACATGTCACTCAGCAGTCATCTTGGTTGTCAGATTCTGCATCAGATCGTGTGTATTCTTCAAACCCTTGGTTGACTTAATAATAGCCCCAAAGCACAAGAGTAGTCATGCCAGTATTTCAGACAGGACAAAGGAAACCCAAAGAATACCTCCTTTAAGTGAAAGTTTCAACTTAAAAAGAAAGGAAAAATGCCATCTGCCACTGTGACTAAATCTGTGGTAGGAACAAATTTTCTGTCCATGAAATTGTGAAGAAGGGAAAGAAAATTGTGGTTTGATAGCACACCTCAAACTGTAAAAGTTATGGCCATAATGTATAAGTGCTTAGCCAAAGTGTAAAAGGACATGTCTGCATAGGGAGAATATACTACACAGAAGGCACTAGATCATTCACAGTTTCAGGATCCCACTGATCTTCTTGGAGTATATAGTTCATGGATAAGGGAAATTATTGTTCATTCTTTGGGCCTTGTAAACTTTATAGCATCTACAAAGATCATCTTTCAAAAATTAATTTGTCAATATAACAAAAACAAACCAGAAAACCCTGGGGCTAGGATGTCTTAGTTGGTAGAGTGCTTATACAGCATGCACAAAGCTTTTGGTTCAATCCCCAGCACTGCAGGAACGGGGCATGGTGGCATACACCTATAATCCCAGCACTCAGGAGATAGAGGCAAGAGGATCAGAAGTTGAAGGTCATCCTTGGCAACAGAGTGAGCTCCAGGTGAAGTGAGAACCTGTGCCAGAGGCTACTCATCTCACAGAAGACAGCAAGCAGAGAGCCACAGGGGGGCCTGGGATAAGACACAGCCCCCAAAGACTTGCCTCCATTGATGTGCTTCCTTTAGCTAGACCCCACATTCTAAAGTTTCCAGCACCTTCCCAAAAGGCATCACTATCTGGTGGTAAAGCATTTAACACATGAGCCTGTGGGAGACATTTCAGATTCAAACCATAACATAGACTATATTAGTCAGTTTTCTGTGGCTGTTATAAAATGCTGTGACCAAAGCAACTTACAGAGAGTTTAAGGTTCCAGGGAGATAAGAATCCATCAAGCAGGGAGGCATGGCAGCAGAGGTAGCCAGAGCATTCACACCTCCAAGCACAGGCAGGAAGTACACAGGGCACCTGGAAGTGGAGATAGGCTATGAATCCTCACAGCCTGTCCCCAGTGACACGCCTCTGCCCACTAGGCCACATCTCATTAACTTCTGCAAACACCACCACCAATTGGAGACCAAGTGTTCAAGTACTTGGAGCCTCTGGGGGACACTTCTCATTCAAACAACCACATAGACCTTGTTATGAAACTGTGAACCCAAGGTTTCCATGATTTCATTATATGCAAAATTTTTCACAATTTTCTTCATTCTTGAATCAAAATTAGAGGAAATAGCATTTATCGCTGGTGGCTGTGAGTGACTAAAGCAATGAGTTGACATCTAGGTGTGACCATCCAGGTAGTTAAAGACTTGATTGCATTCACTGGCCCTCCTTGATGGGATTCTAACACACTCCGAAGTCTCTAGCAGGGTTTGCAAAATAAGTATTTAAGTTAAAGATGATACCTTCTGAGGGCTGGAAATATCACTCGGGCGTTAAGAGCACTTACTGCAGTTTCAAGCAACCAGAGTTCAGTTTCCAGTACCCACATGGAGCTGCTCACAACTGCTTGTAACTCTATAACTCCAGCTACAGGAGATCCAATGCCTCTGGCCTCCCACTGACGTGCAGATACCCATATACCCACACACAGACACACACAGACATGTAAACATAAGTTTTGTAGAAAGTAAAAATAAATCTCTAAAAAAATTGTATCTTCTAGCCAGGCATAATGGCACATGCCTTTAATTCCAGTACTTGGGAGGCAGAGACAGGTGGATCTGTATGAGAGTGAAGCCAGCCTGGTCTAAATAGCAAGTTCCAGAGTTCCAGGTCAGTTGTGGCTACAAGGAGATCCTGTATCAAAAAAAAAGACATAAATAAATAATAAATCTTATACAAATAAAAATAATTTTTCCAAAAAGTGTGTCTACTATGGCATATATTTTTGGTAATTAACAGGAAAAAGGGGTTCAATATATTGGGCAAATATGTCTTCATATTTATATATGTATATATACCAAAATACATCTATATATCAAAAATGAATTCCTATTCTGCCTATTAATGATGTTGTACAGCTACAAGTTAAATGCAGGTGACTTACAAATAACAGAGTAGCAGTGACTCCCTGTGGTATCCATCCAGACCTTTACCAGCCAGGAATGTCTTCCAAGGAAGGAATTTTGCCAGTAACTTGTTCTCCCTTTTCTTTGTGAGCATAATATTCATTAGTATTTTGAATCTGACTTTATAAGAATTTCAGCTGTGGTATGACTTGCTGTCAGAGATGTAACCTTGAATGATGCCTCTATAATTTTAGCCTTTCTTTTTCCTGGCGTTTTATCTTTGGAAACAAGTTCTACACACTCCAGACTAGAAAACACTGGCTTGTCCCTATTCTTTGATCATTCAGTTAATGTAGTGAAGGATCATGGGCTTTGTTTGCAAATAACACACAAACTTTGATGTCTTCACACCCAACCTGCAGTCCACAGCTGAGAGCCCTAAGTAACATAACTACAGTGGAACCTCTATACCCAAGGTTCAGAACATAGTGGAACAGAGGGTGGAGAGAATACTAATCCGTCCCTCAACTCTCACCAGCAAAGCTTCCTCATACAAGACTGCAATGCACATAGAAGGTGACAACTGGCTAAGTTTTAGAAAACAAGAGACTTCAGAGTGTGTGTCTCTGGATAGGACTCCTATATTAAACCTCACCCACCCACAGCTCAGGGACCATTGCAGAAAAGGGGGTGGAGAGATTTTAAGAGCCAGAGTCGATGCATGAACACAAGGAAACAGAGGTTTTCAGGCCTCTGGGAAATTGCTCATATGAACTTGCAGTAATGGTGACAGCATTCACAGTACCATGCTGACTCCGTCAGACAAAAACTCAGCATAGAACTGTGGAAATGAACAGCAGGCCCCAACCTTAGCTGAGGAACTATCGGTAACTGATTACTGCATGGTGAGGAAGAGCATATGTTCTTTAAGACAACGCCTCTAGATAGACTGACTGACTAGACTCCAGGAGATGAACTTGTTCCAAGGGACATCTGGGTACAAACAGACCTTAACATATATGACAAAATGCACATAATCTGGTAAGGGGATCGAGGGTGGGTGCAGATGGGGGAAGAGGGTCTAAATTTGATTAAGATCTATTATAGGAAATGCACAACCCAATAAAAATATACATTAAAAATTCAAGCAGTTTAAAAATTCAAAGCCTTTTTAGAAACCTCTTAACTGTGGGCTCCTGTAAAAAATCAAAAACAAATTATATACTGTCTTATTTGGAGATGGAAGAATCAGGACACACTTAAACAAAACCAAAGTCCAGCTGTGTAGACATCTGGGATTCACTCATGAGCTTCTGGGTTCCATAAGGGTTTGGACAGCTTTAATTCTCTGGCTCTGACATCTACAGAGCATTTAGATTGTCTGTTAAGCTCAGGCTGGCTCTATACCTCCCTGTCATGTCTTGGTGGTCATGCCACGGTATTGGCATCTCTCCTATATCCTGGGGTCTTCAATGCAACTGAGGCTGCACTTTCACCAATGGGGCTTCCTGGCTTCACAGGCTCCATGATCCCATCAATCCTCTACTACATCTGAGGCTGGACCCTTAATGGTTTCTCCTGCCCGTACAGGGTGCCAGGTCTTGAATTCTCTCAATGACTCTTTAATGTCTTCAAAACAAGTACCATGTGAACAACTCTTATACATTACCAGGTTCAACCACCAGCTTGAAATGCAGCCTTAGTCCCCCCTGGATCACAGCTTCTGTGTGCTGATCCTGAGGAAATACTTCCCAGCAGATTTTTACCTCATTGATGTTGGTCTCTTCCTAATCACAGCTGTTTTTCAGCCCCTTCTAACCAACATCAACTGTCCCCCAGAATCAAAGGTTTCACTTCAGTGAGTCTGGTCTTTTGTTAATCATAGTTGATTCTTCATTCCCAGCTGACCAGAAACCACAGAGTCTCAATTCAAAATATCATACCAACAGCCCTGGTATTCTTTGCTTCCTTTGGAACTTAACAAGCCAGGTCTCCAGCATCTACGTTACTCCAAGATCTCACAGGAAAGCTCACTAATTTCCAACCACTCAACAGCTTTTCCAGCCCAAAGTTCTAAATACTTCTGCAATCCTCCCCAAAATAACATGGTCAGCTTGCTCAAAGCTGGTGTCAACCTCTGTCCTAGTTTGGTTTTTCTGTTACTATGATAAAACACAGATCAAAACTAACTTGAGAGAAAAGGGCTTACACATCCTGATCACAGTTTATCTTTGAGGGACGCAAGGACAGGAACTCAGAAATGGAACCTGGAGGCCAGAATTGATGCACAGACCAGACCGTGGAGGATAGCAACTTACTGCCTTGCTCCTTTGGCCTGTGCTCAGCCTGCTTTCTTATACAATCTAGGACCACCTGCCCGAAGGTGTCCTCACTCACAGTGGGCTGGGCTTCTCCCATCACTCAACCATCAAGAAGATGCCTCACAGACATGGCCATGGGCCAATCTGATAGAGGACATTCCTCAGTGGAGGTTCCTTCTTACCAGGGGTCTCCAATTGACAAGTGATGCGATCTATCCAGCACAGAATTCTTAACTAATGTATACCATTGTGGGGAGGGAGGAACTTTACCAACTATACTTTAGTACTTATGTCTAGCTCCTTTTGACTTTCATTTTACAGATTTCACTAACTTTCAGTTACCCAACACTTTTCTCTTTATTTCCCTTTATTTGGAAACTTCCATCGGTTTACAGTTCTCCTCGTTTCTTTGTTAGTTTGCATTCTACCTGGGGATTCCCTAAGTGTTAAATTTACTTTGTGAAGTTGACTCTCTATTTACTGTAACCATAGACAAATGCATTCTATTCTAATATGTGTTTAATCCTTTAAAAAAAGCACACAAAATATTTTACCATCCTAAAAATACTCTTCTGCCTCATCAGTGCTGTCCTTCCCCAAATTCCTCACAGCTATGTTCACTGTTTCATAAATTTGTCTTTTCCACATAACCATATAAACTTTCCAGATCAGTATATTTCACTCACCATATGCTTTTAAGACTCATCCATGTTTTCACAGAGCTTGGTAGGCTCATTTCTTTGAATCAATCAATAATATCACAGTGTGTGTATGTCCCATAGTTACCTCATTCAGCAGTCTATTGAAGGGCTTCTTGCTTCCAATATTTGTTGAATGTGAATAAAACTGCTATAAATGTCTGTGTGTAGTCTTTCATGTGACTTTTTTCACATCAGCTGGGTCAATATCTAGAAGTGCAATTGCATCATGGGGCACAATTTTATTCAGCTTCATAAGAAGTTGTCTTTCAAAGTAACTCTCTCACTTGGCATTCCCACCAGGATTGAATTAGAATTCTCCATTCTACACAGCTTCTCAAAAAATTAATATATCAAATCCTCCTGGAGTTTAACCATCCCCATTGTTTGTGTGATATCTTGTTGTGATTTTAATTTGCAATTTCATAATCACTAATGATGTTGAGCATCTTTGCATTTGTGTATTTGCTATCTGAGGTCATCTTTGACTGAGTGTTTCTTAGATCATTTTCCATGGTTCAACTGAGTCATTTTCATGTGTCTTAGACAGTTTAGAGTTAAGTTTTTAATCAGAAAAAAAATGCTTTTTGTCAGTATGAGGCCAATCTTTTCATGCTTTTAACAGTGTCTTTTATGTAGTAAAGATTTTCACTATTTTAAAATTCAACTTAATTTTTCATGATGATGCTTTTTGTGTTGTAGCTAAAAACTCATCATCAATAAGTTGTCACCTCAGTTTTCCCCTATATTTTCTTCTGGATATTTTATAGTTTTTTTTTTTAATTTTGCATTTAGGTCTATGATCTATTTTGAGTTCATTTACAAGGTATAAGGTCTACGTCTATGTTTGTCATCGTTTTTGTCTTGCTGGGTTTTCACATACAGATATTCAGTTGTTTCAGCATCATTTGCTGAGATTATGCATTCTCATTCATTGGCTTTGCACCTTTATCAAAATTCCCTTAACTGCAGTTGCCTAGCTCTGTATTTGGGTGGTTTTATTTCTGTGTACCTTCTAGTCTCTTCCACTAATGGATGTGTTGGCACCTTTATCAGTACAACATTGTCTTGAATATGATAACTCCACATTAAGTCTTGAAAAATAGATTACGTGAGTCCTAATTTTGATTTTTGGTATTGTGTTGACTTTTCCAGATTCTTCTTTTGTTTTATTTGGTTTTGTTTGGGTTTGGTTTTGGAGATAGGTCTGACTCTTTAGCCCAGGCTGGCCTGGAATTCAATATGTAGCCCAGGCTCCTAAGTATTAAGATGGCAAACAAGAGCCACCACATCCAGCTTTTGAAAGGCATGAAAGACCTTCACTTTTCTTTATGTGTTCTAGATTAGGCCTGTTGGTATCTACCGAATAACTTGTGGGATTTTGACTGGCACTGCCTTGGCCCGTGAACATGCACTAGCTTCCCATAATCTGCCTGATTTCTTTCACCAGTGTCTTGTCCTTTTGTCTTCATGGAAAGAAGTAGACTTTTATTACGGAGAGAATTCCTGGTATTATTTCAAATGGCTAATGAGTCCATATCTCAGTATCAGCAGGTGATCTTTGTTGGCATTGTATGCAAAGAAGTTTGGTGGAGGTTCTAAGGGAAAGGTGTGAAGGTCACAAAATTTTTTACTCTCAGAATAGTCCATACTCAGTCTCTAAGAATTCATCAAGCAATTTATCACTTGGGTATTTGTATGCATTTATGGGGCCAATAGCTTCTGATATAGATCAACGTGTCTCAAGTACTTGACTTCCCTGGATGTACCCGATGTTCCAAATTCCAGAGTTGTCCATGTTTGGCACTTTTTTCTGTGACTTAAGCTTTTGATATATCTAAAAAAGTAATTGACTTTTCCATTTGTCCATTTCTTTTCTTAATTTAAACGTGACAGTGACATTTCCAGACTCTATACTGAAAGTCTCTTTGTGCTGTTTTTATACCTCAGTGAATCATTGTGAGTCTGTTTCCATATATTTGGGGCGTAACACAACACAATATGACCACAGAAAGGCTAACCCAAATGAGAACCAATAATCACAAACATCATGAGTCATTAGTGACAAGATAACTATATCCCATGAACAATTTGTTAGTTGTGACAGACTGATGAAAATCTCCTTGGTGGGCCATGTGGTATTCAAGATGTCACAATTTAAAGGTAATCCCACTTCTAAAGAAACCAGCATAGGTTATACATTGCCCTTTTGTGAAACTATGTGTTTCTTACAAATAAAGAAGTTTTTTCTTACCAAGATTTCTTCTGAAATTACTGAAATAGCTTGAATTACTTGATAAAAGTCCAGAAAATTATATTCGGAAAAAGCCCTTACTACGTGGATTTTTTCAGTTTTCACTTAAAATGTGACATCTTGTAAGAGAACACAACATGAATGGCAAATTCAAGGAAAAGTCAGATTTCACTTATTTATGTATTCATTCATTATATTCTCATTAAATATAATATATTCTAAATGCCCTGAGACCCAGACATATAGCCCTCTTTTGAGGGATGTCTTGGTCCTTTCAGCATGTTATAAAAAGAATATCAGAGACTGATTACAAACTATTCTAGAGGCTGGAAAGTCCAAGTCAAGAACCTGGCAGATTGAGTGTCTAGCAGGGGCTTGCTTTCTCTTCTGGAGATGGTACCTCCTCACTACATGGAGCCCTTTGGAGGTGTTTTTGTAATGGCATTAATTGTATTTAATGAGGTTGGAATCCATGACCTAATAACTTCCTCAAAGGCCAACATTTTGACATTATTACATTATGGATTCAGTTTCAATGTACAAGTTTTTGAGGAACAAACACAGATAAGAGCAAGAGATACTACACATTACTCTGACCATTTCATATGCTTAAAATTTGCTATCGTGAGAATGAATTTGTTCTTCAGAAGTCAAATAAGCTTAGCATTTGCCTTCAAACAATATCACCTCTCCAGATGACCATCAACAAGCTATGCTAATTGTGCCAACTTCGGCAAATTCATTGATCATTGGTGTCTCAGCAGGCACTCATAACCAGCATCTCTCCTCACCCTTATGTGCAAGAATCACATGTAAGATGAGAGGTTTGCCACTTCCACTCCCTATCTGACCCTCACAGGAAGAAGGGAGACTACTTGGCAAAGCTTATTTAGTGTTACAATATAGCTATATAAATATATGTATTAAAAAGTTATATAAATATTTAAAACTTCATGGGAGTTGCTGTAGTTTGGAATGTTTCCCAACTTTCCCCATAAGGGCTTAGTTCCTAAGGTGGTGCTAATGGGAGATCAGGGACTAGTAAAAGGCTCTTAGGTCACTGAGAGTATGTCTTTGGGGGATGCTGAACCTTTCCTTGTTTTCTTTTGCCTCCTGACTAATGATGTACCACGAACTCCCACCCTGGTGCACCTCCTTGCTAATCCACAACTACAGCCTCCCAAACCAGAAGCCCAAATTAACCCATTCCTCTTTGTATACAAGTTAGCTCAAGTATTTTGTTATAGTAACATAAAACTGACTGACACAGGAATGATACCAATTTTAAAAACAATGGCCATCTCTGAATGGAGAAGGGTAAGGAAAAGGCTGAGAGCAAGGAAGAAGGCGGAGGCATATACTTCACTCCTAACATTTTATAGCGTAAACTAGATAATGGGAACATGCTCAGTATACTATACCTTATCTATTTTATGGTAAACCATTTAAAATGAACAAAAACAAAGATTTATATGGTTTCTGATTCCAGAGATACTTGGTTTAGAAAAGTGGCTCAATGACTTACAAACTTTCAAGCTGAGCAAGTCACTAAGTGCCTCTAAATGTTAGTTTGCTTCCTGTAAAATGGGAGTAAAAATAGACACTCCGATGTGGGGATTCTGTAGGAGGCAGGAATGACAGGGTACATTTAAAGGTCTTAGTACATTTTCTTTGTGCCAAGGAAAAATAACCTCTGTTCAAACACACCTTATATAGTCTTCTTGCTTTTTTCATAAACAGTCTTACCCTGCCTTCTGTCTGATCAGTTGTCAAAGTATGTGTATCAGTCCCCTGTGGGAACAGGGAATAGATGTATTCTCGTTACTTGTCAGGAAGCATTGCTGCCCATATCCCTCTTAAAATCCCATCTATGAGAGTCGATATTCACGGAGGATGGACTGAAGGACATGCTATGCATCTATTCTCTAGAAATAATATTTTACCCGTGGATCAAAGCTACACCATCAGACCGCTACGTGTCTGGATAGCATCATTCTGGTTGTTGTCAAATTTGCTTGACAGACCTTTGCTGTTCCAGTATTGGCTTGCATTGAGGGATGCTGTAAGAAGCAAACTTTGCTCTTGAATTTATTACTGGGATGGAGTCCAAGATGTTATTTTCCGAATCAAAAAGTGTTTTCTTTATGAAGACCCAAGGGAGAAATTTTTCTGAGCTAAGCAAGATAAAACCTTAAACAACTGGGCTGTCTTTACAAGTGGACAACTGAGTGCATGTCCCTACTTACCTCAGTCTCCAGAAAAAGCACAGCCCAGTCTGTAGAAAAAGTTTAAACCCCACAGCCTGCAACTGCTTTAGATCTGCTCGTGCACAGCCATAAAGTTGAGCTACAAATGAGAAAGGCCTCCCCGAGAGGCCTCGGGAACCTCTGAGAAGCAAAAGCAAATACTTTGATAGTCTCTGATTAACATTCAACATTTCCAAATAGCAATGTCCTAACCCCTCTTCAAGACCTATTTAAATGTTATCCGCCATATTAAAAAACATCCCAGCTTACAGAAGAGGACATCCCCATCCTCGGAACACCTGAAGAACTTACTATCTATAATCACTCATTTAGAATTTCTTTTATGACAGCATATCTTGAAATATAAACCTAAGGATAAATTAGAGAGAGAAAGAAATAGATTGATACTTGGAAGAAGAGAAAAACTATGCTTATGGATATTTGTATTCATAAGTATATTAACAATCATCATTTCAATATGTTCAACAATTTTTTCCTTTTCTTGCGATTTTCATACAATACAATTTGATGGTATTTAGATCCCTCCCCCAGTTCCCATCTCCTCTTATTGTCCCCCAATTTAATGTAATATATATATATATTTATAATAAAGCCCATCAAGTTTAGGCTGTGTCCCCAAATGTCCTTTTTTATTCATTCTCTTGGAATTTCATTCATGCGCAGGGTATATTTTGATCATATCCATTTCCACTCCCCCTCCTATTCCTCCTAGACATCCCATCAATTCCCTCTCAACTTCATGTCCTCCTTTCATGTTCCACTGAGCCCAGGCAGTGTTGTCTGTAAAAGCATGGGACATGGCCATCCCATAAGAACCAGTTCCCTAAAGAATGCTCTCTCTACCCAATAAATATTTTTAAATAGTGTGTTAGATTTTTTGCACATGAGATAACAAATTTATAAAGAGAAACCCTCACAGTTTTATAGGTTCCAGCCCCATGATCAGCTTTGGGCCTGGAGTGAAGTAGCATATCACAGAAGGAGTATATATTGGTGCAAACTTGCTGAGGAGAAAAGAGAAGAAAATTAAATGAGTACATTTCTTTTTAAGAATACCTCCAGCAATCAAAGACCACCTCTTTAGGCCCTACTTCCTAAGGGTTTCATCAGCTCCCAATAGCAGCCCTAGAAAATAAGCTTTGGTGGATATTTCAGATGCCAAATATAGCTAGCAGATAAAAATCTTTAGTATTAATTCATTTCTTGATAAAATTTGCACTGAATTTGCTCAAATGGAAAAATATTGATGGTTCTCAAATGTGCTATGTTAAATGAAAGAAGACAGACTCAAAAGGCTGCATGGTTTTGATTCCACATATATAATACAAACGAATAACTCTAAAGATAGAAAAGCCTGAGGGTGAAGGGAGAAGATGGATACTGAAAGACAGAGGGAGATCGATGGGGACAACAGAGTTCTTCTGAACCTTGGTTGTGCGGTGGCTACGTTTCTCAACATTCTCAGAACTGTATGCTAAAAAGTACAGATTTTACATTTTGCAAATCATGTACAAGTTAAAATAATAATAATAATAATAGAGGAAACGTCCCTCAGGACCTGATGAAAATATAGAGGAGAGTTTCCACTTCCCCTTACCTAGTGAGTGAACTCACCTCTAAGCCAAAGCAACCAGCTGAGGACGGCCATGCCTCCACTTCACTATGCCCAAGGGTCATACCACCAACCAACCATGGCACTACTTATGTATTTATTTATTTTTGTTACAAGACATGCACAATCTGCAAAAGCACATTCTAGGTAGCCAGTAGTGGTGTTTGGGGTTTGACATGAAATAAAATTCATTTTTGGGTAAGGCCCAAGTCAATCTAAACAGGCATTGCATTTGCTTCCTCATCCCTGGCCTAAGTGCAGAACCAATGCTTATATAAAGTTATTTCACCTTCAGCTGTGTTTATTTATCCCAATGCAATAGACATATATATATATATATATGTACATGTATTTATAGTAAAGGAAAATGTACCTATCAGCACAGCATATCATTTTGTAATCACAATCAAGTGATCTCAGAATATGACTAGGCTGGGTGGAAAAGGAAAAGATGGCTGCAATGGGATGCAGGAAATTACATAGCAGGATACTTGGGGCTAGAGACCTTGCTTGCCTCCTCTCTAGTACTCTGAATCACTGTGTGTCTGGAGACCATGGTGCATATCAAAGATTAAAGACATAATGTACTACGATCTCATTTCATGCTGGACACTGTGATGGGCATAGCACAGTGAACACAAGAGAGAAATTACCTCACCCTGTGGAGCTTATAACCCACTGGAAGAAACAGGCATTTAAGTCACATAATGGTGCTGGAGAGATGGCTCAGCAGTTAAGAGCACTAGCTACTCTTGCAGAAAACCCAGGTTAGGTTCCTAATACATGCGTGCGCGCGCGCGCGCGCGCGCACACACACACACACACACACACACACACACACATTCATAACCATCCGTAACTCCCGTTCCAGGGGATCCGATGCAATCTTCTGCCCTCTTCTGGTGTCTGTGGGCATTGCATGACATGGGTTCACTTACATGCATGAAGGCAATACACTCATACACATAAAAATAAAAGTATTTTTAAAGGAAATTGTCACACAAATACATACACACAACCCATGGTAAGGAAAAGCAATGGATGGAATAATAGAATGATATGGAGTAAATCACTCAAAGGGGCAGAGGGAACTCCTTGTGGGTCCATTCTGAAGAAGTGGATTTATTCAGGAGGCCAGAGAAAGCGAGGTGTTAGCCAGGTGGGGTAGACAAGCCTATGCCAGAAAGAGCTCCACATCTGGCCCTTGGAATGATAGGAGTGTGGACCCTTGACCTGCTGAAAGGTCCTCCATGCTGGAGAAAAACAACATCCTAGAAAAGGGGTGAATGCAGCTTTGGCAGAGGATCTGGATAGGCACCAAACCACACAAGCACTAGTAGCCCACTAGTCCACTCTGAAGATTTCAAACGCATCCTCGGAACACTGGAAAGGAGTGAAGTCAAGTCAAACCATCGTTAATATTATTTTAAAATATTTTATTTCTTATTTTATGTGTATGAGCGTATGCCTTCATGGATGTTAAGTTATGTGTCATGCAATGCCCACAGAGGTCAGAAGAGGGCATCAGATCTCCTGGAACTGGAGTTACAGACAGCTGTTTGCTGCCAAGTGGGTGCTGGGAATTAAACCTGGGTCCTCTGAAAGAATAGTCAGTGTTCTTAATCGCTGAGCCATCTCTCCATCCCCCATCATTAATATTCTAAGCCAACAGTCATGCTGAAACAGTAATCCAGGGGTCGGGGGGGTTCTCTTTAAAATGAAAGGAAACCCAGATCTTTGTATCATGAGCTCCCGTAGCAACCCTGCTCTGCTTTTGAACAGCACTTATTACGGTATCTGACCCTGTCTCCTGTCCTGAAACAAAAGCTTCTTCCTAGAGATCAGCGGCCACTTCTTATGAATTATTTTATGCCCAGGGTTTGGAACACAGTAGGTGCTCGTGGTATATTCCTTGTATCGAAATGAATAATGCACAACGTCTAAGCTCGCAAATACAGAGCATCCCAAAGCCAGTTTCATACAGGAATTCTGTGTCATGGTCAAAAGCAGCTTTATCTCTGAAGCTGGAAGCCAGCAGTAGCGGGATATGTGACTACAGATGTGACTGCCTAAGGAGAAAATAACATTTACAGCCCTATCATGAATATATGCTGATTGAGCAGAAAACTGAGACTCTTCTGTCATGATCCCTTCAACACGAAGTACAACAGAGACGACACAGAGATAAAATTACAGGTGAGGAAGGATTATTTTCAGAATTTGTTCAAAAGCCAAAGCAAAGAGTGGAGAAAAGGAGAAGAGCCAACTATTAACAAAATTCCCCCTTGGTGGATTGAGAAGGAGCAAAATAGGGAAGGCGACAGAAGAGCAGAGCCCAGAACAAGCCGGAAAGAGCCGGTGGAGTAGGTGACTGGGTCCGGAAGGCTGAGGCTCTGGAGCACTGCCAGCACTTGGCCAAAGCAGCAGCGAGCAGCTCCAGTCAAGTAACTGCTACAGAGTGAACTGTGCCTCCCTCAGAAAATTCACGATTTGATGCCCAAATGGAACCTTATTTGGAGACAGAGTCTTTGCAAAGGCGCTAATGTTAAATTGAGGTCGTCAGAGCAGACTTAGTCATTATAACTTTTAAAAGGGGGGATTTTGACATAAAAATCTGCAGAGAAAGACATCACGTGAAGACATACAGAAGCCTGAGACGAGCCTGGAGCAGAGTTTTCTTGCAGCCGGTCAGAAGGAAAATGACCTCTAGACAGGTTTGCTCTTGACCTTTAACTCAAACTTCTAGCTTCTGGAACTTCAGGAAAATTAATTTCTGCTGCTGAAGCTACCCAGTTTATTATACTTTGTTAGGGCAAATGAGCAAGCTAATCTAAGTAACCGAAATGGAAAATCCTCATTTACTGCAAGATTTAAAAGTTAAAGGGAAAGAGTAGTTGGGTTTGCAGATCAAGGGGGAAAAGGAGTGTCCTTAGGTTCATTCTTGTATGAAGTAGGTAAATCTGGTAAAAACCTATTGAGTAAAACTGTCCAAGGCTGTGAAGTCAGGTAAAGCGTTGGTTACTAATCAATAATAGTGTTAACACATACTGGCCATAGCACTGTGTGCGTCACATAAAACATCGCATTTGATCTTTCACTTGATCCTTAAAAAAATACATTGAATTAATTTCTATATAAGAATATGGGTTTCTGGGATTGTAGCACTTGACTGGTGGTTAAGAGCACTTATGAGCCATCAGGAGGACCAGAGTTTGGATCCCAGCACCTGTTTTCTTCTTCCTTCTCTTCTTTCTCCTCTCTTTTCTCCCTTCTCCTATTCTCTTTCTCGCTTCCCTGTTTCATTTTTTTTAATTGCCATTAGCAGAAAGAAGCAATCCTAAATTACTACATTTCTGTGCCCTAAGTAGTAAGCAGAATTTCATGTAAACAATTTCCCCCATTTATAGGTGAAGATTAGCTTGGAGGCAGAGGAAATGGTGATCAATAGGATTTAACAGAAAATGAGAATAACTGGTCTGAAGATACTGCTGCAGCCCGCCAGCCATCAGAGGTCTGCGACTCAGTTAACAACACCGAGCTTCGGGGCTTTTTTGTATATATGTATGTATGTATAATTTTTAGAATCATAAAATGTATTTTGATCACATTCAGACTAGGGACACCCTCTCCGTCTCACCCCACTACCTGCGTTTCATGTTTTCCATTATTAACTATCCATTTATTTATTTATTTATTTATTTATTTGATTTTTGGGTTTGTTTGGTTTTTAAAAAATCTTTTACTGTTTTTATTTTATATATTTTTTTTAACTTTATGTGTATGAGTGTATTGCCTGCATATATGTAAATGCACCCATGTTCAGCACTGCCCACAGAGGTCAGAGGAGGGTGTCAGATCCCCTGGAACTGGAGTTACAGATAGCTGTTAGTTGCCAAGTCTGGGTCCTCTGCAAAAGCATCCAGTGCTCTTAACTTCTGAGTCATCTCTCCAGCCCCTTGATTTTTGTTTTTCAAAGGCCTATACTTCCAGCCCCACCCTCCCAGGAAGTGGGTCCAGGCCCTGGAATTTGGTTAACCCACCTGGCATCACACCACCAAGGAAACTGACTCTCCTCTCCCAGTGTCCTTCAGATTCTCAGCTAAGGCTGGGGCTTCATGTCCACCTTCCTTGTCCTTGCTGGGCCCCTTGCACATATGAGATTTAATTTTGAATTTTAACCAATATGGCTACATCGTGGGTATATATAAATTTATATTAAGCCATAAATGAACTGACTTTCAGCTCCAACATAAAAAATGCTTAGAAATACCCATTCCTCATCCTTCCAAAAAGAAATAGATGAACAAGCAAAGGCATTTCTTGGAACTATAGGGAAAACTGCCACTCTAGACTTGTGACAGGAGAATCCAGAACGTTAAAGCTGAGATCTGCTCACCTGCAGCAGAAGTCAGTGAGCCATAAACTAGGAGGGATACTTAAACAGTAATTTGTATGAATTGCTGGAGGGTGTGGAATAGCTTGCAAGTCAGAACTCCTGGGAGCTCTCTAAGGTTCAGGAAATATCACTGAAGAAGGACTGAAAAAAGTGTAAGTCAGAGGAATTCGGGGGTGGGGGGTGCCAACGACGCCTGGGTGTGGTGTGATTGTCGCACTCTATAAAAGATCTGCATCAGACTGAGCCTAGGGAAAGGGCGCCTATGTCCCCACCCCTCCCTGAGGATTTATGTGACATTGTTCATGACTGATAAGGCAAGCTATTTTCTCCAGTAGTGTAACCACTGGTAAGGTCCCCACACTCTTGTGAGTAAACTCTCCTTCGTGCTTTTGTAAAGGACCCTAATGAAACTCATTGGAGAATGAGAGAGAGAGAGAGAGAAAGAGAGAAAGAGAGGGAGAGAGAAAAGGAGGATTAGTTGGGAAGAAGTCAGGGAAAATGGAAGAAGGACAAGAGAGAGCAATGGAGGGTGAATGTGATCAATATGTGTACCAAAATGTCATTAAAATTCATTATCATGTATAATTAGTATATGTTAATAAAAAAATTTTAAAGAAACTCCTAGACGTTTCCAGGAGAAGGGGATACACAATTTCTTGGATTTGTCTCCAAGAACTTCACCAGGTTCTCACCATAGAAAGTTAAATACAGCCCTGCCTCCTGCCTCTGGCAGTGCAACATAAGCCACAGGGCAAAGACCATACCAGAGCTTTATCCCCTCCAGGAAAGGACATATCTGCAAATATATCTCCCTCTACTCTCCCTCTAACATTTAAAATAGTAACAAGCACTAGAAAACACCTATAAAGACCATAGTCCAGGGACACAGGCCCTGAAACCTACAGGTTTAATTGTGAGATGATATAAAGATTCCCCTCCTACCAGCTTTACCACAGCATTAGCAAGAACCCAGCAAAATAATGCTGTACTGCAGCTAAAAAGAGCTGTAAGGTTTAGACTCCATTTAAGGAGGAGTGCTTCAGGAACACAAAGATGACATGTGATCAAAACAAGAGCCCCTGAGGAATTTGGAGACTCTAGCACTTTAAAACACCAACTCATAACCAGAGAAAGATAAAAACCCTCACCTTAGGGTCGTTTCCTTCACTTTCCATTACTGTCACTGAGGATGTAAAACAATCACCAGAACACAAAATCACTGCTTTTTAAATTATCACACAGGGAATTTTTAAATGGCTATCATTCATTTATTAAGAGCTTTAAAAAGAAAACAATCACTGACACTCTAGAATGATGGGCAGTGTAAGCAGAGGGGTACAACCTTAAGAAAGAATCAAGAGTAAATGCTACAAATAAAAACTACCATAACAGAGGCTGGAGAGGTGGCTCATTGGTTAAGAGCACTAGCTGTTCTTGCAGAGGACCTGGGTTTGGTTTCTAGCACCCACATGGCAGGTAACAACTTAACAAAACTCTAGTTCTGGGAGATCTGACATCCTCTCCTGACCTCTGCAGGCACTGCATTTATACACATGCAGGCAATGCACTCATACACATTTGAAAAAAGAAAAATGATCCCACCAAAACAATTCAAAAGAAGTTTACCAACTTGAGATGCAAAGACTAGACTAAGAGAAAGAAAGGTGGTGGGGAGAAGCATCACAGTGACACATGCCTCCAACGCCAGCATGAGAGGCTGAGGCAGGAGAGCTGCACGTTTGAGGCAGCATGGGCTGTATACAGAGTATACAGAGGCCCAGACCAGCCTGGGCTATATAAGATCCTTTCTCAAAACAAACAACTGGGAGAGAGAGAGAGAGAGAGAGAGAGAGAGAGAGAGAGAGAGAGAGAGAGAGAGAGAGAGAGAATGTTCAAGAACAGTAACACAGTTTAGAGAGACAGAGAATGTTCAAGAACAGTAAGACAGTTTTCAAAAACATAACATACCTACAGTTGGAATATTAGAAGGAAAAAGAACCAGAGTTAGAGCAGAATAAATAGCTGAAATCATAAGAGCTAAGACTTTGTCAAGATTAATGACCCAATGTATCAGTTTCACTTCTGATGCTGTGATGAAATACCCTGTAAAAGCAACTTAAGAGAGATGGGGTTTATTCTGGCTTATGGTTCTGGAGGGTGTACAGTGCATCACAGCAGGGAAGGTGTGGTGGCAGGAGCATGACGCCATCCTGTCACATTATATCAGCACTCCAGAAGCACAGAACATATGACCCTATTGAGGAGCTATCCCACATTCAAAGCACAACACTCAGTATACACAAAAGACTCTACCCTACCACACTGGTACTTGCACACACATATTTGTAGCTGATCCTTCACAATAGCAGGGAAATGGAAGCAGTCTATATGTCCATCAAATGATGGGTAGATAATGAAAATGTGGTACAGTGTCCAAAGTATGTCCTGTCTTTAGCAATAGGGTTTTACCTTCAAATTCTAGGAAGCACTCAAGGGCTGTGGCAATAACTTGTATTCTTTTGGGAGTCTCTGGGACTATGCTGACAAACAACTGGAAGGGAGGTTTCCCCTGCCTAGTACTACTGGTTTTTGTTATAAAGCCTTCATCTTTACATATGCACTCATATATATAGTTTATGTATTTTCAGTAGGTTTTTCATACCACCTACGAACTGTTTATCCCCTCTCTCTCTCCCAGTATAGCTCTCTGTTCCCTCCCCAGTTGGAGTGTAGCTCATTTTCTCCACTTTCCCCTTGATAACACTGTCTCTTACAACTCCTCTCTCTCGAGCTCCTTCTTCCTCTTTACTTACCCCCATGGTTCCTTCTGACACAGGACTTGGAGCAATTGAGCTGGAACTAACCTTGAAACCTCCTCCCTGAAGATATTGTGCAAACTGCCAAGGGAGAAACCCAATCAATGAACCTATCCAGCTGTAAAGTCTACAAACCACAACAATGACCGCCCACCAAATGATCTGTATTGCTGAAGTAGTGGCATGGGTATCGTGGGGTTAGTCAGTGGCAGTCTAATTGGAATTAAGATCTGCTCAGTCGGAGGGAACTCAGGTGTTACTATACTAACACAGCCAAAGACACGTGGCTGAAGATGGCATAGACCCTAGAGAAAAGCCTACTTTTCTCACATCCCTAGACCAATGTAATTTTTATTATATCCTAAATACATATCATTATATTTATATACGATTGTTCTTCCCATCACTCATCAAGCAAACTTTTTTTTTTTTGCAACAGATGGAGACTATTTCAGAGTTCCACAACTGGTAAAACATAGAGAATGTGTCTGTAAAGTTCCCAGGCCTAAGTGACACATCTACAATACAACCTCTACACCTAAGGTTCAAGGGACATAACAGAACAGAGGACAGAGAAAATATTAATGCATCTCTCAAATCTCACCAGTGAAGCTTCCTTATGTAGCATAGGGTGATTAGCCCAGAAAGTCACAACTGATCAAAGTGCAGAGAATAAGAGACTGCAGAGAATTGACCCCTGAATAGGACATCTGTATCAAACCTCTGTCACTCAATGCTCAGGAATCGTTTTGGAGGAAGGGACAAAAAGATTGTAAGAACCATAGGTGGCGGATGACCACAAGGAAACAGAATTTTCCAGAGAGCTGATCAGTTACTCATATGAGCTCCTCACAGCAATAGTGACAGTAAGCCCAAAATCCACCTAAGCTCAAGCCAGACAAAATCCCGGCATAGAAAGAGGAATGGTGGGTAGGAAGCCCCAGGCTTCACTAGGGAACTGTTGGCACACCAAAGGACATTTGGGGATATAAATTGGACTTGATAGGCTTTATATATGTGACAAAGTACATGAAATCAGGCATGGGGCAATAAGAAGGGTGCAGATAGGGGAGATGGTCTAAATATGAGCAAAGCATAGTGTATGAAAAATACATTTTAAAAAGAGAATTTCAAATGATACAATAGTATATCAACTACATGAATCTAACACACTTTTTAAATTAGCTTATGAGGGGAGAAAGGACAGAGAGAAGGCTATGAAAGAAATATCTGTCCAAATTAATGGCACCTATACCAAGAGGAACAATATAAGAGATGAGTCTGAGTGGCACGGGTAAAATTAATGCTGCGACTTGCTGATAGGCAGCATGCTGCAATAAAAGGAGAAAGCAAAGCAAATACAAGTTTATTTTTTTAAAAAAGAAAACATGTTATGTATACAAAATGGGATTTTATTCACCCATATAGATAAATTGTGAAATTTGCAAGAAAATGGATGAAACTGTAAAATATGATATTAAATGGGGTAACCCTGGTTCAGAAAGACAAATCACGTCTTCTCTCATATGTGCGTCGTAGCTTCTAATTTGTGTGTGTGTGTGTGTGTGCATGTAAACTAGAAAGGCCTGTGAGATGAGGATGAAGAGACTGTGGGGGTGGGGAGGAGAGGCCATGTGGAATGAAAGCGGAGGGGGCCGCTGGGGGTGGACCGGCTTAAGTAAGGAGGTGTGGCAGGGACGTGGGGAACCGGAGCATGCGGGAGTGAAACTCAACTAAAAGTAAACGAGGATGGCAATGCCACCAGGAAACCTGCCAGCTTATAAGCTGGCTAATTTTTAAAAATTTTAAACAGTAACAAACAAACAACAAAAACCAACAACCCACACCAAATTACACGTTCAAGAAACTCAGAGAACACCAAGCAAACTATTTCAACATCTGTAGTTGGGCATATCACATTCAAACTTCAGAGACTCAAAAGCAGAGAGAAAATATTTTAAGGCATCTGCGTATCTGCACTGTTGTGATACGATTTGTGGATTTGTGACGCAGACGAAAGGAGGCTAGGTCTCGTTTGTTTGCTTCTTTGTTCAGTGCTGGGGATTAAACACAGAGCATCAAACATGCCAGGCAAATACTCTAGCACTGAGCAATGTCTCCAGCACATTTTTACTTTTTAGTTTGAGAAAGGGTCTCACTAAATTGTCCAGGCTGGGCTCGCATCCTCTTTACAGTCCAGGCAGGCAGTAAACCTGCATCTTAGCCCTTCAAGTAGCAAGAGACCTTTCTTTCCTTTCCTTTCCTTTCTTTATCCCTTTCTTGCTTTCTTTCTTCCATTTTTCATATTTATTAGCTAGTAAAATGACTACATTACCTATACACAGAAATCACAAAGCTTGGATTAAGCAAATAAAGGAAATTAATCAAGAAATAGTCCATGTTTATGAATTGAAGGACCAAATTTTTTTTGACATATCGATTCTCCCAATGTGGTCTAAGATTCAACACAGTTCCAATCAAAATCCCTGAATCCAGGTCCAGTGCTATATCATGGGCCAATACCCCAAATCTGTAACAAAGAAATGAAGTTTCAGCATCAAAAGGGAAGATTAGGACTTGTTACTAAATGCCACCATGACAATAATTATTTTGTGCAGCATTCACATTGTTGCAACATAATCCTTACAAATAGCAGATAATGAACCTCACACGCAGTTTAATTTTCATCGCACTTTCGACCTAGCCCTCTCCCGAAGCTCCCTTTGTCGAGATCAGTAACGGCCTCCATGCCAGCGCTCAGTGCTCAGCCCTCATCTTACTGCCTTGTGGACAGTGTCTGGCATAGCGCCTCACCCTTCCTCTTTAAAGCAATCCTTCCTTGGCTTCTAGAACACCTCACGTATTTATCTTCATTGATTCTCTCCCTCCTGCCTTACTTCTCTACATTGGAGTCTTCTGAAAGTCAGGTTGGGATCTCCTCTCTCTTCTGTAGCCATCACCCCCTTAGTGAGCTTACAGACCTCCAGGACATTAAACTCTCTTCTGTTACGAATCTCAAATTCATATGAGCAGGCAAAACTTCTCTTCCCAGCTCATATGTTTGATAGTATCCTCACCATCTCCCCTTGGATATTCAATAGACATCTCAAATTTACCACGTCCTGAACTGAACTTTTCATCTCCCCCTTCAAACTCACTCAGTTTGCAAAACAAATCTTGATTTCAACATATACTACCTCTAGCCTTTCAATTTAGAAAGATAAACACTTAAATTCATTATTTTTCTTAATTTCAATTCCTATTTTTAATATTTTTATTAATTTGTTGAGAATTTCACATAATTACCCCTTTTTCTCCCCTTAAATCCTCCCAGATCCAGCCCCGCCTCCCTACCCACCCCTCCACACTCCACGTCCTTTTTGTATTGAATAACCCATCAACTCCAATTTGTGCTGGTCCATATACTTCTGGGTGTGGCTCCACCCACTGGAGCATAGTTGACCTACCAGGGGCACATCCTTAAAGAAAATCGACTCTTCTTTCCCAGAAGTTTTAGTTGCCAATAGCTCCTCTAATAGAGGTAGAGGTTCATGAACCTTCCACTCCATACTGGAATGTTGACAGGCTTGATCTCATGCAGGTCTTGTGCAGGCAAACAGAGCTGTTGTGAACTGAATTAATTCTTGACCCCACTCTCTGAAACTCAGTAGCCCATCCCTCTATCAATAGAGCTTTGAGAATGATAGTGAACTCCCTTCTTTCTTGTCACTGTAATCTTCAATATGTAGTATGCAGCCCGCCCTCACACTCTTGGTTTCTGCACATTGCTCTTATTTTATAGCACCTTTGCCTTTTATTATACATAGAACGTACTCATTTATTTTCATGTCTTTCTCTGTTGGGCAAGGGTCTTGGGGATCTCTACTTTTGTTGATGATGGTGCTGGATGTCATCATGGTAGTGGGCTTGTTTTGTTTCATTGTTGTTATTTTTGAGACTGAGTCTCATGTAACCCAGGCTGGACTCACTATGTAGTAATCTTGAATTCTTGATCCTCCAGCCTCTATCTCCCAAGTGCTGGGATTTCTGGTATATACCTCCATCCCAGGTTCATATTGTTTTTGTTCACTACCACTTAGATACAGCATCTGGTACCTAGGAAACACCCCACAATACATCAATGTAAAGTGAATGTAATTATTTCTGTGTTTATCAATGAACTTAGTCATGTTTGTATCACTGTGACCAAAGTACCTGACAAAAGAGCTTAGAGTAAGAAAAATTTTACTTTGGCTCACAGTTACAGAAGATACCAGTCCAGTATCACAGGGAGGGCAGTTGGAATAGCTCAGATTGCGGTCAGGGGAATGTGTCAGTAACTGTGCATTACCACTGTGACCAGAAAGCAAAGAAAATATCAGGAACCAGGAAGAACATAACCATAAAGACCCACCCCTGGTGACCTGCTTCCTCACGCCAGGCCCCACCTCTAAAGGTTCTACAGCCCTCCAAGCAGCACCACCTAGAAAACAAGCATTCAGAATGTGAGCCTGGATTTATGATTCAGATCAGACATTTACTGATGAAATACAGTGTGGTTAATCAAGTACACAATACGGTTCCAGATATGTTTACCTTCCAAGTATTAATGCTTTCTATTTTTCCATACTTTCTCTTTCTTTGGGTTTAGTACACCCTTTAATTGGCACATATACCTGTGTCAAGTGAATGTCAACCTATTTTTATCTATGTGCTTTCTTCTTCCTGGAAGACATTGCCCATGTACCTGGATAGGGCCTACACCTCTTTCACGGTGAAGCCTGAATATTCCTTGTTCTTGGACTCTTTACCCCAATCATTCAGGTGTGATGAGCTCCCCCGCATCTAGGTCTCAAGGCGTTTCTGTGTATTATTCACTCTCAGGATGTGTTACAATGAGTCTTTGATGCAGCTTCCTCCTCAACATTCCCCTAGCATTATTAATAAGGGATATTTTCATTTCATAAGGCAGAACCCTATTGTGATGGTTAATCTTAATCATCAACTTAATTGGAGACGCACCTAGGAGGTTAGTGAAGCCCAGCTCTGGGGTGTGATGGCATTTCCAGAGATAGCTACGATATAAGTGCTCTGACTCAGTGAATGGATTAACCCTCTCTGATGGATGCATAAGATGACTGCATTATTGAAAGTAGGAGGGGATGTCCAGGAGGAGAAGGACCACTGGGGCATGTCCTCACTGCATCTGGCTATGGTCAGTTCCTGTTGTGCTTGCTTCACTTCCTTTCCATCATGTGTTCCAAACACCGTGATCTGCCCAAGCACCTGGGGTCAGGCCACAGTGAACCGAACCTTCTGCAATCAAAATAAATCTTTCCTCCTTTGGGATGTTCTGTCAGATACTTGGTCATATCAAGGCCAAAGTAACTACCAGAGTGTGCATACCACGACTTTAGTTCCACCAGTCACCTCATGAGCTCAAGCTGGCATGTGAAGACTTTAGCTCTCTCACCAGTTACCCCCTGTGACCAGTGCCTGCACCAAGACTTCCTGTGAGTACAGCAAGAGCCCCCTGAGGTTTTGGTCCTCCAGGTCTTCCCATGAGGTCAGCACCTGGGCTGCATTGTAGTCTTGTTGGGTTCCGTCGTGTCTCACCACACGGGGAGGCCCGAGGGGTTGGGGTGAGTGGACGCAGAGTCAAGCCACAGACTCCGGGAGTTGGACGGGAAGCAGCCCAAGCGCGGGGCACTGCAAACTTGTTTGTTAAATAGGTGCACAAGCTCTTATAGTTCTGGATAGCCAGTGATCTTATGGGGTGGGATATCAAATACAGCCAATAGTAAGTTTGTCCCCAGGTAGGTGGGTTCTTTCCAGGTGCTGGTCTCACAGTTAGCCAGAGCAGAACACCACACCCACAGGAGCCATTCCTCCATTCCTCCCAGCGGATGGCCTTAGGCTAGGCCCACCATACATTATGCCCAACACTGTATCATGAGCTGTACCACCAGTCGACCTGACTGAACTTCATGGGTCCAGCTCCAGGAATGTCAGAGAGAAGTCTCAACTAGCAAAGGGAAAAAAAAGATGGAATGCCGACTGGAACAGAGCTATCACTCTTTTTATTATTAGTGGTGATGGTGGCCGGGTGGCTGATTGGTATATTGCTTTCATTCTATTTTTTGTGCTTTGTTGTATCTGTGCTTTTGTCTTTTTTTCTAACATTTTAATAGTGTAGTTTCACTTTATAATTAGCTATTTTTATGCCTACTTGCAGTTTTGTACATTAATTATCAATCTGCCATGTGCTAACCTCTGTATCACCAGAGAAGAACTTTATGACTGTCCTTACTTTGCTATGCCTACCTATATCTCTACATCCAAGGTAGGCTTCCTGCTCTCCCTCCTCCTCTTTCATCTGTGCTCCTCCCTCCCTTCCCCATCCCGTCTCTGCTTCTCTATTTAAACATTGATATACTTTGCTCAAAAAAAAAAAATTTTTATAAACCATACCTTCTTCAAATAGTCTCTGAACTATAACAGCCACATAAGTATAATGCAAAAAGGTCTCTTACAGTTAGGCAAAACCAGGACTGTTGATAGTGTGGGGGCACCACTGTGTTTTCTGCCCACATAGCTGTGGGAAAACAGCTCTTCTCTCTAGGGAGACTCGCAGAAAACAAATCAAGCAAACAAAGAGTTGGTTAAGAAAAAGGAAGCTAAAACTAGATTCATCCATTCTAATAGAAGACACAAAATACAACAAAGGAACAGTCCAAGACAACGGCCCACCATGGTCCATTCTCAGCTTCCTGACTCCTCTATGATGGAAGTAAAAATCACTGAAATTCATAAAAGGTCCGAGGAAGAACTCAGAGTCTTGCTTTTAAAAAGAATTGATGTGAAGAAGTGTGTAACCATATGGAAATAGAATCCTATAGTCTCCTGAGACCCTGCTCATATGAAGAATGAGCAATCATTTCAACATGCTCAAGACCCATGCAAACTCAAGCAGACAAAGCCCAGCATGGCACTGGAGAAACCAGTAGCAGACCCCAACTTCTGCTTGAGAAATATTGGCAACTGATTACTACTGGGTGAGGATGAGCTAGTCTCCCTAAAGCGAGGGGCTCTGGGTAGGCTGACCAGACCTAAACGGATGAAGGTGCACTGAGGTCACTTGGGGACACTAACTTGACACAATAGACCTTAACATAGATGAAAGAATGTCTGGATTCCAGTGGAGGGCTATGGGGACAGCAAAAGGGATATAAAGATGATTAAGATTGATTTAGAAGTTCTGTATGAAACACAATGATTCAATAAAAAATATTTTAAAAAAAAGAATTGATGATTATATAGAAGACTCAAATAAGGAGCTTCATGAACTGGGTTGAAATCTATCCACAAACATGGCCAGGAGAAAACAGTCTGTAAAGGGAACCAAATAGTTAGTAAATTGAGGAAAAAGTCCAAAACATAGGGGCAAAATTCAGCAAGGAAATTGAAATAACAGAAAAGAACTAAACAGAAAATCTAAAAAAAGAAAGAATCGGTCAAATAAAAACCACATTAGAAAGCATCACCAACAGACAAGACACGGAAGAACACATATCCTGGATGGAGGACATGATGGAGATGAAAATACACTCAGATATACATGAAGGAAAGAAGGATCATGACCAATACTTCCAAGAAGTCTGTGTTTACAACACATCCATGTCAACATGTCATGTTCCCTCCCCGAACCAATCATTGTGGCTAGAAAAATCAAAATATACTCTGGCTGCCCAAGTCTTGCTCAGTTGCCTAGACCTTAAACCAGGAGTAAACTTAGTCCCTTTTACCATAAATGTCAAGGAGGGTCCCTCGAGAGGACATTAACCTGAGATGATCAAAATAAAGAGAAACATTCTGTGCTAACACCACCCACAGAGTCAGGGCGACTGGTACCCTTGAGGGCAGGAACCTTCCTTGCCTTCCTCGTTGCCTAAGCATCTTCATCTCTTAACATACAGTCATGTATGGCTTAAGCTGAAGCATCACAGCTATGCTATGAGAAACACCTCAGTAGCTAATTTAGTCATTGTATGAACACAAACTAGACGGTACAGGACAGTCACTACATGTGGCCTTTTGATGTAGTTGAGAGACATGCTTAAATAAATAAGAGATACTAAGGTCACTTCCAGCACAACACGGCTCAGTATTCTACTGTAATTTTTTTATGATTAGAAGCAGTACACTCTAAAATAATGATGAAAACATAGAATAATATCAAAGCATAATGATTTATTATCATTATCAAGTATTATGTTCTATGTATAATCATATGTGCTGTTATGTTTCAGTGATTGACAGTGTAATAGGATTGTTCCCCAGCACCACTCTAAACATGTGGGCAATGAATTGTACTATCTATTGTATTACAATAACTACAGCATCACTAGGCCACAGGAGTTTTCAACTCCATTATAACTGAATGGGACCATTGTTGTATATGTAGCCTATTGCTGATCAAAATGTTGCTCTTTAGTATATGATTATCGTACCAAGAATATAGAGAGCAGCTCAGTCTAATAAGTTAATCATTTGAACAAATTAATGCAGAGTTATCATTGAAATTACCTACTGACACCTTGTATCCTAATGAATGCATGATGTCCTCATATAACAAATGTGGGACTGCTCAATAACACCTCATGGCCACAATCTACTGGATGTGGGCGATACTACCATATGGAATAGAGACCTCCAGGGCAGATCCAAAGTTGCATTTTTTTTTTTTGTAGCAAGGCAATTCTCAGTTCCAAACATAGCCATTGGTAAAACATTGCCATCTTGTTAATTAGGTATCCCAGGAAATAGACCCAGAAAGCTGCAGGAAGACAAAGCCAACGGGAGGGAAGTGGAAATGTCACCCTCATTAGCACAGCCTCTAACAGGAGGAAGGGCTCACCCAGGGTCCTGGTGGGTGTCAGAGGCCAGGTTCCCGCAAGGAACCTGAAATTCATGTCAGAGACAACAGGTGCAGGGCCTCAGAGCGTGGCTGTGCCTCTTGTTGAACTAAAAAATAAAGCAGAGGGAGAAAGGGCATCTTGGGGGCAGACTCAAGCTCTGTCTCACTCCACAGCCCCTGGGGGATCCTCAGGACCTTCTTCCAAGGTGACTGTGAAATGTGCATGTTGTGGTTATTGCTTATTTATTTCCCATTTATATTAATGTACTCTTATTGTATGCACCTTCTAACTATGATAGACCAGGCTCCTCTAACGAAGCAGGAGGGCAGATGAAGGTGATTTGTGAAATGCACTTCCTTTCCGTCCTTCAAAGCCCTGTCAGCTCTCTACTCCTCTATGAACATGAATACACCAACCAGTCCACACTGCAGAAGGAGAATCTAGACAGAGGTCCTCATGGATCTACTTATTGCCCCAACACAAATAAAGGACCTGCCTGGCCGAATGCTGGCAAGATGTCCACACTGAGGAAGCTTTGGGCCACAGAAGGAAGAGCAGCAGCCTCCGATGAAGCCCCGAATTTGTCCCGTGCTGGGAACTCGGGTACAGTGGTCCACTTATTCCTTCATTTTCTTCATCTGTTAAAAATAAGAACAAAACCACGACAGATTCTTTGATTGTTGATGTCTTTGCCCTGGAATTAATAAAGATTTTAATAAGAAACAAATGTCCTTGTCAACAGGGCTGGATCTCTTGTGTATTAGGGTTCCTAAGGTGTGATTCTAAGTGAAGGGAAAGGAATATTGGGTCATATAGGATTAAAAAGTTTGGAAAGCCAGGCTGAGGAGTGGTAGGAATCCAAACAGATCCAGAAAGGTGTTCACAGGCCACGAGAGCAGGAGCACAGTCTGGTCTTGCAGCATGTACATGGTTGGGCAATTCTGTCCCATCTTCACTGTAGTTGTCCCTGATCCATTTTGTCCCCTTTCTTTTCAACTCCCATCAACACACCTTCCTGAGTCGTGTGTTTCCCACAGGAGGGGCATCTTCCCAGTCCCTGCCACTGTAGCGCATTGTAACCACAGCCACGTCAGGGACCTTTTCCCTGACAAGGAGAGACCAACTCCGTGGCTCAAACTGGGTCATGGATGGCTGGACCCTGATGAGGCTTCCATAAGATTGTGTCTAACAAAGAAGAAGCAATGACTCAAAGCAAACCCAAGGGCCAAGATGAAACTACATTAGTGAAAGAGCAAAGACAAATGCTGTACTATAACTTTCTCCACAAGCCTAGAATCCCAACAGGCCAGGACCCAGTGAGCTCCCACAAACAGTGTCAACACCACCACAGTCGCTTCAGCCCAGGACCAATTCTTCTCCCTCCAGCCAGTTCTTCACTACCCTTTGCAGTTTTCCATAAAGACTGAGAACTCCCTGGTGATTAACCTTCACTGTCACCACCAAGAACTTGAGCAGGAATCTACTGCCTATTTGATGAGCATAGCCAAGCGGACATCATACGCAATACTGTGGTGGGAATGGTCTACCAAGCTGCACTCTGAACAATAAATACTTGAAGACAGTTATTTCTGCTGACTAGGGTCTGCCCTTAGGGAATTTGATGAAAGAATATTGGGGGTAAAGTCAGGGGTGAAAATCTGAGTCCTCAGTGGGATGTCCTGCTTTTTTGTTTCCAAACTGAGTAGTTCTGTCATGTTTTCCCCTACAAGTTTCTCTGTGTCTCACTGGTGGTGTCTCCATTCTTCCAGGCCCCCACCAACACGTCTTCACCTTCTGCTACACTGGACAGCCTCTCCGTGTGAATAGCCACAATGCTGACACTGAGCCAAGAGCTACATCTCTAGTTGATGAGAGAACAGGCTCTTCACGCCTCCCCTTCGCCATCTCCAGGTCTCTGAAGCTGCCCATATCCCCTGCAGGTTAAGCAGAAAGGAGATTAGAAATTATCTAAATCACAACAATTCCCTGGCAGCTTTTGTATGATTGCAGGCTCCGGTGAACTAAACTGTCCAGCTGGGTAATTGAAGGAAACATATTTATTGAAATTCGCATGCTTACAGTTATACTTAGCCCCCGGATATCAGCAAAGCTGACCTGAAAAAGAATAAAAATCCCCTTGCAGAAATCCAAGTAATCATTTTGTACAGGCCCTCGGGGGCTTAACTCTCTGGTGGCGAGAGAGGCTTTGATTTTCCACACTCCTGGTGCCTCTCAGCTGCTGCCAGCTGCCAGCTGGGCTGCCAGGATTCAAGCAGGATATGAAAGTGGGACCCACCAGTGTGACATTTCCCCCTCATAAAAGCCTTTGCCCAAAAGGTGTCAGCAACATGGCCTTGCTGTTCAGCTTTCATTTTCTGTTCAGAAAGAGCAGGGCTTTGATCAGCTGGTGAGTGTACTCTGAGGGACAGCTGCAGTGAGTAGCAGATGGGTTTCTAGATGGAGCATCTAAGACAGAAGAGTCTCCCTGTGCAAGGTCACCCTGGGCCCTGCACAGCTTCACAGAGACAGCTAGAAATGATATCAAGCTAAGACAAAGTGCAGTGTGTGTGTGTGTGTGTGTGTGTGTGTGTGTGTGTGTGTGCAGTCACAGGTCCTTAGCATTCAAAACGTCCAAGGTCATGAGAACCTATCTCCTGCTGGATGTCGGAATTCCTTCCTTAAGCTCCTGTCACCTAAACGAGGATTCTAATAGATTTCAGATCATAAGTTCATCCATGATCAGTGGGGGCTTTCTTGACTTGGAGTTTATCAGGCCACATGGGTTTATAGCAAAGGACACCGTGTGACGCTTGGCAGGGGCCCTGGCTGGAGCACTAGCAGCATTTTCACAGGTGTTTATTTGCTGCCTGAGTTCAGATCTCTTTCAGCTAAATGGGCTGGGCCCCGTCACCTCTGGAATGACATATGATGAGAAGAAACCAGGCTGAATGGAATTGATCCCTTGACCAGCAATGTAAAAGTAGGTAATGAGACACCTTAAATTCAATCACCAGAAATAAATTTTGACAAAAGGTTTATGTTAGATCTGCACACCAAATGTGAAGATATTTCCTTGGAAATCATCTCCCCAAAAAATCTCATTTATTGTAGCATATGTTTGAAAATACTTTGAGGTATATGAAAGCTCTCAACTGTAAACTCTAGAAATATCTAAATGGAACCAGGATTTTATTTGTTAGTTTGGTTTTTGTTTGACTTGGTTGGTTGAGTTTGTTGTTGCTGTTCACGTTTGTTTGTTTGGAGACAATCTCCTATAGCCCATGTTGGCTTCAAACTACAGAGCAAGACATGACCTTGAACTCCCGATCCTCTGCCTGCACGCCTCCAAAGATGCTAGGATTACCAGTGTTCCTTAGACCCCAGATATTGGTGTTCAGGCAGTTTCCTTGATCCATGCATGATCTCAATAACAAGTAACAAAGGACAAAGCAAATGTCAAATTGACACATCCCTCTGCACTGAGGGACGATGAGAGCAAATGCTGTACCTTCAGGAGGAATGTGCACCCAGAAACGCTTCTGTTACAGGAAACACAAGAGTGTCATGAACATCAGGAAAAAAAGTGAATGAAACAGCAGCCTTGGGGATTGGACTGTAGAGCCTGACCCCTTCATGGTCATCTAGAATAGCTCATTCAACTTAGACAGAGGAGTCCCCAGCCCAGGCTGCAGTGTGAACTCTCAGGGCTCGCACTATTGGAAAGGATGCCTGAACTTTGCTCACTGGTCCTTTGCACTAGAAGGAAAGCTCATGCTTGCATTCCACAACACAGAGGGGTTTGTGAAGTACAATGAACAGCATAAATCATATTTAAGGGAGAGATGGGGAAAGACTGACTTTAAGGACTTCAGCGCATTTGTCACTGGAATAAAGATGGATATAACCAATTACCTGTCGGTTTCAGAGAGGTTCCAAAGTGGTCCTCCAGGGCCTCTCTGCAGAAATACCTTGTCAGCAATTAGTGGTGGTTGCTCATATAAGAAGGGAAGGGCTTTTTAAAAAGTAACTCAGTTTAACTTACCCTCCCTCTAAAATGGGAGTTTATTCTGCTTTAAATAAGTCAAGTCTATAGATTTCTAAAATTAAGTATAGACTATAAGAGCTTTGTTGGATTAGAAGGTACTCCGTGGGTAAAATGCTTGATGCTCAAGCATGAGGATCTGAGTTTAGTCCCCAAAACCAGGATAGAAAGTCGGGCACAGTGACATACTTCTGTAACTCCAACACCAGGGGAGGGCAGAGACAAGAGAATCCCAAGGGCTCACTGGGCAGATGGTCTAGACAAATCAATGAGCTTCAAACTCAGTGAGAGACCTTGTCTCAGAAAATAAAAGTGGAGAGACTGTTAAGATGGCTCAACAGTTATGAACACTGGTTTCTCTTGGAGAAGACTCAGGTTCAGTTCACAGCACCTACGTCGCAGCTGTACCCTACCACATGGTACAGCTATACCAATATACCAATTGTAACTCTAGTTACAAGGCATCTGACACTGTCTGCTGGGCCACTGTGGGCATTGCACACATACATGCAGGCAAAACACTCAAACACATCAAAGTAAGTGCTCTTAATCACTGAGCAATCTCTTCACACACACTCCTGCCCCCCATTTTTCAAAGCTCTCTATCCTAGCAACTCCCTCAGTCTCTGTAAATTGACATAGCATATGCTATGGTTTGGATGTGGTTGTCCTTCATAGGTTCATATGCTGGAGGCTTGGTCTCCAACATGGTGATATTCAGAGGTTTTGGAGCCTTTAAAAGGTGGGGCCTTGTGGAAGGTGATTAGACCATTAGGAATGCTGCCCTTGGTCTCTCAGAGTGAGTGGTTATAAAAGGCAGCCTGACCCCAGAGTCTCTCTCTGGCTTCTTTCTCTCTGTGCAGTTTCTTCTGCATTCACTTGAGCCATTGTGATGCCATCTGCTGTGAGGCATTTGCCAGACACTAAAAAAATGTGACTGATGGATGAGTTACCTTCTGCATTGCTTTTACAACATTCCTGACAGAAACAATAGATTTCTTTGGACTCATGGTTTCAAAGGGATTTCAGTCCATCACAGCAGAGAAGACATGGCAACATTAGAGACTCTGTCCACGATGGTGGGAGGAAGGAGCAGAGTGATTACTAGAAGTCTACATCCCCGTTCTTAAACTGTATACCTCAGGAGTACTGATGCTCTGTGTAGGTCCTCACTACCACTTTGGAGACAACACGGCGAAACAGATGTGACACCAAATACCAAGATGCCTCCATTTACCTTGAAAAGCTTTCACATATGTGAGGCAAGGAGGTACAAAAGTGTCCTCTGGAGCAGTAGTTTCAATGGAAAACTAAGGAAACCATTCAGTCATTTACTAGTAGACCGTAGCATGGAAATGAACTCTGAAAGATCCTCACTGTAGAATCCTACTCAGCCACGAAGAACAATCATTACTAACTCACATAGCTTTCGTTATGTCAGTTCTAAGTTCTCAAGTGTTGTATTAGTTACTTTTCCCATTGCTCTGATCAAATATCTGACAAGATGCAAAGTAATGGAGGAAGGACTGATTTTGTCTTATGGTTTGAGATGGTTCAGTATCATGACAAGCCTGGCTACCAACTGTGGCTGCAGGAGGTTGCCCACATCTGGGCAGATCAGGAAACAGACAGCAGGATAGAAGTAGGCTAGGTTATAAGCCTCAAGACTCGCCCTCGAGTGACCTACTTCCTACACCTAGGTTATCCTTCTTAAAGGTTCTACAACCTCCCAAACAGCACCACCAACTGGGAAACAAATGTTCAAATGTATGAGCTTAAAGGAGACATTTCACATTTAAATTGTAACAACTGTTCCAAAAAAGGTCAATGAGAATATACGTCAAATAAGTATGTCCACCTCAAACAAGGGAGTGTAGTTTATTGGGAGGTCATCAATAATGGTTAATATTTTATTTAGGGTATTATTTGCATATATTATTTGAGTAATAAATACTCGTTTGAAAGATCATGACTCTCATACTCCATCACCACATCTGCCAATGCTTTCAACCCCCTTTAATCACTCAGTCTCAATTCACAGCATTAGTCTCTAATACCACTCCTTTGTTTTTCTTGCCTAATCAATGAGTTTTCAAACACTACCAAATCCTTCTTGAGATTGATATTTGGACCAGTGTGCTAGAAATTGCTGCAAATGCTACCTTGAAAGAAGTAGATTATAATGTGTAAGGCTACAAATTTAAAACAGATAACTTGGTCTGCATTAGTGTGTCTGTGTTGGATAGCTTTAGTTGTCAACTTGACAGACCTGGGTTGAGGGAGCCTCATTTGGGGAATGTCTTCCATTGGAATGGCCTGTAGTCATATCTGTGGGCATTTTCTTGATTGTTGAGTGATGTGGGAGGGCCCAGCCCACTGTGGATGGTAGTGTGCCTGGGCAGGTAGTTCTGTAATGTATAAGAAAGCAGGCTAAGCATGGGCCAGAGGAGCAAGCCAGTAAGCAGCATTCTTCCATGGCCTGTGCTTCAGCTCCTGCCTCAAGGTTTCTGCCCCAAGACCCTACCTTGGGCTCCCTCAGTGATGAACTATGACCTGGGAGATGTAAGCTAAATAAACTCTTTTCTCCCCAAGTTGGTATTGGTCATAGTGTTTTGTCACAGCAATTGGAAGCAAGCTAGAACAGTGTCCCATCTGCCAGTAGGTGGAGGACAGGAAGAGCAGAGGTTCTCACACTGGCCGAGTGTGCAAGGGTGTCAGAAGGAGGAAGAGTGAAAGATGAGGTCCAAAGACATTTGTTAAGCACCTAGACATGGGCGATTAATGCAGAATAGATTCTATAGGAAACTCATCCTTTGGGAAGGTTTTCAATCTCAAAGCAAAGCAAATGGCATCAGCCTACAACAATCTTTGATGGCATGTCCTCTGAGCCACCAGAGAGTGTATGTATCTTGCAGAAGCCTGACACAAAGTGGGACCTCATGAATAATGAATGGGTGAAATATGCAGATAAGAAAGTTGAGTCACAAGAGCTGTAGCTACTATTTCCTCGCAGAAGCAACAGAGAGTCAAACCAGGTCTCATTTCTTGATCTGAGTTTCTCCCACACCATGCCAATGTTGAGTACTTTCTCAGGAGATGCCAGCCTGTCTTCTTGGCAGGAACCAGTCTCACTCACCCAATTCCTTTGTCATTCTGCTGTCTCAGGATCCCTTTGTAAAGCATGAGTATTCTCCACCCCAATCAGCAGTCAATACCCACAGCCTCAGTTGCTCCACACCACTCCAAGCAGAGGGGAAGTGCTACTTGCCTCTGCTCCACTTTATCATGAAGTTCCCAATGCTTCCAGTCTCCATAGGATTTCCTCCAGCTGTTTATAACATTTCCCACAAGTCCCAGGGCAAGAGAAAATTAGAAAGTGTATCTATTCTATGAAATAGCAACATCCCTCCTTGGGGCTCATCCCTGGCCTCTGATCTCCAAGAGGAATACAGTATAGAAGTTGTTTCTGGACCAGAGGTTCTGGCTGTGGTGCAAGAGTTGCAGAGTCCCTCCCTCCCCAACAAAGCAATGAGTTAGATTGTTCTCCCTGTCTCTGAACCCTCCCTGTCACCTTTTGGTGAGACTCAGGGCCCCTGAGTGATTCCCATTCTGCCTTCAAGACTCCTCTCCCAAGAGAGGTCCTTGCCTTCACTCTATGCCAAATGCAATGTGTGTGTCCAAGCAGTGCTGAAGGTTATCTGGCTTCAGCACTTATCTGCCTTTCACACTGAGGGCTCTCTAGCTACTAGCTACCGAGTTGCGTTTTTTATGACTACAAGTAGAAGTTTGTAAAATGTTTCCATGAAAGCACAGCAGAAGCATTTTATACTGACTGGTGAAAACGTGGATCACAGTGTGAATGTCTCATTCCTAGACAGTCCTCGCTTTGGTCTCCAGAGCGCAACACCAACTCCCAAAGCCAGAGACAGGACTTGAGCTCCCCATCCTCCAGACATGGGAGCCTTCAGGTCCTATTCCACATCATACTTATTTTAAGGGCTGAGCCATATCATAAGGGAGAAGGATCTTCTCTGGGCACAGCTCAGAACTGGGGAGACGGTATACCAATGATTGACTTTGCTCCTATGACTGGGTCCCAACACTATGTTCTCTGGTGCCATCTACTGTAGAGCTCACATGTACTCTCCTTGAGCCGACACTCAACACCCAGAGCTCCAACACGATCCTTCTGCCTCTCAACCCTCCTTATTTCTCAGGAGAAACTCAACTAAGGGCCATGGGGAGCAGTCCGAGGCTACTAAAGGGTAAGAGATTTCTGCTGTACGATGGTACCTCAGATACTGAGAGGCTAGTTATAATCACTATTTCAGGAAGAGTAAATAAAGTCCCTTTCTTAATTGCTTAGAGATGACTAATATCTGGCTTTGAGCCCCTGGTTTTCCAAAAGGCATGATATCATATGATCTATTCTGAGTTTTGATATTCCAGTATGGTTTTCTTTACCTCTCTGTACCTGCTTCCAGCCTACAACACTTCCATGGGGCAGCAAGTGGTCCTATGGTTCTCATGAGGACAATGGTGCAAAGGTCATCTTTTTGATTACCTCATCTCTTGCGGGGCTGAGAGCACCTTGGTCTCCCTTTCTCTTGGTGGCATGCTATCTGTATCCTGTGTTGTGCTGTCAGTTCTACCTAACACATTGGCTCTGCCCATTGGAAGTCAGCCAGTCCTGGGAAAAACTAGTGCTAAGGTCCTCAGACCAGACCTTGTCACTACCGTCACCCAGCGGATGCCGGACACTTTCATTCTTTACATCAACCTCTAGCTGCATCCACCTTGTCGCCCCTTTTGAATGGCTCTGGGAGCAAGTCAGTGATCTCTGATACTCTGAACAGACTCTATTCTTATATCCCTCAGCTCAGGGCTGAGAGAAGTTCTGAAACCTTGTTTATTCATCTTTGACAGGTGTGGAGTCCTAGAGAGATCCAGCTTTAGACTCTGCTGGTGCACTTCACATTGTCAGAACTTCTAGTCTCAAGGCCAAGAAACATGTTGCCATCCTCCTTGATTCACAAAGAGTCTTCTATCAGACAAGACCCTGGAGAACAGAGACTGGAGAGACAGTATCTACAGGTTTGTACTTACTGTAAAGCTAGTAAAGTGAGTTTCAGCCCCTTCTCCAGACAGGCCCCTTCCATGCTCCTGGAGAGACCTAGCACTTATCATAAAAATTTCAGATGCAGAATCCTCATCTCATTGATTAAGACTGCTGTTTCTCTCTAATCTGACCCCTCCTCCATCATTCCTCTCTCATATCGGGCGGTACTAGGATGACCAAGAGCATTTGAGGGATGAGGTTGAGGACATGTTGGAAATATAACAGGTTTAGTGGGCTATATTTATGGTGTTCATGATCACATGTATAATAAAAAACGGTTAAATGTTTTGACACAGGAGTGGCTTCCAATAAGACTCAGTGTCTTGACTTTGTAAAACATGGTACAGGGCCAGAGTTGTGTCACCCTATAAACGTGCCCTACGACACTTAGCAGAGGAATGCAAAAGGCCAGTGCAAAAAAGATCTGAGATGGACGAAGCAAGAGTTTTGCCTGAGAACTATCCTTCCCATCCCTCAGTCACAGCAACTTTGAGAGTGGATGCTTTGTTTTCCATTAATGCTTCAAGATCATTGTTGTCTATAAAAACCTAGCACAGACCTAGGGAAATGGGTAAGAAGCCCCAGCCTCAGCTGAGGAACTATTGACAGCTGATTACTGCTGGGTGAGAGAGAGTTGATCTTCTTTAAGGGAGTAATGTTAAATAGGCTAACCAGGCTCCAGGGGATGAACTCACTCACACTGAGGGACATCTAGGGACACAAACTAACTCGATAGGCCTTAACACATATGACAGAACACATGAAATTTGGTGAGGGATATGATACAGACAGGGGAGAGACTATGATTAAGAGGTATTGTATGAAATACACAAAAATTCAATAAAAATACAATTGAAAAAATAGATATCATCTATCTAAAATAGGAAATGAAAGGGGGGCAATCTGAAGGAAAGAATATTTTGTAGTAGAAACCTACATTTTTTCTCTTAAAGTCACCCCCCTTCCTGGACCCTGCGCCTGTGTCTGTTTCCTTCTGTGTCCCTTTCTCAAAGTCGTCCTCCTTCCTGGCCCCTGAGCCTGTGTCTGTTTCCTTCTGTGTCCCTTTCTCTTCTGCTTTCTTCCATCTGTTTTATCCTGAAATTCCTTCTTTCCATCTTCATCTTTCCCCTCACGGTGTTTAGGAGCCTTGGTCCTACTGACATTCGGGGCCAGATAACTCTTCATTATGGGAAAGGTGATTCTGTTCAGGACAGGATGGTTGTCAGGATCCCTGGCTTCTATCTACTGTATGCCCATAACGTCTCTCCCTAAGTTGTTACAACCAAAGAATCATCACCCATTGACAAATGTCTCTAGGGGTGGAACATAAATGCCCTTTGGTGACAGCCACTGATCTAGACCATCAAGAGTGAAAAACAGATCCACATAAACACATCCACATTCAAATCTCCCAAAGCTGATGATATGTAGTCTAGTCCTTGACTGTCAGTGATCGTATAATCAGAGGTTTTAGGCCAGAAGCCTGGACTCCAGCAGCTCCAAAACACTAAGTTTGGCAATACACAAACATTCACACCCACATAAGTATGTACACAATCGATGCACATGCACACACACTTATACCCACATGCACATGAACTTACTAATATGTTCATAAGCATGCATATAGCAACTCAACATGAGCATGTGCACTTACACATACATGGGCACACACACATACACATAGCCATTCACAAATACACACAAAAGCAAACATGCATGCACACACATATGTGGACAAAGCATATACATTAATGAATGCACACGTGTTCAAACACATTTACCCATGCATGTACAATGTACACAAATGCATGGTCACATGAAAATGTACATACACACATATACACATCAAACACAGATACAAACCCATTCACATACAAACATGGATTCATATGTATACATGTTCATGAATGTACACTCACACACATATAACGTGCACACATACACATTTACCTTCATATACACATGCACACACATATACACAAAACGACTTGCAAATGCACATACATCCAAATGCAATCACACATGATACATATACACATACAGTTGCACATGCATGCATACACATTTGTGTGTTCACATGTAGGAGCTCACACAGATATACAAATTCACATATATGTAGAAGTAGACTTGCAATCATATACAATGCATGCACACACAGAGGAATATACACAAAATTATCATATGTAGTCAAATGTATGCAGACACAAGTAGATTTACATGAGTATACAACATGACTACACAAACACACATTCACACTCATGATTACACACACAAGGACACATATGCACACACAAACTCAAAGAAGCACACACACACTAATGCATGCACATGAAGGCACATACACACACAAAGACAAGAACAAGTATATGCTCACATATATGTGTATTCACATATACCTAGGTACACACCATTGACCATGTGCACACATACATGTATACAGCAAACATAGCACATATACACACAAACACACACTAATGCATAGAAACACACAGTCACATGTATCAACATGAATACAATTCATGTGCACACATATGCACATGGACACATGTATATTCACATACAAAGATTAACACACAAGCATGATTATATACACAAGGTTTCATATGTACATACAAACATATACAAATATATATATGTATATATACACTCTCAGATAGGCACTCAGACATATGCTCACACATAAATACACTTACAAACATGCAAACACGTGAAAACACACACATACATACATATATACACACTCTCAGATATGCATATACATGAACCCATAAAAAATCTATACACATGCAAACATAAAAACAGGCATATGTACATCCACGTGTATGCATATACATGCATATACACACATACATGTTCTCTCATGCATTCACATGGATTTGCATGCAAACACATGCTAGATGCACACATATACTTGTTTGCACTGGTACACACTAGTGAAATACAGCTTCACTAAGAGGCCACTCATTTATAGAACAGTTTTCAAGTGTACTCTGCATCAAAAACTGAGACTTCTTATGCTATGAGGTGTGAATAGTCACGATGGCCGGGAGAAGCACTGAGCCAGAGGGGGACCTCTGAAGCCCCTTGTCGGGAGGAAGCCGAACTCCAGGCACAGGAGGAAGGGACAGAAAACCATCCGTGTACTACTTCTGACTCAGAAAAATAAGCTAAAGCAGAAAGGTCAGAGCCCTTTGCTGGGAACAGCAGGGGATATTAGGGGATGTGTGTGATGAATATATTTTGTGTGTATTACCTTGTAAAGAGCAGCAAATTTGGCTTCATAGCAATGAGATCAAGCATAGCAAATTTACTTAAATTCTTGGAGTGCATTGTTGACGCACATAGCTTGTTTGTGTATTTCACCCCTCGAAAGGATTTAATGGCCTCTCTGCTTCATTCTTTGGGTAAAAAGCCAGAGAAAAGGGTAAGAGTGGGTACGATGAATTACAACTTGGGTTGCTCATAGGACAAAGCTCATTTGGCCATTGCAAAAGCAGAAATCGGCGGCTCTTGTGGGTGAGTACAGTTCGTGTCACCTGTGAAAATGAGTTTGTCCTCCAGCCTGTAAAACCTTAAGGCCTCTGCCTGAGGGGTCCAGTGCCCAATTTGGCAGACATTTACAGGACTAGAGAGTGTCTGCTTCTCCAGTTTGAGCAAATGAAGAGCACAAGTGGGGTCTAGGCAATTAGCAGAGCATAACAGTTCTGTGGCTTACAGGAGTTCAGAGCTGTCTAGGCTCCAAGGAATACGAACTGAACTCGAATTCATCTCTCATATAACAAAATTCACTATGACCAAAGCAGAGTCCCAGCTTTCAACATACCACCAGTGACATGTGAACAGAGGCATATCAAGAACATGGGATCCAGAACCGGGCTATCCTAGAATACTGGCCCAGTGGGCTCTTGAGAATGATATGCACATTGCAGAGTCTTATATCCTGTGACTTAGCTCTCAACATGTTCTGAAATCTCCACTCTGGCTCTTTGGATAGAACTGTCCTCTTTAGGAGAAACATCCGCACTTGTAGCAGAGGCTGAGCCCAGCAGCCAAGCCTAGGGATCGTCCTGCTCCTCCTTGGGTTTGTCCAGCCCCATAAAGAATTCTTCAGCTTTTCTCACAGCTGGAGCAGGGTGAAAAAAATAATCACTTTATATAACACTATTGACAACTGTTCCAAATTAGCAGAATTTTCCCTTTGTGGAAGATTGGTTATTTAACTTGGTGAAGGTTAATGACTCATGGGGTTTGAGTCTGCCTGGATCAGTAATTTACAGTTCTGACCACCCATTAGAAACTCCCGGGGAGCTTTTAAAAAATGTCAATGTCTGTGCTCCATCACGAAGATTCTAATATTGAGGCACCAGAATGGGGCACAGAGCCTCTGTGTTATTTGAAAGCTCCCCAGGTGTTTCTGATGAGCAATCACTGGCGAAAGAAAGTGCAGAGAGAAATGGGCTGGCTGTAGGGGCAGCAGAAGGCAGCATTGCTCATCACCTGTGTAAACAAAGGTCAGCAGTCCCTGAAATGAAGAGACATGCCAATACATCCTATTGCAGCTAATAAAGAAAGGGTCAGTGGATTCTTTCTGAAAAAGTCTCTGAAAGGACCCCATCTACCCAGAACGAATGAGCCTAACCATAAGAGTGTGGCCAACAGCCAAGGCTGGGTGCAGAGAAAGGAATGTCAGAAAGGAATGGTGTTGAGATAATTCAGTAACTAGACTCACGCCCAGTGGAACCCACATCCCTGGCTGCTTCAAAACGCAAAGAGCCCCTCAGACTTCCCAAGCACCCCTCCATGTCCTCCCATGCTCCATGGAGACAAAACCTTCTGTCCTGGTTTCCTTTCTACTCACTTGACCGTACTTTCTGTGATTCTGCTGCTTTCTTTTTCCCTTAAACATTGCCGTCCTCATATTCCTGAGAGTTCTGTCCTCAATCCAGTTCCTCTTCCATTCCATGCTTCCTGCCTGGAACAGCTCATCTGCCCTGGGCAGGCTGATGACTCCCACATCCACCACCTCCAGTCCACATGTGTCCCTAAGATGGATACCCTGCCCTCTCTTGGACAGCCCGCTATATCTAGCCCCATATGCAAAGTAGAGCTCACCATCTTCCACTACAAAGTATGTTTCCTCTTAAGTCCTAATTTCAGGAAAGGCAATTTCCCCCGCAGTATCCCAGCCAGAAATTTGAAAGTCATTAGGAGTCCATTCTCTGACTCCTCGTCCTAAGTAATTACTCACTAGTCCTTTGGGTTTCACCTGCTAACCATCTGTTAAATGTAACTCCTTTTACCAATGACAATACCCTAGTGCAACCGAATGTGAATTCACCTAGAATAATTTCAATAGTTTTCCAAGGCATTTTGCATACCTGCCTCCTCTCCCATATCTTCTCCAGCCCAAAGTCAAATCCATCAATTCTCTTATTTACTCCCTTCCTTAAAATGTTAAAGTCCCCACTGTTCTCAAGGTAAAATTGAAACTCATCCACAAAAGCCCATAAGACCCATTAGCACCTGGTCTCTGCTTATCTCTGAAGTATTATCTCTGTCTACCCCCACCCCAGTACATATTCTAACATATTGACAGCCTGTATCTCAACAAGCTGATATTCTTGTTCATCCAAGCCTTCCCTGGTTACACATAGCTAGTAAGGGCTGTCACACACTTAATGCTTATCCCCTTAGAGCCGGCAATTGCTAGCTGTCTGTCTTCCCAAGCAGACTGTGAGCCCCCTGAAGACAGACATGAGACTTTACCTGCACTAATGATCATGCCCCCCTCTCTTTCAAGACTGGAATCAAATGAAACAAAAATCAAGTGGGATCTGTAACATTAAGTTTATTAGTGGTAAATCACATAGTCAAAGTTTAGTCCTTACTTCCACATGTACAACAGTAATGACCTTTCAGTTCAACGTGAAGTCCTCACCACCACTCACCTCATCACACACATTGTGGAGGGAGACAAGGTATGGTATTGCATACACAGAAGAAATAATAATGCGCACAGCAGAAATCCACGGAAGAGGCAAGAAGAGACCTGGGCTCCACAGGACAAGTTCCAGTTTGAGCAGATGGATAAAAAAGCCCTTATTCCTATGGACAGGAACCAGGAGTAGTGGGAATGAAAGGTGGACCTTGTCTTCCTGTGTGAATAAGAAGACAGTTTCCTTCTACAACAAGCATCATGTTCACTCTGACATGCCTACAAGATCACACTGGAGGGCCATGGAAGATGACCCAAAAGACTCATAGAAGAAGCAGATTCCTACAGACTTCAAACAGAGAGAGAGAGAGAGAGAGAGAGAGAGAGAGAGAGAGAGAGAGAGAAGGGAGGGAAGGCAGGAAGGAAGGCAGGAAGGAAGGAAGGGAGAGACCTTAGGATGTACCTTCCCAGAGAATAGTGGCAGTCCCTTTCTCCAATGGAGAGAATGCAATTGACTTGCTAATAAATAACAATTAATGCTTCTGGAGTTGCACCATCTAGTGAGATGAAGAGAAAGGGCCTGCTCTACCCTGCACTTCAAGTTTAGTAGCCGAGGAAACGCATGCTCTTGATTTGTTTGGCCTAGTCACATCAAATTTGGGAAGCCAGGCAACTTTCAGAGCCAATATCTAATGCCATAAAGGAAAAGCCAAATCCACAGCACCCACTGACTGGATATTCCGGATGACCACACATCAGCCACCCTGCCCTTTTCCCTGTTTCAAAGCAGGCAGAACATTAACTAAAACCTTAATGTAGTCATTTGGGACTTTAAATTATATGGTCATTCTCAAAGAAATGTTTCACATTTCCCCTGAATGACTTTTTTTTCCCCGCTCAGAATTGAAATAGCCACAAAATTGAAAAAAGCTGTTTCTCTCCAGATAGGAAGGAAAGCTGCTAATGTTAACAAAAAGAACCTGCCTAATGGCCCACCAGTAAAACACAATAATAACAGTTCTATGCAAGTTTCCTTCCCCTTTATGTGTATTGCCAACAGCATGACCTAGTTTCTACCCCATCATGCACACACATACCAAAATAAAATGGACCATCATACAAGCAACAAGGCTTCATGCACAGGATCGTCTCCCACAAGCACCCTCCCTATCTGCCTGGTCCTCCCCACCTTCACCTGTCTTCCCTTTCCCACCCTTTCCCTTTTCTTCTGCCCGTAATTTTTTTGGAATCCCTGTGATGTGCCCATCACTGAGCAGAGCCTGGTGAATTCAGAAATGATAGTGTATGACTATGTGGAGGTTTGGTTCAGCCCCAGAGAGTTTCTTCTCAGCAAAGTCATCAACACTTCACGGCTTCCCAACCCCACCGTCCCCACTGCAAGAAACCCTGAAGCTCTCAGTGTTCACAGAGTGAATGTCTCATGATCTCAGGTCTCAGTGCTCTAGAAATGTCACTGCATATCTTCTGCTCTGCTCTTCCTTAAGGAAGTGACCTCAGGGTGTTAATCATGAAATGAAAAGCAGCAAGTCTGTTCTCCGTATGTGCAGCTCCCAGTTCTCATGTGAGTACAGCTCCATGTGCAGGTTTGGAGGCCGCAGGTCAACCTCAGATATAGCTTCTTTGGAACTTGGGTTTTTGAGGGGAGGGGTTGGTTTTTGTTGTTGCTGTTGTCATCGTTTTTGAGACAGGATCTCTCACTGACTTAGAGCTTGCCAAGTAGGTTGAGGTGATTAGCCAATCACCCTGACGGATGGGACTATAAGTATGTGGTACCATGCCTAGCATTTTTTTTTAAAGCATGGATTCTGAGGATTGAACACAGTTCCTCATTGTTGCACAATAAGCACTTTAGCAACTAAGCAACCTCCCAGTCCTAAATCTTTTCTTTTTGCTGTTCTCTTCCAGGCAATATAGGAACACTCCTCAACCAACTGCTCTGGAAGGCAAAGGACAGATTTGGCACAGGGAGCCAGGCTACAGCATTGGTCTGTAATTCAGGGGACCCAAGGTAAACGTGCAGAACTGGAGAGACTAGAAGGTGCCATCCTGTGAATTCATTGGCCCAAGGATGACAGCCAAGTTGGCAAGACATGTGCCTGTGGGCACAACTCAGCTGACAGTTGTATTTTGTGGTATGCAGTATTTTTGAAGATTTTTAGTTGTCAATATTTTTAAAATCAGGTTTCCCTGGAAAACTCACAAAGTAGATCATATGTGAGCAGTGAATGGCAGTAATAGATTGGAGGCAGATAGATGTTCTCAAATTTGCCACAGACCCACTCTGCTCTGAAGTTACCCAGGTGACGACATTAAGAGGAAACAATGCTGGAACCTGGGAAAGCAAAGCTATAAGTATCTACAATGCCTGGGCGGGACGGGCATGGAACGGGCAGAGCCCTGCCTACTTGTCAGTGCATGATGAAGACCCTCAGTCTCTCCCACTTGGGTGGAACTCTTTGGGCAGGGACAGTTTTCTCTATCTTACTGTTTCTGTCCTCTGGGGCCTGTGAACATGCTCAGCATCTAATGTGTATGAGATAAATGGAAACCTACTTTCTCAGGTTCTTTTCCTGTGACTGTAACTCACTAAATTTAAAATGACTGAGCCATTGGTGTGCAGAGCCTATGGAGGCCCTCTGTTGCAGGCATGCTGGCTGCCTCCAGCTTCTCTCCGAAACAGGCTTCAGTTCAGAATTTGTTCCATTGGTTCCACTGCAAATGATCTTGTTGAGGAGACTGCTAAATCCAAAAGGGAGAAAGTTAGTGTAGCTGGTAAGGAATCGGGGCCAACTGAAGGTTTTGCTCTTTAAGGTGGAACAGGTAACAGTGTGTTATGGGAGAGGAGGAAATGATGTCACAAAAGATAACAGACATGCTGGCATGATGTACCAGGGCAGGCTGGGTTTTGTTTATGGGAGCACTGACAGTTCGTCCAGAGAAACAGGCCAGAAGGCAGAGCATATGGTGCAGATGCCGGATTTGTTGGTGGGAGTTGGAGGAAACCCTGTCTTTGGATGGCTCCATTTCCCCAGCGAGATAAGAAGCAAAGCTTTCAGCTGAGCGTGGGGCTGGGAGACTGTGACTGTTCAGCAGATTCTGGGGTAAGAGAAGAAAATATAAAAGCCACCAGGGGCAGAAAAGTGAATAAACAAGGAAAGCGGGAGAGGGCTGCTGACAGCTTACGTTTGAAGGCCTGAATCGCAAGGAAAAAGAATCAACTGTTTGATTGTTTTTTCCTTCAGCTGGCTTCTACTGGGTCTGTGGCTGGTCCGGAACAGGGACAGCAAAGTGAAGGGAGATGTGACAGGGGGTCAGTGAGACACGAGGGGAAGCAAAAGTCCTGATCATCCATGGAGTTGAAACCAAAGGATGGAAGCAGCAACACTGAGATGCTGCGAGCAGGGAAAGGACGAGACCAGCATACTGGATGTCCCCAGGACACTGCAGGATTGTTAGGGTTGGACATGAGGCACGGTGAGCTGGAAGACAAGGAGGTGGCAGTCAGAAGGAACTCTGCGAAATACAGATGAAGGAAGTAATAAGTGCATTATGAGTCCTGAGAGTACATGGCCAAGATAAAGTGGCCCAGAAGCTCACACGGTTGAAGAGTTCAAAATATCCCTCAAGAACCAAGAATTATTTGGGAGCCATGTTGGGATGAGAGAGACTATGGGATCCACTATTATGAAGAAAAGAAAGGTGAGACCTGAAGTCAGGCTAAGGAAAACATCCCTGGAAGATGAGGGCAGATTCAGAATGGAGGTCAACAAGGGTAAAATGAAGGCTCATCTGGACACAGAAGGGAGGATTCAGAGACCTGAGGTTAAGAATGAGGGTTTGGTGGAGCCCATGTCAGCATTTAGAGAGCTGTAGAGGAACTGCCCCAAAGGCCAGGTCCTTGTTAGTACAGGGAGAAAGAGAGGTATCCAAAGAGGAGGAGAGAAAGGACAGAGAAGATTTGCAAGTGAAGAACCAGGAATTCCAGACACTTTGTTGAGCTGGGGGTGGGGTCTATGAAGCACCTTGTAGGAACTAACGAGCTAGAGACTCAGTAATCTGGAAACCCAGGATTTTGTTAACAGTGGTCAGAGCAGAGCTAAAGAAAGAAATCAGCTTAGCTGTGACTCAAGGAATTATTAATAGTGGGGCCTGACATGCCAAGGTACAGAGAGCAGTGGGCATCTGCAGAAGACTGGTTCTCCTCGCTGGCTGGAGGTGTATGAAGCCCAGCCCACAAGCCCCTCCCTGATCCTTGTCAATGTACATAGTTCCTGGGGAAGGTGAGATCTTAAGCCCATACATAGTACAGAGCTCACTCTACTTCAACTGGGGGAAAAGTCAGCCTTCTCTCAATTTCCCCATATGAAAAATGAAGCATAATTATAACTACCTGGGAAGTAAAATTGAGAATGCCTCTCATGTAAGAATAAATGTAAAAAAGAATGGATATTATATATTTAGCACATGTGGGCTCTGACAGTTCTCTTTCAATGACAGTGCCATTAAAATATGTACTATTAATTGACAGAAGAGGTATGCTGGGTCAAAAAAATGTAAACACCAGTGGCTTCTTTGCTAAATGTACGCCCTCGTCCTAGGCATATATTGGAAGGTCTAACAGCTGGGCTTCTATCAATAGGCTACTCCTTTCCAAATGGAAGCTAATCAAAGTGCCCAGGAGGAATTAATCAGGCTCTGTAGGACTAGTCTAGGAATTCACACTTTTTAAGTGACATAGATTCTAACCAGTGGCTTACTAAATCTTGTTGATTGATCGGGAAGGCAATGAGGGGCTGGAGTCCAGCTGATGGCTCTGTATTGATTGTGGCTTTTAGCCAAGTTATTAAGTGGTTGGAGATAGGGGGTTATATGGAATGAGTCCTACAATCCCTCTCTACCCTCCCTTTCCCTGACATTTCAACTTAAATCACAGCATTTCCCAAAAGGATATTAGCTCCTATGGACAAACGGCTGAATGCATTAAGCAAGGTAGTCTGTACTGCATGCATTGAATTTTCATGTGCTGCATGTGGTGCCTGGGCTATACTCAGAGCTACTCAGCTTCCCTCAGAAACCTGAATGTGGTTTCACCTCATGTGGCTGAGGTGTTTTGAGAAAGAGCAAAAAAGTCACCTTCAAGAAGGACTCTGGATCTTTGGCCTTCTTGAGTGTAAAAATGATATTGTGTAAAATCCATCACCCAGATCCAGAAATTCCCTTTCTAAATCAGGAGGGACTAAATTAATCCACATATTTTTGTCTTTTGTCTGTGTAGCATTGATAAAATTAAGTCTATCAAGAAATAAATAAATGAGAGGATCAGTATTATTAAAGGCACGCTTCATAATAGCATGCCTCAGGTTTGGTCTGTAAGCTCACTGCCTCAGCTAATCTGTCTGGTTGATCCTTGCTGACAGAACACAGCCCAGATTACCTCCCACAATTATAGTGAGTCTAATACCTATATTCAGAGAATTATATACACATCTTCCCCCAACTGCCCTCTGGGAAGCATGAACTCCTCAGGAGGGCCCCTCGTTTTCAGAGCATTACTTTTATGGTTGTATGCAGGACATGTCTCATATAGAACAATGAAAAAGAAGGTAAGCACAAAGGAGAACCCTCCTTCAAGCCCTTGAAACGCTGCTTGACCTTCCGATGTAGAACAGCCACTTGCAGGTAAACTCTAATTCCTCCCTGTTCATGCTGACTCCAGCCCTTGAGGAGACTCCTTCATAAGCCGAGTTTCATACCCCATAAAATCCAGACTCGACTAGATAGACATGCTCTGTGGTAGAACCAAGGAGAGATGTGAAGATAAAGTTCAACTGAACTACCCTTTTGGCCTCTTCTAGGGAAGGATCCCAGTCATTTATCATCTTACAAGGCTCCAGCAGTTAAGACTAACAGGGACAAAAATGTGAAAGGATCAAAGAATGACTAGCAATAATTTTGAGGAGATGCTGGGTGACGGACTGGTGGACGGTAGATGCTACTATTGGATGAGTACCCACCCAGCTTGATTTCATGGCAGGTGCCTTAATTTCAGAGGTAGCCTCTCTGTCTTTAGAAGAGAAGAAGGATCACATGAAAACAGACCTCCAGGTTGATCCCAATCTTTTCCTGAAGGGATCTTTGCCTACCTGAGGAAGGATGCTGGCTTGGACAACAGGTCACACCTGTGTCCCATAGGAAAGTTGGGCCAAAACCTCGAACAATCTGGGTTTCTGAACACAAATAGAGTAGATCAACTACAAACTGGATGATAGGGACAACAGCTATACCCTAGAGCTCCTGGACTTACTCCTGCTGGTCCACCCCAAGCAAAGAGAAAACCCACGAAAGCACAGGAAAGAGGTTTCATGAATCAAAGGATCCAGTTCACTTCTAGTTCTAACTGTCTGTATGACCATGGGCAGGTCTTTATATACTTTAGACTTTTGGTTTTTGCATCTATAAAATGGATTTGACATATCTTTATTTCATGAATTTCACCATTTTAAAGTATGCAATTCAATAGCATTTGATACGTTCATAACATTATCCATTTATTACTGCTATGCATCTCGGGAACAGTTCATGGACATCTGGTACCCATTAAGTAGCCATTCCTCACTCCCCTCCCCCAAGCTTCTAATAGACATCAATCTGTTTTGTCTCCATGGATAAGTCTGTTCAGAATCAGCCTGTTAGGATCTTGTCCATGGTATGAATTGTACAATACATGGCTATTGTGTCTGGTTTTTACTTAAGATCATTTTTCAAAATTCTATGTTGAATGTATCAATTTTCATTCCCTTTCATGACTGAATAAGACTTTACTGTGTGTCGTATTTTGTTTTACTGCTCATCCGCTAATGAACATTTGACTTCTACCTTTGGGTAAACATGAATATCGTTACATACCTGTTTTCACTTCTCTGGGGTATGTGGCTAGGAATTCCTAGGTATCTATAACGGGGGCTTAACAAGGTGACACAGCCAACACTACCTCACTGAGCAGGTTGGTGAACACATGAGATCATCCTCTTAACTTCTCTCTGGGCACTGCAGACCTCTACAAGACACACCATTGTTTGCAATGTTTCTTTGTGGTGCTCCTTCTTGGAGATGCCCAGATATTAACACCCCAGTGGCTGACAGCAGAGGCACTTTTCTCAGGGATTTTCTTCTATTAAAAAAATGTGGATGATCCAAATTTATGAGATGCAATAAATGATTCCATTTTCAATTGTTTTGTTGAAAATAAAGAACCCAGTTTAGGTCCATGCAAAGTAGCTGCCTATCACTAGAAAGTAATAAAGTCTGGGACTAGAGTTCAGATCAGTCTGACCCTATGCCCCAACTGTTTTCTTGTCATTAATCTCTGAAGGATTTTACATATGCAACATATGTACAAGTGGAGTGTTCTTTTGTTATTGTTTTTTGGCTGACTTTAGAGTACTGGAAATGAAGCCCAGTGCTTCACACATACTAGGCAAGTGTTCTGCCACTGGACCATATCCCCAGTCCTATAAAGAGAGCGGGTGGGCCTACACATATGTACACATGAACAGCACTAAACGGACTCCTTGCATTATATATGTATATGTGTCTGTGTGTCTGTATTTATACATGTATGTATATGTGACAATAATAAACAAAGAAGTGGCTAAGAAATTGTCAGGGAGAGGGAGGACATGGAAGGAGTCGGTGGGACACTGGGCAGGGTGGAAATAATGCAAACACAATATTCAAGTGAAAGTCTCAAAAATAAAAAATTAACAATAGTAAAGAATAGAATATTTAGGCAATAAATGAATTTTCCCTTGGGTAGGACTTCTTAAATTGCAAAGTATTTCCACGTTTTTATGAATACAAGTATTTGCTCAAAACAGCATTTTTTCCAGATTTTGGGAGCTTTTCAAAACAGAGCTTGGGAAATGACTGTTTAGTTCATTCAGGGAGTGTTTACTAAGTTCTGGCATTCCAGGCACTGTGAGATTTCTATGAATGCAGAGACAAAGAAAATGACTGTTCTTTACCTTCAAGGAATCACCATCAGGCATAAAAAAAAAAAAAATCAGAAAGTGAGAAGATAGTCTGATCATCTGATAAACTGTTCTCCCAGATAGCCATAGAATCCCACTAAAGAGAGGCCAGTTCAGAAGCAAGCTCAGTCTCAGAGGATGGATGGATGAACAGATGGATAACTCAAAGTATTTCACCTTTAAGATAATGTTCCATCTCCTTAACAAAGAGACAGAAAAGAGGCCTCTGTGTTTCCTGAATACTGTCAGTGCTTGAGTTCAATGAAAAGCTCTGGGCATTAGGTATCCGCATGCCAGGCATTGCACTACCTCTCCATGTTTGATGAGGAGTTACACAACTTCTACAAAGAAAAGAGAGTAACTACTTTTGGCTTTGCTTGCCTTAGTCTCTCAGGCAGCAACTCCACTCTTCAAAAGCAGTAAGAAATGCGTAGTCAGAGGAGCAGGGCTGTGTTCGCTGATTTTGCTTTGTTCTGTTTTCTGAGACAGAGTTTTCCTCGCTACTCCAGGTTGTTCTCAAATTAGTGGTAATCCTCCTGCTTCTGCTTCTCAATGCTGGGATTACAGGTGTGCACCAGTACGCCTGGGCTCTTCCAGGGCTTTTTTTTCTAATAAAACTTAGTTTTCAAAAGTATTTGGTCCCACGGGGCTAGAGAGATGGCTCAGCGATTAAAAGCACTGGCTGTTCTTGCGGTGGACTGCGGTTCAGTTCCCAGCGCCCACATGGCAACTCAGAACTGTCCCTAACAGCAGTTCCAGGGGACCCAACACCTTCTCTGGACTCCACAGGCATGGCATGACAGAGGTGCACTTAAATACATGCAGGCAAAACACTGATCCACATAAAATAGAAATAAATATGGTCACTTAGGCCAGGGCTTCTTAAACTTTTTCAACCCATCAGCTCTTTTACCCAAGAAAAATTAAGGTGATTTTACTGGTATATAAAATAGGTACATATCAAACATTTATTGATAGCAAATCATAATAAGTTTGTTTTAAAACAATTCTTGGGTATACGTGTAGTTTTACAGCTTATTAAAGATTAAATCAAATTTGCATGCTGATGAGATGCTGGTTGGTTTTTACTTATGAATTAAATCTTGGCTGAATATTTGATACTGCCAGATGCAGAGCATCTTCAGTGTTTTCAGAGCTGATCAGTATTTTGCTTTCATAATCATCAATGCTCAGATGCCAATTCATATAAATACATAATACAACAGAAGTATGTTTAAAGCTGTTTCAGGACTTGTTGGAATTTTTGTCCTAATCTCAAGCTAGAATTCATTTATTTTCTTATGAAACTAAAGTTAGCACCTTAAGCAACAATTTTTAATTCAAAAATTCTGAAACAATCCAATCCAAAGATCTACTAACTTGACACTTGATGAATGAGGAAGGATAGAAAAATATTATGAAGTGTTTTCTGGGGCTGGAGAAATGGCTCCACAGTTAGAAGCACTAGTTGCTCTTACAGAGGACTGGGTTCCATTCCCGGCACTCACATGGTGGCTGGTAACTCTGTATAATTCCAGTTCCAGGGGATCCAACACCCTCTGATCTCCTCGGGCATAGCACAACACGTGTGCACCTACCTGCACACAGGCAACTCACTCATACACATAAAACAAAAAAATTATAAATTAGAAAAAAAAGTGCTTTCTATATAATTAAACCATTTGCTTCTCTAAGAGCAGAAAACTTTTCTGTACACTAAGAACACTGCAATTTATAACAGACTTTATCGAATGGAGCAGAGGTATCTCAGGCAACGATTGGTGATTGTGTGGCAGTCACAGGATGCATGATTGTACTGGTTTGAATGAACAGCATCCCCATAGGCTCAGGTATTTGGGTACTTGGTGCCCAGTTAGTGGCCCTGTTTGGGGAGGTTTAGGAGGTGTGACCTTGCTGGAGGAAGCATGTCACTGGGGTGGGCTTTGAGAGCTCGTAGCCTTGTCCCACTCCCAGTTCCCTCTCTCTGTGTCATGATTACAGCTGAAGATGCGTCTCTACTTCCTGCTTTGATGCCTGATGCCACGTTTCTCCTGACATTATGAATTCCCCAGCTGGAACCATAGTAAACTCTTTCTTCCAAGAGTCAACTTTTGTCATGGTATTTCGTCACAACCACAAGAAAGTAACCAAAATAACAGTGCAGAGGTGAGGTTGTGTGTTCGGAACCAAAGCTGTGGTGGAGTCACACACTACAACCTGGGCAAGCACTGCCAGAAACAGCTTGGCTTCATTACGCATTTGATTTTTGAGTTAACGTTTGGATGAATTCAGAAACCTGTTACTGTGGCCAAATTTTTCATGATCCACACATACTTAAACAATCATAATTTAAAAGGGTTGAGCCTTGGACCGTAGTTTAACAACCTCTAAACTCAAATTTAAAAGTTTTCAATTTAATGGAGTTGACATCTCACTCCTTCCTGCTTTTGATCAATTTCAACTCTTTCTCCACCTTTGTGGCCATCTGTCCTACCTCCAGACCCTGCTTCCCCATCTGTTTGGAAAGACTCCCCTACCCTACACTTCTCTGACATACCCCAGTGCCTCTCCAGCCCAATTCCCTCCACACAAGTCCATTTCCTGCTGAGTCTCTGAAAGGACAGCTATGGCTAACTTTGAATGTATTTTGGTATTTTGCTAAGTCTCAAAAAGCAACATGTGGCACCATTTGACAATTACATCTTATAAGCTGTTTATTTTATTAAATATACAAGAATTTGTATTTCTCAAAATTAGACAATTTTAAAGCATATAAGTTGTTGCTTTTGTGTTGTTTGCTGTTGATGATATTGTTTGGCGACAAGGTCTATCTATATACCCCTGCCTGTCTTGAAATTCACTGTTCAGACTGTACTGGCCTTGAACTCATGGTGATTCCCCTGCTGTGGGCTCCAGAGTGCTAAAATTACAGATGCATGTCCAACATTTTTAGTTACATAGGACATTGCGTCTGCTTTTAAATGCCTTCAAAGTAAAATTTTACTGCTATGATTCATGGTTTAAAAATGTGGAGCCTCAATTATTCATTCGTGTATTGACGCTAGTTCTTATTTTTTTAGGAATGCATTGACCTTGAGGAAAACAAAAAGATTAAATAAAGTAATTTGTTCTAAACAATGCTAGGGGGTGCCGTGTATGACAGCAGAGTGGACTTGTATTAAGGAACGTTGTGTCTTACACTGCTCTGCTTCTGTAAGATAATTTATTAAGTCCCAATTGTTCTGTCCTTAATTAGTAAAATATGATAATTGTAGAATAAGTGCTTGACAGGGAATATTCTTTGAAAGACATTGCCATTCAACACAAGAAAGAAACAGTTGAGATTTCTTATTCAAAATGATATTGATCAAGTCATAGTGGTATACACCTGTAATTCCAGAGGCTGATGAAGGAGGATCATGAGTTCAAGGCCAGCCTGGGCTACATAACAAGTCCTACTTTAAATAAAAGAAGGGAGGCAGTAAATGAAGGAGAAAAAGATCAATATCAGCCTCTCAAGAAACTTATTTAAGAATGCCTCTCCATAGTATAGCCTAGATGCATGCCTATGATCCCAACAGCTGGAAAGTAGAGGCAGGTGGTCAGAAGTTTAAGGACAGCCTTGACTATGAAGAAAGGTTGAGGCCAGATTGAGCTAAATGAGAAGCCATCTCATAAAAACAAACAAACTGGGCATGGTGGCACACACCTTTAATCCCAGCACCCAGGGGATAGAGGCAGGCAGATCTCTGTGAAAAAAAGGTCAGCCTGGTCTACATAGCGAGTTCCAGGCCAGCCAGGGCTACCAGGAGACCCTGTCTCAGAAGCAATAAAAAAACCATAAAGAAAAACAAAAACCCCACCCAAACTGTCAGTCAAAAAATACAAAGTGTTCTCACTTATATATAGAAGGCAGCAGGTGACTGCCTAGATGTAGAAAATGATGGTGACCAGAGGCTGGGAAAACAGAAGATGAGATGATGGTTAATGGGTAAAGTTGGACTGGAGGAAAAACTTCAAATATTTGTAGCACTGTTTGATAACTACGGTTAACAACAATTAATTGTAGATTTCAAAATAGCTGGTCAGAAGGATTTTGAATGTTCCAAATATAAACAAATTACAAATTGGGCAATGGATATGTCAGTTACTCTGATCTGATCACCACACTCTGTATTGCATGTGTTGAAATATTATACTATTCTTCATAAATATGTTCCATTTTTATGTACAAATAAACTCTAAAAAGGTTTTTTAAAGTGTCATTTAAAGTCCATAAAGACTGAGAAAGCTGGTAACCTGCTATGAAACATATAGAATGGAGAGATGGCTCAGCAGCTAAGTGTACTGGCTGCTCTTGAAGAGGCCCCTCCCTAAACAATCAAAAGTAGTCAAAAGTAGAAGCTGGAGAGATGGCTCAGTGGTTAAGAGCACTGAATGCTCTTGCAAAGGACCTGGGTTCGATTCCCAGCACCCACATGGCTTCTAGCAAACATCTGAAGACAGAGAGGTGCACTTACATACATACAGGCAATACAATCAAATACATAAAATAAAATATAATAAATAAAAAGAGTAGTCTTTCCTCGGTGTGAGAACCTATTTCTACTGAACATTTAATTCAGAAAATCAGAATCTTGGGCTGGGATGTACATCAGTTGTTAAACATTTGCCTAGAAGGTACAAAACCTGGATCTCTCCAAGTACCAGACACACACAAATCAGTATGTTATTTAAATGTTTACTTGTCTGCAGTCTGTGTCCCTCCATTGGAATATAAGGAGAATAAGACCCCTGTCTTTCTTCTTTATTGCTGTTTCCATAGTAGCTAACATAATTTCAAGGACACGGGAAAATGTCAGGAAAGATATCTCTCATGAATTAGGACTCCACTAGTTAGACCCTTCTCTCACAGCTTTGGCAAAAATAAGTAGCAAATACATTATGAATTAAACATAGGAAGAAAAATGTTTTATACATATAACTTTCAATTCAGAAAGACCTTCTTTGGACAAGACAAAAAATCTTCAGCATAGCAAAAAAATAAGTAAATTATCCACAAATTTTTTTTTTAAATTCTCTCAGTCAAGCAGGGTGGCAGACACCTTTAATCCCAGTACTCAGAAGGCTCAGGTAGGAGGATTGCTATGAATACCAAGTTAGTTAGCACTGCACTGCCTAGCAATATCCTGTCTCAAATAAATAAATAATAAGTTCTTCACACAGAAAAGCTCCGAGCAAAAAACAGGAAACTACTTGAAATGCATTCTGATAAAGCTCATGGCAGTCACAAATGCCTAAATGTCTAAAAGTCTTAAACATATATGCCTTTAAATTCAGAAATTGTTCTTTTAGAACTTGAGCATAGTGGTTCAGACCTCTAATTGCAGCATTTGTGAGCCTGAGACAGGAGGATTACTAGGAGTACAAGGGAGGAAAGGACTCTGGTCTTTTAGAAATTCTACACAAATAGATACCTATGTCCTGTGTCCAAATATGTGCACTTAAGAATATTTGAAATAGTTTGTAAATATGAAAATAATATAAATCAATTTTAACATACAGATATTATGGAACATATGCAGCAATTAAGAAAAGTGAGCTGCACCCAGATTGGTAGAATGAATATTGTGACGATGTCTATATTACCAAAAGCAAAGTCAGATTCAATAGAATCCCCATCAATTTTAATAGCATTCCTTACAAAATTAAAAAAAATAGTCAAAAGCTTCATATAAAGTACAAAAGACCAACACAAACAATCCTAAGCAGAAAGAACATTCCTGGAGGTATCACAATATCTGATCTCAGATTACATAAAGAGCCCCAGTGACACAGACAGCGTGGTATGCAGACAAATGCAACAGAACAGAAGGCCCAGAAATAAACCTGCAAAGTTATGGCCGCCTAATATTTGACAAAGGCCTCAAAAACATCCACTGGATAAAAAGATGGTCCACTCATCAAGTGGTTATGGAAAAACTAGATACATACCTACAGAAGAATGAAATTAGAACCCTATCTCTCACCCTGCACAAAAATTGATTCAAAATTGATTAAAGACCTTAATTTAAAAGGTGAAATTGCTAGAGAAAAATATATTTGAAGATAACAGCACAGACAAGAACTTTCTGAACAGGACTCTAATAACCCAGGGAAAGGCCCCAAGAATTAACAAATGGAACCACAAGAAAAGAAATTAAGTTTCTTCACAGCAAAGGAAACTATAGCAGAGTGAACAGACGGAAAGGGAGAAAATCTTTGTCAGCCACACCATAGACAGGAGGTTATCAAGAATATATAAAACCACAGCAATAACCCCCTCCTCCAAAAAGCCCCAAAGATCAAGTCAAGCATAATGGTACTCATCTTTAATCCCAGAACTCAAGAAGCAGAGGCAGGTACATCTCTGTGAGTTGGAGGCCAGCCTGGTCTACATAGAGAATTCCAGAGCAGTCAGGGCTACACAGTGAGACGCTTGTCTCAAAAAAACAAAAAGTAAAAGCCAGGCATGGTGGTGCATTCCTTTAATCTCAGCACTTGGAAAGCTGGAATTGAGGCCAGCCTGGTTTACATAGCAAGTTCCAGGTCAACTGGGTCTACAGGGAGAAACTGTTTCAAAAAAACCAACCAAACAAACAAAAAAACTGAAGAAAACAACAGCAACAACAAAACGTACAACCAATAATTGGGATAGACAAACAGTTCTCAAAAGGAAAATTAAAATGGCCAATACATTTGTTAAAGTGTGTTCAATATTCTTAGCCATCAGGGAAATAGAAATCAAAGCTACTTTAAAAAATATTTTATTTATTTTATGTGTGTATTGCCTGAATGTAAGTGCATCCATGTCAGAAGAGGGTGTTGAATCACCTGGAACTAGAGTAAGGACAATTGTTAGCTGCCATGCGGGTGCTGAGCCATCTCTCCAGCCCTGAAAATTCAAACTACTTTGAGCCTCCATCTCAACCTAGTCAGAATGGATATCATCAAGAAAACAGAGGAAAGTGCTGGGAATATAGCTCAGTGATAGAGTGTTCACCCAGCATGCCTGAGCCCTAAGTTTAATTCCCATCACTACGAAAAATAACACCGCAAATGCCAGCAAGGATGACCAGAAAAAGGGACGCGCATTCACGGCTGGTGGGAATCAGAATCAGTACAGAGGTCTCTCAGCATCTCAAAAATGTAGGTCCCCATGACCCAGCTATACCTCTCCTGGACATACAATCAAAGCTCTACATCCTACCACAGAGATATCTGCACAGCCACGTTCACTGCTTAAGAATATATGACAAGCAAATGAAACCAGCCTCGATTTCCAACCTAGATGACTGGATGGTGACAATATGGCACATATACGCACTGGAATTTTATTCGGTGGTAAAGAAGCATGAAATTATGAAATCTTCAGGAAAATGGAAGCATCTGGAAAAATATTAATTTAAGCAAGGCACACAGATTCAGAAGGATAAATATCACGTTCTGCCTCCTGTGTGGTTCCTAGCATTTACTGTTTATGTGTGCATATATGTGGGTGAGAGTGTCCGTTCAGCCTATGAAATGAGAAGAGGGATCAAAAAACAGAAGAAGAAATGTGCTGAGAAAGTGAGGGGGTACAGCAAGAGACCTCACGTGACATGGAGTGAGAGGGAGGGTAAAGCGACGAGAGAACAGAGGGGGAGCACAGAGCAGGGGAGCACGGAGGAGGAGGAGCATGGAGGAGGAGGAGCATGGAAGAGGGGAAGCACGGAGGAGGAGGAGCCTGGAGGAGGAGGAGCATGGAGGAGGAGGAGCATGGAGGAGGGGGAGCATGGAGGAGGGGGAGCATGGAAGAGGGGAAGCACGGAGGAGGAGGAGCCTGGAGGAGGAGGAGCACGGTGGAGGAGGAGCATGGAGGAGGGGGAGCATGGAGGAGGGGGAGCATGGAGGAAGGGGAGCACGGAGGAGGGAGAGCACGGAGGAGGGGGAGCACGGAGGAGGAGGAGCACGGAGGAGGGGGAGCATGGAGGAGGAGCACGGAGGAAGGGGAGCACGGAGGAGGGAAAGCACGGAGGAGGGGAGCATGGAGGAGGAGGAGCATGGAGGAGGGGGAGCATGGAGGAGGAAAAGTACGGAGGAGGGGGCGCACAGAGCAGGGGAGCACGGAGGAGGAGGAAGAGCATGGAGGAGGGAGAGCACGGAGGAGGGGGAGCACAAAGCAGGGGGAGCACGGAGGAGGAGGAGGAGGACAGTGGGGGAGGAGGACAGAGGAGGAGGAGGACAGAGGAGGGAGAGCATGGAGGAGGGAGAGCACAGAGGAGGGGGAGCACAGAGCAGGGGAGCACGGAGGAGGGGGAGCACGGAGGAGGAGGAGCATGGAGGAGGGAGAGCACGGAGGAGGAGGAGGATAGTGGAGGAAGAGGACAGAGGAGGGGGAGCATGGAGGAGGGGGAGCACGGAGGAGGGGGAGCACGGAGGAGGGAGCTGGAAAGATGGCTGGGTTGGCAAAACCGAGCCTTACAAACAAGGATCTGACTGCAGTCCCCAGAATCCACATTAAAAAACAAAGACCTGGCATGGTGGCAAGTGCCTGCCATGCCAGTACCTGGGAAGCCGGGGCAGGCAGATCCCCAGGTCCCGATGGCCAGCCAGCCTAGCCTCCTTGGTAAGGTCCAGGCCAGTGAGAGATTTTTTTTTTTTTAAGTGAAGAAAAAGGGTGGATGGCACCTGAGGAATAACAGCCATGGTTGTCCTCTGGCCTCCACATGAAAGCCCATATACATGCATGTACACCTATATACACATGGACCTGGCCACATATGCACCTGCACATACATGCACACACAGACACAAAAAAGAAGTATATAATGTCATTAGACAATGAATAGTATATGATTCCACTTGTTTTAAGATCTATATGTATACATTAATAGAAGGCATCTGTATATGTATATTATAAACATCATAAGGCCCATGTAAGAACTTGATACAAATTACAAGAAGACACCCTTTCCCAAGACAGTTGACTTCTAATAGTCATAAAATTATGATATTCTTATTTTGTTAAACAAGAGATTTTACTGCCTTCTGCTAGAACAACATAATGGTAAGTACACAAATCTGCAGTGTATTCAGGTGGCACCCTGAGCAGTTACATTCTGCCCCACACTGATGTGCTAAGAAACAGATCTGAGACTCACCAGACTTCTAGAAGGCAATTACTCTAGGGGAGAAGGACGGGGTAAAGGCAAGGGGTTTACAGGCTACTTCATCTTTTTGATGTTTGGATCCTTTAATGCTAAGATGTTTATGGACTGGACAAACGATAATAAGGAATTATTAGAAGTCTCAGAGCTGGAAAGATTGCTCTGCAGTTAAGAATGTTTGCTGTTCTGGGGCTAGAGAGATGATTCTGCAGTTAAGAGTACTGGCTGCTCTTGCGGAGGACCTGGATTCAATTCCTGGCTCCCACATGGCAGCTAACAACTGTCCTTAACTTCAGTTCCAGGGGATCTGACACCCTTTTCTGACCTCCACGGGTACTGCATGACACAGGTGCACTTACACACATATAGACAATATACTCATACACACAAACTAAAAATAATAAATACTTTTTTTAAAGAATGCTTGTTATTCTTCCAGAGGACCCGAGTTCAGTTCCTAGCACACATATCAGGTGGCTCCCAACTACCTATAATTCTAGCTCCACAGTATCTGGAGCCCTTTTCTGGCCTCTGCAGGCACCTGCACTCATAAACACATACACATTAATAACAAAATTAATTATTTTAAAATGTAAAGACTCTAATTGTAGCACAAATATTTATGCCATGACTGCGGATTATAAAGTAGAAATAAACATTCAGAAATAAAGTGGGGAAGGGATCCTATCTGTGATAATTATGGTAAGACAACTAAAAGTCAGTGTAGTGAGAATTATGAAGGCACCTGCCCCCGGACACAGCAATTCAGTTTTTAGCTAATAACTCAGGAGAACTAAAAATCATAGATCCACAAAAAGACTTGGATAAATATGTTTATGGCAACCTCATTCATGAGTACTCCAAACTAGAAGCAACCTAAGTGCCCATCATGGGAGAATGTATTCCTCAAAATGCAGAATAAAAACTAGTGTGGGTATCTAACTAAAACAACAAGCCACATGGATGAATCACACAGATGCCATGGAACACACAGTGCATGGGTATGTAACAATCTAGAATGTCCAGAACCTGTAACATGCATCCCCAGAGACAGAAATCAAAGCAGCCTCATTTTCAACATGTGGGAGCGCCTGGAATGGAGAAGAAAAAACAAGCCATGGTGATGGAATGTTCTTGATCTTGATGGCTCTTGATAGATAGCCAGAGTTCATCACACAGTAGGATTAAGATTTCAGCATTTCATAAAAAAGAAAACAGTTTCAAGGGCTGAAGAGATGGTTCAGAGGTAAAGAGCACTTTGCTCTTCTTCTAGAGGATGGGTATTCAGTTCTCAGTATCCACATGATGGCTAACAACTTTCTGTAACTTCAGTTTCAGGGTATCCAATGCCCTCCCCTGAACTCCTTAGGCATTGTACATGGTGATGCACTTATACACATGCAGTCAAAACATTTATACATATGATATAAAAATAAATTTAAAATATTTTTAAGATCTAAGCATTCATTCTTAGTAAAATTCCATCTCAGTAAAACTAAAAGCAAAGAGTTAAGAAATGTCAGATTTCTAACTAGTGACAAAGGGTGAAGATGACAGAAACAAGGTCACAAGTTTTTCTGTTGTCTGCCTCACTGGTGTCAACAAGGCTATAAGATTTGGGTACGTTTGATGATCACTTTGTCTGATACAGGCCCAGCTTACCCTCATTAGCAGAGCCTGCAAAGCCTTATGTAAATCTGGTACGCAGGACATCAACCAATTCTGAAGCCACATCCACCGCCACTCTAATGATGGCAGATGGCATTCTGCTGATAAAAGTGCAAGACTTCAAGAAAAAAAACTGCCCAAGCTAGCATAATCCATCCAGGAACTTGTAAAGTAAATAAATGAATACCAATAACATCAGTGCAAGCGGAATGTAAGTAGACACACAGAGATTTTTTACATAAATTCCCCTGCAGCAGAAAAAGGAGATTAGAAGGAAGAAGACGATTTAGAGGCCAGTGCAGGCGTCCTCTGCATCCGTCGAGCACAGCCAGAGCTGGCAGGGCCGTGCAGGGAATGGCAATGGCTCGTTCCTATGCTCCAGTAGGCTGAGGCGCCAGCAGCTGCAGGACTCCGATCTCCTTCCCTGCCGTCACTCCGGAGCTTTACTCAAATGTGAGCATCAAACCAATGGCACTAGGTCTCTGTCTGCGAGAAGGTGCAAGCGGAAGCTGTCCCTTTTCAGAAAGAAAAAAAGTGCATTTCAATTTTTTAAAGACAGAAATGAACTTTGCCTTAGGAAATGTGCAGCAGCAGGGAGCTCACTCTGTAAAAGGCCAGTGCGGTGCACCTGCAACCAAGAGACTCAGAGCAAGAACGTGACCCTGTTCTCCAGGCCCAGGCTCCCAGGTTCACCTCTGGTTCCTGCAGCATGATGAGAGGAAGTTTTTTGAGATAAAAACACTGTTTCATTATTTCTGTAGTATCTATATGGTTTTGTAAGAAGTTAGTATATATAAAACTCAGTGTCTCTTCTAAAGACTGAATTAAAGAGATATCTCAGAGGAATATCCAAGTTTCAGGATACTTTGAGCACAAGTGCCTTCCCTCCCCCTGCCTTTCCTGACCTCCCAAATTGCATTTAGAATTACCAGTGAAATATCACAATATGAGGAAATTACATCAGAAAGTGGAGAAATGATGTAATCTACATGCCATTCTTTCAGAAAGTTCTAGGTTCTGTCCTAGGTGCCGGGTTGTGTATGGTACATGTTTCACTGCCTGCTGAGTACAGAGAAGAAAGCCTGCTGGATGAGACTCTGAGACCCCTAAATTCTTCTTGGCATCGTCCAGTGAACAGTCTGTTTGGAATCTACTCACACACTGAGCTCCCTGACAAGGGGCGAAGACATGCGCATGCCGTCTCTAATGTATTTTTTATTTCTCCCATTAAAAAGGAAAATTTTAAAAACGGAGATCTTTTCAGCTGACATTTGTCCACCCGTGTTCATAGCTCTGTTATTTCCAATAACCCAAAGATGGACGCCAACCAAATGCCCACCGATGAAGAATGAGTAAGCAAAATGGGGTCACACTCACGCAACCAAGCAATGCACGGCCTTAAAAAAATGGAATTCTGACAGATGTGGTGGCACATACTCCCAGCATCTGGGAGGGTGAAGCAGCAGGATTATGAGTTCAAGGTAAGTCTGGGCTATATACTGAGACCCTGTCTAAAACAATGAAACTCTAATACATGCTGCAACATAGATCAACCTTGGAAGCATTATGTAAAGTGAAATCAAACAGGTACATGCAAGAAAAGAATAAATTCGGCACAATGCCATCCAGAATGGAGATGTTCATACAGAAGGTGGTGTGAGGTTATCAACGGCGGGACAGAAAGGACACGGGGACTTAGTGTGTAGTAGGTACAGAGTTTGGGTTTGAAATACTGAAAGAGTGCTGGAGGTGGATGGTGTGCTGGCTAATCAACAACGGAAATGTACTTATTACCACCGAATAGAAATGGCTACAATGGTTCTATGGTGTGTACCTTTCACCACACAAAAGGAGTAGACAGACATTTAAATGGAACCTCTAATAGGCAGGAAAACTACAAGCAACTATAAGCAAACCAGAGGATACAGAGATAGCTCAAAAAAGCAGAAGAAAAATCTGCCTTCATGGTTCCATTTGTTTCTTGAGGAAAGTGAAAAGGAAATTGCCCCAGTGGGTCACATATTTTAAAAATGAACAGCAAACTCACAAAAGAATTTTCCAAGAAGAAAGACCTTCTAGAATAAAAATATTTGATAAGAAAAATTCAATATAGAGTATAAAGATGAGGAACTATCTCAGAAATAAACCAAAAGATCAAAATGGGGGAGACAAGCCAGGTGTTCTGGGTGCTTGCACTCACACCAAGCCCCTCGGGATAGAGGCAGGAGAGTCCGTATTTCAAGGTCATCTTAGACTACATAGCAAGATCAAGGTCAGCCTGAGTTATATGAAACCCTGTCTCAAAACAACAACAAATGGAGAAAAGACAAAAATATCTTTCCAGAATTTACTCTCTAAATAACTAGACTTCAAACAGCAAAGAAAATGTCAGAAAAGCATTCTTCACAACTGAAAGACATCCAGATTAAAGGGGCCCACAAAATATAAAACAGAAAGAATAAAAAAGTCAGTCTGAAATTTCAGAACTCTGAGAAAAACGAAAAGGTTCTCACAATGTCCAGAGAAGAAAAGAGAGCAGGTCACATAGTAAAGAAGGCAGAAACAAGACAGCTCTGCTATGAGCAATATTAGATGCCAGAACCTAATAAAGCAAGCCTTCAAAACCACAGGGAAATCTGATTGCCAATCTGGACTTTAATAGCCTCCTAAGCTATAAATTAAGTATGAGATGCAATGCAGATGTTTTGAGACATATCTAAACCCTGAAGCCTTGCTTTATAACCATTATTAACTACCAAGAAAAAGGGGAAACTAAATTAACATTCGACCATGAAGATGTCACAGGGTGACATCTATGCTATGTAGTCTTTAAAGCAGGGTTAAGGTCTGTAATTAGACTTCAGTCCTCATTTTTCTTAGCGTCTAACAACCACTTGAATCATCTCACCTTATCCTTCCAACAAACCTTATAAAGTGGGTATGACTTTGAATCTTATGTGAGTTAAAAATTAGGCAAAAAGTCAGTAGAAGGAAAAGAAGAAATTCTTTTGGATGCCTTGACTTTGGCAACAGTTCAATATGTGGACCCAAAGTTTAGGACAGAGATCTGGACTTCAGACATGGATTTTAGAAGACAAATACAGTCATGGAAAAGGAAGACATGATCTAAGAAGCGGTGTGTGGGTGGCTGTTTCTTTAAGGATGTGTGGGATTATGGCCATCTTGAATGGGAACAGCTGTGATCACCAGCACTTGGTCTTCAGGACTAGGACTATTTCCATGTGCAAGGACAGGGAAAGCTCACGAAGTCCTTCTTTTCTCTAAACATATGTAATCAGTTAAGAGTTCCTGAGAGGAGAAGAAAGACTCTTTGATGGCATAGCGGTTCAGATATTGCCGGTGATCTTGTAGATAACTCCCCAACCCTGCTCTAAGTGACCCCCAGCAAGCTCATTGGTTAACCAAGACTTGCGCAGAACCACTTCTTTGATCTTATATTGCTTTATCTTGAGTAAATTAAAGTGGACTCCTCCTAAAAAGGCAAACAACAGAAAGTAAACATATTCTTAAAACAGAGAGTTGAGAACCATGAGAGAAATTAGCAGAAGATAATAGGTGGGGTTGGAGAGATGGCTCAGAGGTTAAGAGCACTGGCTGCTCTTACAGAGGACCCAGGTACAAGTCCCAACACCCACATGGCAGCTAACAACTGTCCAAAACTCCAGTTCCTGAGGAATCCAACACCCTTTTCTGACCTCTGCAGATATTGCATGACACAGGTGCATTACATATGTGCAGGCAGTACAGTCATACACATAAAAAATAATAAATAATGCTGGGTGTGGCAGTGCATGCCTTTAATCCCAGCACTTTGAAGACAGAAGCAGGTGGATCTCTGTGAGTTCAAGGCCAGCATTGTTTACATACAGAGTTCCAGGCCAGCTGGGGCTATAGGGAGATCCTGTCTCAAAAATAATAATAAAATATTTTTAAAAAGAAGATAAGGGCCAGAGAGACGGCTCAGAGGCTAAGAGCACCGGCTGCTCTTACAGAGGACCCAGGTACAAGTCCCAGCACATGGCAGCTGATAACCATCCATAACTACAATTCCTGGGGAGTCCAACACCCTGTTCTGCCCTCTGCAGGCACTGCACCACACAGTGCACTAGCATACATGCAGGCAATACACATACATAAAAAACATTTTTTTAAAAATGAAGATAGTAGATCAACATTCCATCATAGATGGGGGAGGGGCTCATGAGGCCCCACCCCTCCCTGATGAATTATTAGCAGCTAATTAGTTGCTTGGAGAGGAGTCATTTCCCTCTGTGGCATAGCCACTCGTATAGCTATATGTTCCAGTAAATAATCCCCACCCATGCTCATGCAAACAACCCTAACTCGATTCAATGCATCTCTCTCTTTCTCTATCTCTCTCTCTCTCTCTCTCTCTCTCTCTATCTATCTATCTATCTATCTCTATCTATCTCTCTCACACACACACACACACAGACACAGAAGACATGAAAGTCTGAGGGGGACTTGCTAGAAAGAAGACTAGTTTCAGTAAGAGTGGAGAGTGGATAAGAGAGCGTCGAGGACAGTGAATAATATCAAAATGCATCATACACACGGATCACACTGTCAAAGAATATATTTTAAATATTTTTAAGATATAAAAAAAGATGACAGATCAAAACCAATAGAACAGAAACAGTGATCCAAGCCATACTGGCAAAAAGCAATTGTGATTTGCAGAAATGCCTGAAGCTGGCAGGAAAAGGTTTTTGCGGTGGAGCCAGGCAAACTCCCCATCAGAGACCAAGTTCCAGAGCGCTCTTGATTAAACTGTTAGAAGACAGACAGGACAGGTGATTTCTCTCAATAGATAGGAAATGCTGCCTACTATGAAGACAAACACCCTCCAAATAGCCTCTTGCTTTTGTGAGGACGTATTTCCAGCAGAACAGCCTCCTGGCCTTTCTCTCTTACAACAGTAATTTCTTTGAATGGAAGGAATAACTCCTCATCCTGTGTTGTGGTGGAGAGAGGGATCTGAGCACGGGACTCGGCGTCTCCTCCTGCTCTCTACTGGATCCCATCAGCTGTGTGGAGTAGACCCCTCTTACCTGCCTGGTGGCCACAGTCTGGCCCTCAGATCAGACATGCAGCCGTACCCAGTCCTGACTGTCAAATTCAGAAGGCAAGGATTAGTAAATCCTTCTGGCCACCCTTCAAATACCACTTTCCCCTCCAAGCACCAAGGAAAGGTAACTGAAATGCTGATCTTCCTTCTTCTAACGCCTGTGTTCCCAAGTTTACAATCCAAGGCAGTCCCTAACTTGAGAGGGGACTTAAAACACTGACGGTTTTCCACAAAAGACAACCCTGTAACATTAAACAGGGGAGACCATAAACAGTAAGGTTCATATGCAAAACTTCCCTGGCTCTGCTTTGTTTGGTGATTTTACATTGGGCATGCATAGTTTATTAAGCAGCCATCTACTTGGGCATAATACAGCAACTCTCACCCTCCTCTTCTTTATGGTTTTTCTTTCCATAGTTTCAATTACCTGCAGTTAACTACAACCTGAAAATATAATTGGAAAATTCCAAAAATAAATAATCATGAGTTTTAAATTGCTGTGCTGAATAGTGTGAGGAAATCTCACCTTGCTCTACCTGGGGTGTAAATCACTCCTTCTCTGGTGTATCTACCTTGAATACATAACTCTCACCAAGGCCCAGTGAGAGAAAACCACATTCATATAACTTTTGTTGCAGCGTATTGCTGTTACTGTTCTGTGTTGCTAATAGTTACTGGTGTTGATCTCTTCCCGTGCCTTCTTTATTGTAGATGTGTGTGCACAGGGAAAACAAAAATACCAGTAGGGTTTGCCACTATCTCTGGCTTCATGCATCCACTAAGGGTCTTCGGATAAACTGTGACTTGATGGTAACACATCCTTCTTGGGTCACCTCACACTTAAGTTTCCTCCATGACAGATGTGGAAAACTGAAGGAGAAAACGATGCACTGAACTGAGTATTTTAGAGAATTTCTCTGTGATCTTGTTTTATCCTGTTGAAGTAAATTGACAAATATAATGCTCATTAATTTTAAAAAATCATTTGCAGGATTGAAAGACAGCTCAGCAGTTAAGAACACTAGCTGTTCTTGTAGAAGACCTGGGTTCGAAAACTAGCATCCACATGGTGGCTAACAACCGTCCCTAACTCCAGTTCCAGGGGATCCAACCCCCTCTTCTGTCCTCTGTGCACACTGCATGACACAGGTGCACTTACACACATTTAGTCATAATACTCATACACATGAAATAAATGAATAAAATTTTTTAAAAATAATTTGCTTTCAACCTTTCCCTTTTCCCAAGCTAAATAAATATTGAACAAGTCTGTAAAGGATATTGGTCTGAAAGAGAGCCAATTGGGCCTGGGGCACACATATCATCTGTCCCTGCTGCCAGACATATGAGAGAGAATATAAATATCATACATTTATAATATTTAATCTCATCCAAACTCTATATTTTATGGAGGAGGAAACTGGGGTCCAACTCAACTGAGCCATCTACTCATAAACATACAGCTTGTTTGTGATGGATCTGGGATTAGAATCCAGTTCCTCTGCCTGCTGCTTTAGCACTGTCTACCCTGGCTCATTGTCCCACAAGCAGACAAGTCTCTAGAGATGCAGGACTGAAACTGGGCTGACTCGGAAGATGTCACGATGCCCCACCCTGCTGTGAGGTCAGACATGCCAGCCAACAATGGCAGAAGACCCTCGACCTACCTGAGCCAGGCATTACAAGATCTTTTAAAGCCTCTGATCATGGCTGCTTCAGACCCCTTCCCGCCCTGCCAGCATGCAGTCAACTTCCTTTCTGAATTCTTTTTTTGACAAACACATTTTTAATGCTTCCTGAGAGTTAGTGGGCACAGAACAATAGAAACACTAGAAAATGTGTGCTCATTGCTGCACAGTTAGCACCAGCTGTCTGTTCTGGTAGGACTGTCCTCCTCCAGCTCTCCACGGGTCGCCTTCTTCCTGTCACTGAAAGTCTTCCTTCCTATTTTCTTTTTAATTTGGCAAAATGTGCATAACAAAGTTTGGCACCTTTTCCCCGCTTTGAGTGCACAGTTCAGCTGTGTTAAAAACACTGCACTGTCAAGTGTCTCTCACCACCATCTCCTGCCAAAACTCTTCTATCACCTTAAGCAGAAACTCTGAACCCATTGAACATTGAACCCAGAGAACTCCGCTCTCCTGTCCCCATGGACCTGTTCATCTCTAAACTACTTTCCTTAAAAAAAAAAAAAAACTGTATTTATTTCTTATTATTATGAGTGTGTGAGTGTCTGAGTGCTAGTGTGTGTGTGTGTGTGTGTGTGTGTAGATGTGCCCTTTGGGGATCAGTTCTCTCCTTCCATTGAGTTCTTGGGTAGAACTCAGGTCATCAGGCTTGGGAAGGCAAGCACTTCTCACAGATGAGAAACCTTGCAGGCCCTATAATCTTTCCATCTATAAATTTACTATCCTAGCTATTTCGTGTAAACAGAGTCTTGCTGTATTTTATCCTTACGCCTTGCTCTATTTCACTTAGCATGTTTTAAGGTTCACCAGTATGAGAAGTTCCTTTCTGTGGGCCAAGTATGGTCAATTGTGACTCTACCATGTTCGTTCAACTGTCAACAGACAGATAGATTGCATTCATCTTTGGACTCTTGCGAATAATGTTACAATACTGTAAATCTCCCTTCTGATATTTATGCCCCGCCTATCACATCACTGTTTTATTAACTTCATAGAAAATACTAGCACATGAAATTAAATTATTTGTTATAAACCCCTCTCCTAAAAGTACCCTAAACCATGGCAAAGGAGACCTTGCTATCAATCACTGTATCTCCAACATGGAGCACTGGAATAGGGGTTAGCACATAACAAGTACTTAAAATAGTATTTATAAATGAACGAATAAAACAATAATGAAATGCAAACACTGACAGGTGACCCCACTCACTAATTTACTGACCCCTGCCCCCCATCACATTCATGCAGGTGCATACCTTAACTAGATGACAACTTACCTTCTTTCAGAGATCTCTGCAATGTGATGCATAAAATATAGTTTGAAAATGTTAAATTTTCAATGCCAATGATCTTCTCCATTACATGGTTGAAAGTCACTAGAAGCATGGTGTCGGCAGAGGATTCAGATACAGAAATGAATACAAGAATTTGGAAGATAAAGGAAAGAAGGAAAGAAGCCCCCAAGAAAACACTGCTCAGGCTCTTCTTATACAAGAAGAAAATCTCATTTGTCATCACAGGCTCAGAGAGACATGTGGGATGTGATATAACTTGAGAGCTCTGCACCTCCATTTGTTTTGAAAACTCCCAGAGCCACCACCTGATTTGACAAGGGTTTCTTTAGCCCAAGGATTCAGCCAGCGTATCTCTCTGAGAAACTGTCCTGAAGAACTCCTACCCTAGGAAACTGTGAAAAATTCAGTCAGTATACATTAACCCCATTACTATGTACTACATGGCTATTTCCCAGAGCAAGAAGATAATCCAATCTGCTCCTTCTTGGAACACAGGCACAAAGCCATAATAGGGAGCGTACTATGTCACATGCAGCTCTATCTAGTTCAGTGTTCTGTTCTTGATACCAGGAGGAGAGAATATTTTGTGAACAGTTCCAGTGCTTGTTCCATGTAATACAGATGCCACATCGCTCTCTCTGCACAAAGTTAACCAGCTCTCTTGCTCCTCTTCTCTCTGTCCACAGCATCTCTACCAGCCTACTGCAGTGTCCAAAACTAGAAGCTACAGAGAAACTGGTGTGAATCGTGGCCTCTGACCTCAAGGACTCGGCCACGAAGCAAGAGAGGTAGAAAGTAAATCAGACACTTTGGTACGTGCTAATTAATGTGTTATTAAGCTCTACAAGAATATAACCACATAATGAGTGTCAAGAAGACTTGGTCTTGAAAGTAAGTAGATGGTGACAGTTGCCAAGTGGAGAGAAGGTATGACGGTAGTTCAAGAAAGAACATATGCAGCCTCAACAGTCGGGAGGCTGAGGCAGGGCAACAGTGAGGCTCTGAGGTCACCCTGGGGTACATAGCAAGACTCAGTCTCACAATGCTGGACAAAAGAAGCCAAAAGATAGAAAAAAACAAAAGAACAAACATGGAGGCATGAAGGGTAAAATATGTTCTAGGAACAGCGTGCTTCAGCATAACTGGCGGACGGGAAGGGTCCAAAAGCATAGCTGAGCATGGCAGCACGCATGGAGGATCAGGAGTTCAAGGTCACCCTCTGCTATATGGTGAGTTTGAGGCCACTCTGGGCTCCACAAGACACTGCCTCAATATTTTTTAAAAGGCTATGATTTTGAGGGCTTTTGTCACACAGGATAAGGAGCATGGACTTTGTCTTGTTGCGAACAGTCCTAGCAGAAGCTTTCCAACAGAAGTAAGACTGATTGACCAACATGATTAGCCAGTTAAAGGAACGAATGAGGGAGAGAGCTGTGTTGATGATGTCACTGATGTGGGAGGAGGCATGTAGGGCACACTGATAGAGAAAGAACAGAAAAGGCAAGGGGGCCAGAGATGGCAGTGGATACAAGCTCTGGAGACGGTCCAGCATTACAAAGTCCATGAGGGCAGAGATGTGGGAACAGCAACAGAAGAGCAGAGAGCAGAGGGGTGAACGGAAGAGGACACGGAGGTGCAGCAGCAGAAGTTGGATATTCACTGACTGAGATCTTAAACAGAGGGGGAGAATAAATCAGGGCTTCCGACATGACAGCACCTCAGGCAGTTTTGAAGACACCAGTGCCTGGATCTCAAACCCATGAATTCTGGCTCCTTTGTTCTGAGAAAAGGAATATGTACCAGGATTTTTTTTTTAAGTCTCCATCAATAACGCCATTGGGCAGTGAAGGTCAATTAATTGGGCAACGTTAAAGAGGGGAAGATCTTGAAAAAGTAACAAGGTAGAAAGAAAGGGAAGATAGCAAAAAGTATGCCTCAGAGACATTGCAGGTTTGGTTCCTGACCGTGGAAAAATGACTATCATAATAGAGTGAACCATGCTCATCTAAGTTTATACTATAAAGTGTGCTGTGGCACTATGTCTTTAGAAACACTGTGTATGTATGTACATGTTAAATTATTTTCTTGCTCAGAAATGCTAACGATCATTTTAGCTTTGGGAAAAAAAAATTGACTAGCTTCTGTTAGGATAGCTCAAAACCTTCTGTTTAAACCAAATAATGCCTGTGAACAATAAAGTGGGGCACAGAGACACAAGCTGCACCTGTGTGTGGACGAGGACGTGAAGACAGAATTGTACATGAGCGAAAAGCCCAGAGACAGTAGAGACCCAGGAGAAGGAATTAAACTTTTCCTCAAGGAGAAAACAGGAAGCAAAGTTGTCAGTATGATGGACAGGCTCACGTCGATGACGAGTAAGAACGCCTTCAGCTGTAATCATGAAGGAAGTACAAAGAGGTAGAAGCGTAGCCAAATTTAGAAGTACACAATTAGCAGGGCACACAGGAAAAAAGCCACCTCTGATTTTTATCTTGGTGTGTGCTGGAGTGAGGAGGGGGGTGGTGGGCTGGGTGCAGTGAGATAAGTTAGGGGCAACTGCTGAAGGGAAAGCATGAGAAAGCAGCTAGAGATGAGGCAGAGATGCTTGAGCGATGCCCGCAGCCCAGCTGAAGCTGGAAGCCCCTACACTGGTAACGGAACCAATTCAGTGTGGTTATATGATTTCTCTCCAGCATCGTCCAGCAGTCCCAGGGCAAGAAGGGAGAAATTAGGTAGTAGATTGACACAGCACTGTGGCGAGGAGTAGGCACAGCTGTGGAAGGAGGGCAAGGAAATGAGAGGACCGAGGCATGCATGAGAGTGTCCTTAGAGGGACGGATGATTAAATCCAGCCTAGAAAGGAGGACGGACAAGGCCAGAAGAGGTCTGACAGCCTGCATAACTGGGGGGTGGGGAGGTGCAGTTATGTTTCAGATAATATATCTAGGTAGAAGGCTGGAGTTCTCCAGTGAAACAGAAGCAAGAAGCTATAGGTGCATGGTTTATCCCAAAGAGTTACTGCACGCAGTCATGGAGCTGAGCAGTCTCGCAACCTACTGACTTTAAGTTAAAGGCCCAGAAAAACCAATGGTATCATCAGGTCCAGTGGACGTATTAGAAGGGCTAACAGTGCAGGTCCCAGCAAAGAACACAGTAGATCAATCAGTGTCTCAGATCAAGGAGAAGAGAGGGATGGAAGCAAAGGAATGAAAGGGGAGGAAAGGAAGGGAAGAGAAAGACAATTCTCATGTGCAGCCTTGGGAAAAAGAGCTCAGAAGACATGAGAAACACAAGGCAGTAAGAGCCAGGGTATTCCCTCTCCACCCTCACGGGCTCAGAACATGTTCTTAGATGTAGCAAGAAACCCCCAGCTCCAGGTCTGACAGCCTGCAAAACCAGAAGGGGGCAGCAGTTATGTTTCAGATAATACATTTAGGTAGAAGACTGGAGTTCTCCAGTGAAACAGAAGCAAGAAACTATAGGTGTATGGTTTATCCCAAAGAGCTGAGCAGTCTCGCAACCTACCGACTTCAAGTTAAAGATCCAGAAAAAAACAGTGGTATCAGTTCCAGTGGACGTATCAGAAGGGCTGACAGTGTAAGAAAGTGACCAGGAAGGCACCGTGATCTCTGATCCACGTGTGCAGTGAACTTTCTAGACAGAGCTGATACCACTGCCTGTTTTGCAACAGAAGGACTCATGAAGCAACATTTTTCCAGACACACAGGAAAAAGATGTGGGTTAAAGATGGAGAGTGGGAGACATGGAGACCGAGAGAGAGAGAGAGAGAGAGAGAGAGAGAGAGAGAGAGAGAGAGAACAGAGTGCATGCCTTTTTACAGAGCATGTCTGTCACCCGCTTGCATCCTGACATGCCTGCTGAGCAGAGAAGAAAGTAAACAGCCCTTTGTGCTGGATCTTCTAGACCGCAGACAGCATCCAGTTTATCCTGAAGGCCACTGAGATTCGCAGCGCCTGCCTAGAAGGGATTGTCTATGGCAGGGATAATCTGGGAGAGTTCTACCCAGCTACTCTGGCCTCTGACCTCTGTTGACATCACGCGAGCCCAACTGCCCACGGGAGAGATTGCTGCAGAGTAAAGAGAAAACTTCAAGCATAGTTTTCCTGTTTCAAAATAAACATTTGAACCTAGGTAGAGGCAAAACTATGAGAAACGAGCAATTGAACTTCTGAGGCAGATCTCATGGACACTCAAAGCATAAAATTTATTTTTTTTAATGACAAATACAGTCCATGATAAGTTAGAGTCAGTTTTTACCAAACCCAAAAACTAGAAAAAAATGAAGGAAATAATGGTCTCCAAGGGACTCTGTATCCCACCCTTCTAAGTCCAGAAACTGACACTGGGTCCAAGAGTAGAAAGAACCAACCAAAGTCTTAGGAAATTGAAGGTCTTGTACTTCTCCACTTCCACCCATTATGGAGCCACAAGGGTGGAGAAATTGGCTTGAGGGGTCCAGGGAAATGGGCCTAACCTCTCCTCTCCCACTAGTAAGATAAAAGGCCACATGCTTCTCATTTAATCATTAGGACTGATGCTTCCTGAAGTTTCCTAGTCACCCTGTAGAGGTACAGAGTAGTGTTTGTGGAAATGAGATGTCAGAGAGTCCAAAGAAGGCCAGAGAGAATGAATGGTGGCACTAGGGACCAGCGGAAGGAAGGTCACGCCAGTGGCTGCAGAAGAGATGTGGTAAACATAAACCAATGCCACTCCCGAGGGCTCTGCAGGTCCCATGTCTCCTGGAAATAAGGTGCAATCAAGGAGAAAGAAGGAAACGGGAGAGCTTACCTGACAGAACTTGAATTGGTTGAGTTTGCCCTGAAATAAATAGCTAAGGTGAAATTTCCACCTTAGTGGCACAGAGCAAGCGGGAAGAATAAAACTATGCTTTGGAAATAAAATGAGAATTGCTTTCTATTTTGCAAGATGGAGTCTGAAGTCTTGACCTAGGCGCTCACCATCTTTCTCATTCCTGAAAGCTCAGCGATGAGGAGCGGTCGGTCAGTGGCACAGGCAGGTTCTTTGGGTGATTTCATCTGCATCTATCCTTTCCAATTTTTCAAAATCAAGATTGGGGTACATTGTGCTGGCCAGGGAACAGGTACAAGAGATAGTCCCCCTCCGCCCAGTTATGTGACCACTGTTAATAGACATTTCCTCCAAGTCATTCCTTCCCAGAGGGAGGACGGAGGCTCATTAGACCTAAAACTGACTGAACCCAATTCAAAAAGCTCAGAAAGTTACAAGATTCACATAAGGTCATAAACAGTCTCTGGAGGAGGAAAAGGAAGCTGTTTTGTGGATCTGCCTGTAAGGCGCCAGCTGAGACATGCACAGTGCCTGGTGGTCTTCACGCAGGAGGAGTGAGGGTCTCCTTTGCTCCTGCTATGCATGTGCCCTCTCTTCTAAGGGCTCTGATCCTGCTGGTGAGGGCTCCACTTTCCTGACTGAATCTATCCTAAAGGTTCCACCTCTTTAAGACAGTGAGGATTTCAACCTATAGACTAGAAGAATCATACATACCATAGATATCCTCCAGAACCATTCCCAAATACTCCCAAAACATTGCTTTGTTGTCTTTCCCTTGAGCTGCCATGACATCCCCAGCCCCGCTGAGTATAGCAGCTCTTACAATACTGTCTTTGTGTGGTTATCATCTCCTCCACTGGACTGTCAGCCACCAGAGGGAAGGAGCATGCCTGACCAGCACTGTACCCCAGAACCCCATGCAGTGCCTTGTCAAGTAGAGAGTGCTCAATAAATACTTGTTATGGAAAAGAAAAAGCTGTGATGTGAAGTATTTTTTAAAATGCAGGCTGATCAGCCATCCTCCCTGAGGAAAAATGGCCCCCGTCAAATAGACATCAGTCAGAGAATTGTGGTCAAAGAATCTTCCTTCCTTTGTTCCACAGGGGAAAATACTGCTTTTGAGTCACGGTGTTGTAAGCCTGGTTCAAGGAGGAAGAGGAATCTCCAGGGCAGTTAACTGAAATCAGTATATAAACAGCCATCCTCTCCAGAGGATCTGATAGTGCTTGCCCCAGAAGACTTTTCTGCAATGAAAGTACATTTCAGAGCCTGGATTCTCAGGCTGAGGGTGAAGGCATTCCCTGGGGGCTCCTTCTGCCCAAAGTCTTTTACTATAAATGTCTTAAACAGAAAGACTCACAGGGCACCTTCTCAATCAGAGGCCTGTGCCAGGCACTTCCACAAAGAGGGTCTGATTTAATCCTCACAAAAGCGTGTGAAAGAAAACTGTTACTCTCAGATTTATAGAGGTCAACTCCAAGGCATGGAGTGTTTAAGTAATTTGCTCAAGGTCACAGCTGGTCAGAGGCTGGGTTGGTCTGGGGAAAAATACATCCTCCGCCATGTGACTGTTCAGTTTTTTTACATTGTCATGGCAAAAAGTCACAATTCACTACCTGTTTCCAAAAGCCTGGGGAGGCAAAGCATGCATACATACATTCACACACACGTGCACACACACACACACACACACACACACACACAGCATAAAGAGTCCCGTCGGTGATAATTGGTACTGCTACAGCATAAAATATTAAAGAGAACTGTGAAATTCTCCATTATCCTGGGCAAGAATTAGTTTCTTCTACTTCAATGATCATGGAATTTTCAAGCACAAGGTAGGCTTTCCCATTCCTCCATTTGAGTCTAAAGTGTCCAAGAAGAACGGAATGCGTCGCTTGATTAAGTCCTTTTTTCTTTTCTTTTCTCATCTCTTCTGGGTTTTCTTCCCTCTTTGAGGTTATATAAGTTGTTTATTCTCACAAATAGTCAGAAAGCATTTGGGTGTGCTCAGTGGCCTGCACATCAATATTCTACACAGACATTAATCATTCACAGGCCGCTTTCCACCCTGTGCATGCCCTCAAATGGTCCCTTACTTCAGTTGAGTGGCTCAAGTTACAAATTTCAATGCCCAAGAGAAGTTGCACCTCACCTTAAAAGGTAAGGTCCCAAGGAGCATAGTGGAGGGTTCATGATCTGTCACATGGACCTTCAAGGCTCAGCCCAGAGCAGCCCAGAGTCAATATGACTGAATCTTCTGATTTAAAAAAAAAATAACCTTGAAATCTATATTAACTTGCCAACTTGGAAAATGTCATGTGAACAGAACAGCATATGCCTGTGGGCTAATGTTCCATTGTCTGTGACCCATGCTTTACCCTCCACAACAGACTTTAGAACACGGGTTTTCAATGAGCCCACAAGACAGCTGAACAGCCCAGCCTGGGACCTGAGAACAGGCAGCCTGAGCAGTCAGGGACTGACAGCCACAGTAGTCAGTGGCAGGGACAGCAGGAGAGCACTGTGCCTGATGAATCTTGAGCACTGACCCAAAAAATAATGGAACCATTTGTCCTCTAAGGAAACTTCAGTGCTTAACAAGACCTGGTACTCTGGATTTTAGCATTTCTGGCCTTCACTGCAGCTGGAACACTTGCTCAGGCAATAAGAGACACAGCTTTGGGAATATAATTTAACACCTTTTCTCTCTGCCCTGGGTGAGATGAGCTACAAGTACCACTATTTACAAGGAGACAGTCACAAGCACAGAAGTGTGCCTAGACGCTCGGCTCAACTCACAAGGAATCTGACCAAGAGATTAACTAGGTTTCTAAAGGGGTAGAGTGAGATGTCAGGGGAGAGGCTGCTGGGAAATCTCATGGTAGTTTGCTCATCTCCAGAAACATCTTTTGTTTATTCGGAAAGCATGTAACAGGGACTTCGCTCTTGCTAAGGTGAGGGTGCACCAGTGACCCACATTAATAATATCCATCGGCAGTGAAACTGCCTCAAGCTCTGTGTGGTTCTAGGAGGATCGACCTTCACCCAGTCCTGCCCTTCTAGCAGTCTGACACCCTAACCTCATCCCCCATTCCTCATCCCTCAGATCTCTATGTACCCCCTAATATGACTACCCCTAACTTCCCAAACCTTCCTATCAAGTTCTCTGGATCCCCAGAACCACATGCAGAAAATTCCCTTGATCTTCAGCTATATTTTTGAAATATTTTCTTCTGTCTTGACACAATAAGAATCATACCAAGAACAAAATGTCAATTTTAAATTAAGCAAACATTTATATTTAAGCAGGCTGACATTCTAGGCCTGTTCCAAGCACAGTGCCCATATTAATTCCTTTCATTTTCAAACCTGTATAATTAAGCATATTTTTTATTTCGTTTTAGAGATTGAAGGTCTCAAGTTATCCCACTGAGCTAGCTCATCAGTACGTTGAAACTGAAACACAGAGAGGTTAATCAGTTAGCTCAAAATCACAGAGTCAGTAAGGAATAGATTAAGAATGTGGGACTTGAATCCACACAGTTGGGCTCCAGGGCCCACACATAAAGCCAGTGAGGTGGATTATTGTCAGAAGACTCTGGGATCAAAAAGATGACAACTCCAAGAAGCACAGGCATGAACAACAACAGGGGGAAATACTAGGAGGAATCTGGATCTGGCCTTTCAAAAAAATGCTTTCCCTAAGGACACAACTTCCCCTCTGGCTTCTGAGGAGGAAGCTGTTCCATTCTTTCCCATGTCCCTTGCTCCACTGGGCCTGTGACATTGTTGTTCTTCCACAGTCCTGCCCCTCATCTGGCTTCGATGGTCATGCTGCCAGACTGAAGGACCCACCATGCCTCCTGTCACAGTCATCTAGGCCCTGGGTCATTCCCCTCCCCTCCAATGCCCAGTGCCTGGATGGCTGCCACGTTCTCCAGTGCTACCACCCTCTGCTGTACTGCCCGGGTTATGGCTCTGGGTGCCCTCACTTTCCATAGAGAAATCTCTGGAAACCCTAGACGCTTGGTTCCACAGCCTTTCCTCCAGCAGGCTCCCCATCCCAGAGCCATACCTAGACTTTTTCATTCAAGTAATTTCACGCCTCCATCATCTCAATTCTGAGAACAGAATTCTGAATTCTACATTCCAACCATTGCTTCTCCTCTTTAATCTGCCAATTTCCAAAATAGTGGGCCCCTCCATAACCCAAATCCAGTGCTGTTCCAACTCTTTGTCCACTTTTACCTCAACTGTTGCATAGCCTCTGTTCCTTATCGACTCACGCTCGAATACACATCACAATCATGACTACTCCTCAGCATCTATCCCAGCTGCTTTCGTCCTCTCTCTTTAAGACTCACCTAAGGAGGATGGGCCAGCCCTTCTTAAATCTCACTATTCTGAGCCTTCATTCAAGCAACAGACTTGTTGGAGGATTACACACGGTTATTGTCTGGTTTCTTTCACGTGCATGATGACCTGCCTCGGATAAGCCCGAATGCACCTTCCAGTGCTGCTGCATTTCCCGGTCATTCATTCATCTCCTTTTTGTCTGGTGTCATTTAATAGTAATCCAATCTTAGAACTAAAGTAATATGTTATTTCTGCTTTTTCCCTCAATTCTTTCTCAGCTAAGAAAATAGAAGCCATCAGATGATAATTCTCTAGGCTCTTGTCAAGACATCTACTGAGCCCAGGGCATTTATTCCACACTCTGTGCTTTCCCACCCAACCCATGGATGAACCAAAAATCTCCGTAAATCCATTCCCTGAACTGGAGAACTGGGAACTCCCGTGCTTTTACCAATCACAGGGTCACTCGCTGATCAGTCAGTTGCTCCCTCTCCTTCACCATCTCTCTTTTTTACCTTCTTCATGAGATATAGGGAGTGAGTCCCTTCCAGGCCTTTCACTCTCCCTATCTCCTACCCTGTCTCTCTGCTCCTCTTTACAGAGTTCTCACACCTCTCATTTACCCTCTTTCTTAGACTCTACTCTTCCACTCTTCCTTGCCTATTTCCCTACAAAAACGGCTCTTACATAGACTCTATATGGTATGCATATGGTATGCATCTTGTACGGTACAACACATAGTAACAACTTGATTAGGATGAATCAACAGATGCATCGAAGCACAGAAGATGGAATGAGGGAAGGTAGAAGGACACAGATGGTCTTCTTTTTCCCCACTCTGGTTCTTCAAGTTCCTTGCCATGCAAGGAAACAGGAAGGAAAATTCAAAATGAATCTGTTAGCCCAGAATTACATTCCTAATTCTAATACTTCAGAGATGGATGTTAGGTTTATTAGTTACTTTGTTCATGGTTGACACAAAATGCCTGATAAACGCAACTTAAGGTGTGAAGGTTCGTTGAGACTCACAGTTTGAGGCTTCGGTCCATCATGGCAGGGGCACCTGCCAGCGGAGGGATGACGTAGCTGGTCACTTGTGTCTGCAAGAGATGAATGTTAGTGCTCAGCTTACTTTTCTTTTTTCCTTTTTTCAGTCCAGGACCCCAGCTTAATGGAATGATACTGCCCCCTTCACAGTGGACCTTCCCTCCTTAGTTACAACTCTGGAAACACCCTCCTTGCAGACACACCCAGAGGCAGGCGGCTTTAAATGCAGTCAAGCTGACATTGAGGACTGACCATCACACCAGGAAAAGAATTCTCCACAGACACCCCTGCCAGCCAGTTCCAGTCAGCCTTTTCTTAGTCCACAGTGGGCAAGATGACATCTTGGATAAGCCTCCCATTCTGGAACTCAGAAGCAACTCATTAAGACTGAGATCATTATCACCACCCTGAGGCATCAGCACTCGGGGAACTCTCACTTTGCCAGACAGGTTGATGTGTGTATTATACAGATCATCACATTTCATCTCACCCTCTTAATACCTTACGAAGTAGATATTCATTATCTCAGTGCACAGACCAGGAATCAAAGACACAGAAGCTACGTAACTTACCCAAGGTCACAGGTTAAAAGCTAATGGGCCCAAGATTTGAATCCTAAGAAGACCCTAATCCTTGCTCCACACTATTTTCCCGAACAAGCACAATCTCTGTCTGGCATTATGTGTTAGGCCTTAGACATATTATCTCAAATGTCTTGTTCTTCATAACAACTCACAGCCCCTTTTCCAGATGAGAAAGTTGAGTCTCAGAGAAATTAAAGCACCTGCTCAAAATCACAGTGCAAGCAAATGGCACATTTGATCCAGGGCTATGCACAATGCCAAACTTACCCAGTTTATAGAAGAAGTTGGAAGGGGAATGAAGGTCAGAAAAGGTCAAACAAAATGCCCAGGATCAGCACCATACATCAGTGAGAAGGGTGGGACCTGAATCAAAGTTGCCACCCTGATAGAAACAGCACAGCCGCTCTAAGAAGTATGTCCGGCGGGCAGACCCTGCTCCTTGTACATCAAGTTCAAAGCCACCAAGGGAAACTTGCAGTTTTGGCGGTGCCAGGGGAGCTGGTGCTTCCCAGGAAGAAACCAAACCCGAGCCAGTCCTTCCCCAGGACCCAGGCCAAGTCCAGCAGAGATGGAGTTGTGAATGGGGTGGACAGAGAGGAATCTGCTCTTTGGGATCAGGCTCCTCCTGAACAAGATCGTGGATCTAAAGTAGCCTAAAGTCAGCACTTCCCAAGTGGTTATGAGGTGGCCTGGGGCTGGAGTATAAATCCCGGCTGGCATTGCGTCATATTTATCTTCTCGGCGCCCCTGTCCTGTTGACTTCCTGGCTGGAGATGCAATTATTTAACAAGGTGCTGGAGCCTGGGGAAGATTGCACATTTTAATCAAAGGACCAAATGAGCAAGTCTAGATGACTTTACAGAATGTATTTGAGGGGAATTTTGCACAGCAACGTCTGGGTTTCAGGTAATTAAGTGAAAAGGGAAATAACTTCCCAAGGGGTGTAAACAAACACACCGGATCAGTCTCACTTCAGTGTTATGCTGAGCGGGGAAAATGGATTTCTGAGCAGACCGTGGACTGGGAGCCAGGGCTGCCTCCTCCAATGTCAAGACCAGCAGGCTTCATAAGATGAGAGCTGTGGGGCCCTTGCAACCTGGGAGGGAAAAAGCAGCCACTGGAGAAAATCCCGCCAAACTTCCTCCAATGGTGGAAGAAGACAGAGCCCAAGGCTTTGGAAGGGCAAGGTGACTTTCTCAAGGTCATTTTCTCATCTCGAGCTTAGAGGAAAAGCTGAGACGAGACCCTGGCCTTCTGATTCCCGGGCCTAACTGTATTACTTCTCATGGCCCAGATGCCAGTCGTGAATAGCAACAAAAAGAATAACGGGTGACAATGAAAACATCAAAGAGCTGGTGTCTGGGAGTGCATGTGCCCGGCACTGGGGTCTGCACCTGAGCCCATCAATCTTAGGACACCCTCCCAGGGACCCGTGAAGAAGATGCTGCTTCTGCTTTCACTTAGAGGTGAGAAGACAGGATTAAGAAACCAGCCGAGCACTCCCCCAAGTAGAGAATGCCATAGAGCAGGTGTCAGGTGTAGACCTCTAACATCCCAGTTCCATAGCCTCTGGGGCAGCCAATGCCTTTGCCTGTTTGTTAAGCAATTGGTGCTCAAGTCTAGAAATCTCTGTTCCCAAGTTCCTGCCTCTAATACTGATCTACCCGTTTGGACCACATTCATTCTGAGGATCTGTCTTCTTACTCATTTTCCATGAGAGCAAACAAGAGCAAACAGTGAGCGCTAAGAAAGTGCAGGTGCATTTGTGAAGGAAGCTTTGGGTCATGAGGGACAGTCTCTGCCACACCTCCCAAGGAACTACTGAAAACATCTCCTCAGGCCCCGGGAATTCTTGCCGGTTTTCTCACAGGGATGCCTTGGCCCTGCCTCCTCCACGGTCCTCACACATGGGCTCCCCAGGTCTCATCTCTCTCCCTCCACCCTCTTCTGTCTCTTTTCCCCTTTCTTCTTTGTGAGAAGGGAACAAACAATTCCTTTCATTGGACACTCCTTCCTTCAGGGTCTGACCTTCTGCCCTGCACATCTTATCAAGATATTTTCTTGGACAGAGGCAATTTTCTTCAGAGAGAGAGAGTCTGGAACTAACTGCTAAGAAGATTCATTATTCAATTTGTGACACCAATAACTATGAGGTCTCTACTTGCATTTTTAAACCGGCATATCTGTTTATTTGTGCGGCGTAGTTTCTACAGGATAAGCTATCCTGGGAATCACAGAAGTTGAGTTCCTTCCTTTATTGTGTCTCTGGAAAAGCTTGTCCTTTCTCGACTTTCAGCCCAAAGACATCGTAATAATCAAACTTTACTTGAGCTGAGACTGCAGCGCATCTACCCACCTCCTGATCTCAATCTCTGAACAAGGACTTTCAGAAAGCACACATTGTAAAATGTCCTTAGGGGTAAAAGCTTTATTTGGTTCAGTCTTTATCCCTAGAACCTAGTACAGGGCCTGCAAATAAAAGACATCCATTCATTTACTATAAGCACCTGTTCATGTTCAAGGATCCTCTGTTCTATCATTAAGATACATGAATTTTTTAAAAGATTAAGCTTGTGAAGTCAAGGATGAGTCTATGTTGGATGTTCTTGAACTTTGGATATGGATCTCAATGAGAAATTGGTGAAAACCTTAGAGCATCTCTCTGGACAGTGCTCAGGATCTCTGCATACAATATATGGTAGGTAGAATCAATGGTGCCTGCAATTTTCTCTTCTCTGTATCATTCCCTTAACTATGTAGCTTGGCTGGACCGCCCCAGTGTGGTAGGATGATGTGCCCCATCACTTGGTTTAGAGCTTATCCATGTAACTGGTTTGGGTCAATTAGATGATAGTGGGAATTACCCAAACAGAAGCTTGAGAAATGTACTTGTACACAATGTTAATTGTTTGCACCTTGGTCACTACCTTGAGGACAACCTGGGCTAGCCCTCTAGTCCACACAGGAGATAGAAACATGTGGCTCTCAGCCTAGTCACCTCAGCAAAGGCTATCCAGGGAACACCAGCGATGTAAACAAGTCAATTCAAGATTAGCAGAACCCCTGACTAAGTCCCAGCTGGCTCCATACACAGAAGCAAAACTTACTCATTGGGAAGCTACTGAGGCTTCATGGTTGCTTTTACCAATACGTTTGTGGCAGTAGATAAACAATGTAGAACTTTAAGGCATCATGGAAAATCTAAAGTGTTTTTTATCAAGCACAGAATCCATAAGATTAAAGGAACCGTGGTCAGTAATGCCCTTTCGTAAGAGTACAAGCATTTCAGGTAACTGGTATCAGACAAGTTTTCAAAATTGAAAGACAAGTCTTTGATACTTCAGATGTTTGAAGATGCCGATATATGAAAATGACGTAAATACAGTACTCATGTATGAAATTCTAAAAATATACAAAGTTTAAAATTTTGAAATAAGTAAAAAAAAAAATGAAGATACTTTAAAAGTGAGAACAAAAATAGTGTTATAATTGAAGTATGTCTCATGGAACAGTTGAGATTTTTTTTTAACACTGAGAGAAACAGAGTAACCCTATGTACAGCTTCATTTCGATGCAGCCTTAAATGCCTAAACATGTCCTTCATAATGTGAGAAACGAGACTAATGACCTGTGCTGCCCCATTCCAACGGAAGCTAAAATAGACAGTGTGAAGACAGAGGGGGTGTTGGTGAGAGTGGAGACTTAATGCTGTGTGGAGCTGAATTAAGATGAAGTGAAGCATTTTTAAATTACAATCAGAAGAAAATGCACCTAAATTCATCAAGGGTCTGCTCAAAAAGACCCTTACAGGCTTAAACTGTAAAATTCTTAACCCCAACTACATGGCTTGGTGCATGGGCCCCTATCTTGGCCACCCTGACCATCTTGGTCACCAAAAGACTTTCTGTCATCCTTCCAGCCTTAGAATTCGTACAAGTCGCTTAAAACCTCCGGGCAAGAAACGAGGCAATGGTAATATTGGTGTCATATCTCCACCTAGTGGTCACTCTTGAGAAACCACATTCTCTTCAACTTCTGGAATTTGAACCTACCCAGGGGGTTTTCCTCCCAGGATAGGGCTACTAGCAGGACTTAGACTCTCTCTCTCTCTCTCTCTCTCTCTCTCTCTCTCTCTCTCTCTCTCTCTCCTCTATCTCTATCTCCCTCCCTCCATCTCTCTCTCTCCCCTCCTCTCTCTCCTATATAAATATAAATATTAGGTCAATATAAGGTTTTTTACACAGATCCTGGCATGCAGCAATGCATAGCAACGGCAATTATTAGTATATTAACATCATGGGGCTAGAGAGATAGCTCAGCAGTTAAGAGCACTGTCTACTCTTGCAGAGGATCTGGGTTTGATTCCCAGCACCCACATGATAGCTAACAACCTTTCCTAACTCCAGTTCCAAGGGAATCTGATGCCTTCTTCTGACCTCCACAGGCATTGCTTGACACGGGTGCACTTACACACAGACAATACACTCATACACATAAAAAATAATAACAATTAAAATAGTTTTAAAAACCATATTAACATAATTATTATTGCTCTGCTGCTGTAGAAATACCTGGCTGAGTCTTTGAAATTAATTGGGCTATAGGAAAATGAGATTTTTTTAAAAGATATTAAGAATTCATTTCCTCCTTAACTTCATTCAATAAACAGGTGTTAAATGTTTAATGTGTACCAGCAGTGTGCCATATAACTGGGACCAAGTGAGAAAGATATTGAACTGGCTCAGATGTGGTCCCTGCTGTACGAGACTGTAGCAGTTATGCAAGTGCTACATAGAGACAGCCAGCTTGCAAGTGCTACAAAGAGACAAGGCTGCTTGCATACTGGACAAGCACACACTAAATTCTGCCACGTGCTAGCATGGCTGATTACTGACGATGTTCTGTATACCTGCCCCAGACTCCTCGTGTATATGTTCTGTCGACTTGAAGGTCTCTCCATAATGAAATTATTCTATACTATTTCCAACCTCATTCTCACATAGGATTTGGCACTCTCCGTGTACCATTTAGGACATTTAGAACTGGAGTTGTGAAGAAGGGAACATGTTCTCCTACCTTCTTTCTTTTCTCTTGATTGCTCCTCCATCCAGGAGTAAAGACAAGTGTTGCTTACACTTGACCCTGATGAAAAGATATGGATGATGTCTGATCCATTCTCCTGGTGGTGGCTCTAGGGGGATGATCAGACAGGTAGTGGAATATCAGCCCCACACTACTCACCCTGACTCCCTCCTAAGGATGTCTCTGAAGGACACTACATCCCTTTTCTCACGAGCCCACGGCCCTCCTTTTGTTCTCCGAATTATTTGATTTGGAGATTGTAGGATCGGTAAGTGCCAGAGACATTCATGGTCACCCTTGTATCAGCTCTGGATACTGTGTCTGCCGTATGTGGGGCATCAACAAATGTCTGTGGTGCCTGAGGCATGTTCCCTCTCCAGGAATGGGTAGGTGGGATTCAAATCTGTAATCACTGCCTGATGCTCTAAACAAAGCGAAGAAAGGAGCCAAAGGTGCACCGGGTGTTCAAAGAGAGGGACACACTCTCAGACGGCCTGTGAGTCCTGCAGAAAGCCTCGGTGCTCACCAAGGATGCTTGCCTGAACTTTTGATAAATTTGACTCCAAAAATAGATTGGAGAAATTCATCTCTTGGTATCTTGATGAAGGGAAGGGAAGAGGAACTGATTATTGAAATGCAACTTTTATCATTTCATAGTTACACCTGAGGCCTCCAAGCTCAGGACAATAAGTACCATGTAGAGCTCCAAGGAGGTGCTGGGAGTAGGGACAGGCCCTTCTGCTTATGTCAGACCTCCACTCATCTCGCCGGAAGTGAGAGAGGTGAAAGGGAGAGTTTAGAAGTCAATTGGAGATTGGTGTGGGTGGCCTGTTGCACATAGGTACAAGAGGAAGGTGCTCTGTGGTCACCAGCTCAACACAGACAGGACAAGGGCCTCAGGAGGACCAGTGCATGAATGTGCTCCCAGACAGGAGGCTGAGTCAAGGGACTGTCTTAAGAGTAACTGTGCTTCTGCTAGGGGTCAGACAGGGAGCACATGGTAAAGGATGAAGCCAGCTATGAACTTCTAGAAAAAGACCCTGTCTGAATATGTGTTCCAATTAAATTTCTTTCTTTTTTCTTTTTCTTTTCTTCTTTCTTTTTGTTTTTATGTTTTCTTTTAGTTTTTTAGCTTTATTTTATTTTATTATTTTTAAGTGTATGAGTGTATTGTCTGCATGTATATAAGTCCACCCATGTTATGCAATGCTTGCGGAGGTCAGAAGAGGACGTCAGATCCCCTGGAACCAGAGGTATGGATGGTTGTTAGTTGCCATGTGAGGTGCTGGGAATCAAACCCAGGTCCTCTACAAGAGTATCCAGTGCTCTTAACCACTGAACATCTCTTCAGCCTCAGGTTTTTACTTTTTGACACAGGATCTCACTATGTATCCTAGGCTAATATTGAACTCGTGATCTTTTTGACTCACACTCCCTCTCAGGGCTCAAGATCACAAGTGTGAACTACCATGCCTAGGAATATGATAGAATTTTTAAAGTTTTATTGAGATATAATTAGATATCTGTTACTTACTTTTCTCATTGCTATAGTGAAAATACCTGACAAAAACAAATTAAGGAGGAAAGGCTTATTGTGGCTCACAGTTTGAGGGTACAGTCCACCACGTGGCAGAGGCCCCACAGCAGGAGTGTGAAGGGTCAGCCATGTTGTACAGCAGTCAGGCAGCGAGAGGTGAGTACTTCTGCTCAGCTGCCTTCCTTCTTTTCCCTTTTTTTTTTTTTTTTTTCATCCTGGGGCTCCAGCCCATGGGGAGGTGCCACCCACCTTCAGAGTGAGCCTTCTCTTCAAGGTTAATGTGCTCTTGAAATGCCCTCCAAAACACACCCAGAGTTATGTCTCCTTGGTGATTCTAAGTTCACCCAAGTCGAAAATGAAGATTCACACTCACAGCATGAAATGGACTCGACATTGGACATAAGGGACGCAGTATAATACTGATACAAGTACTTCCGCTATCAAGATAAGGAGCATGCCCATCACATCCCAGCTCCCTCCTGCCCCTGAAGAAGTCATCCCTCTTACCCCATCTCCTCAGAAAAAGTGGTGGTTTCCATCCCTGGGGATGCTAAGATAGTCTCTCATTATGACCCAGAGTAGTAAAAATTGCCTGAAGAAGGGAAACCACCTTCCCATTTTATGCTGCAAGAAAAGGTAGACAGAAAGAGGCCCTGTGGCACTCCCTTTCCCAGAGCTTAAAGTCCAGAGCAAAACATGCAGAAGATGCAGGAGAAGGCCATCACCTGTCATCATGCTGCAAAGTTACCTTCCTGTTCTTGGCACCACGTCATATCTGCAGCCCAGACACTGAGCTTCCTCACTGAGAAGCATTCTGGGTTCTTCTGCTCTCAAGATCAGGAAAGAATGGCCTGGAAAAATAGGAAAATTTACTTACCAAAGTTTTTAGGAAAGCAATCTTATTTCAGTTAATCCTCCAGAATTATCACTATTACTATATTTTATGGGGTGCAGAGAAATGAAATAAGTATGTTAAGTTATGGACCTGGTAGGATCAAACCAAGGCCTGGAGAAAGAGAAAATCAATACTATTTACTAATGTGTAGATCCAGATCATCATGTGTCAATTAATGAAGGAAAACTTCTCAAGCTTACTAACTGAGCACCAGGGTTTCCTAAGCCAAAAGTGTTTTTCTGCAGATGACTATGTGTCAATAGTTTGTTATTTTCCCACTTTTGTCAAGCCACACATGGTAGGTAGGATAACGCCTGCCCCCAAGGATTCTCATACCCTGATCCTTGGGACATGTGAATTGATAGATTATATGGAAAAGGACAATTAAGATTGACAGTAGAATTAGAATTAGAGTTGACAATCAACTGATCAGAAATATGTCTTTTCCTTGGTCAGTGGAGAATGGGGCCATAAGACCCATGAATGTGGGATGTCTCTAGAAGCTAGGAAAGGGCAAAGAAATGAATTCTTCTCTAGAGCTACCCAAAAGAATCTAATTGCACATACATTAATTTTATCCCACCAAGACCAATATTGAACTTCCAGTCTCGAGAACTTCAAGTCTACAATGTTCTATGCCACAAAACCTATGGCCATGTGTTACTATGACAATAGAAATCCCAGTGGGAACCAAATCATTAAGCAAAAAGGTGCTAGCTTTCACTATCGCATTGGCAAGCCATGAATCTTAGATGTAGAACTAGACTTAGAAGAAGCTGTCCAGCCTGGGAAAGCTTGATCCATCCATCTCATTTCCCAAAGAAAACTGAAGCAAATTTGTCAACTAAAATCTTTAATGGGATGATTGGTTGTGTGGAACAGCCTTGTGCACTGAATTTGAGTGAAAGGGGATAGCTATTTAAGAGCAAAGCAAGACTTAATGGAAACAGAACTCTCTCTCTCTCTCTCTCTATCTCTCTCTCAATGCATAATTCATTTATTATTCTCTTCTTGCAGACACTTCTTTGCCTACTCCTTTGTTGGTACAAGGCTTCACCATGGTCATCCCAAGATGGTGGCTTCTATCCCAGTGACGCCTTCCAACCTGCTTCTCCTTGAAGCTAACTGACCCAATCTCCCAACTTCTGAACATAGTCAGAACATGGAGAGAGTGATAAACCCAGGTTCTGTTATGTTCACTCCTAATGCTATCAGTCACGATGGAGGTGCCAGGAACCAAGATGTTTGCCACAAAGACCTGTCTCACCTAGAGCTTGAGGTTGGGCAGGACATTTAAGAAGGGATCGGGAAGAAGAGAAAAAAATGACTGACATGTTCAGTACATCTCTGCACCCAGAGACAGCCTTATCTTTAGAAACAGAAATATATCACCTCTGCTGGCTGAACTGCCTTCCACCCAACTCCCTGCACAGGCCAAGTTGAACCCGCTTGCCTCTGTAACTGCTTTTTCGATCCTCTGATTGACATTTCTCTTTCTAAATATGCTAATATATTCAACCAAGTTACATTCAAATGATGTTAGCTTGAGAACCATTCTGTATATTTGTGGTGACTTTGCATATTACACAGATTAACTCTCAAAGGAACAGAACGATTGCCTAGTTTTTGAAAGAATAACTCAGACTCACTATGGGCCTCAAGTTTTGATGATTATGATAATTAACGATAAAATTGTTATTAGAGCTGGAGAAATGGATCAGCAGTTAAGAGTGCTTACTGCTCTTGCAGAGAAATGAAGTTTGGTTCCCAGCACCACCTGGCAGTTCACAACTGCTTGTAACTCCAGTTCCAGAGGACCAGAAGCCCTCTCCCTGACCTCCACCAGCTCCTTCAAGCTCATGGTAATACACATAAACTCAGGCAAGCTCACACACATAATTTTTTTTAAACTTTTAAAATTATTATTACTAACAGCTCAGGAGATGCAAACTTTATAGGTTGGTGTGATAGAGATGGTAAATAGCAGCATGGGTCCTGACCATGAGGCTCAGAGAGCTGAGAAGATGGATGGATGCAAAGCCCCACTGCATTATGCAGTGCTCGGCTCTGAACATAACAATAATAATTTTTACTTATAAAAAGTCGTGCCAAGTACTCTGCATTTGATCATTATAACCCTCACAGTAGCCCTTCTGGGTGCAACCTACCCAGTCTCCCATAGTTAGAAGAAGCCTCTGGCTTGAAAGCTCAAGTTCTTTCCCATGTGCCCCATCTACGACCTTGGGTTCTTGGGAGCCGTAGTTGGGATCCTTGTCTCAGTTCAGACTCTGTCTCCTCTGCAAAATTTTCCTTTCTTTCTTTGTAAATGTAGGTGGTCTTTCTCCAGCACTCTCTTACCCATCATTACATCTAGAAACCTACTGAAGGGTGTGACACCCTATGCCTGGGTGTCAGGCATAACACAAAGGACTGAACAGGCAGCTGGGAATAAACTATTACTGACTCCCACCATCAAGTGCTGAAATGTGAGAGAGAAGAGTGTAGGCAGAAGCAGAAAGTGCTGAGAGAGCCCCCCTTCACAGGGCAGTGGCCTCACCTGGGAGGCCAGTCAGCAGGCTTCCTGGGGGACTGCCATGTATGGTGCATGGATGGCCCAGACGAGCAGCTGGCGAAGCGGGGTCAAGTGCGCATTCGAGGCAAGAGCATGGCGGGGCAGAGGAGAACACGGCACATCTTGGAACTGAAGCTTCCCTGGATGACTAAAGTACAGAAGGAAAAGTGAGGAGAAGCCAAAGGAAGTCTGCGGAGATAGTCACGGATTCGGAGCTGACTTGGGAAACCAGGGCAGTGTCCCTAAAGTCAAGGTAATCTGGAGATTCTTTTAAGCCCAATAATGCCAGTAGGTGAGCTAAAAATTATTTTGCTGCAAGAAACAGAAATCAGCTCACTATAGATTAAGTGAAATATAGGGAGATTTGCTATAAGGATTCCCAGAAGTCTGATGAATCCTAAGGGCAGGAATGCCTCTTGAAAGTCTCCTGGAGCTTGAATCCAGAAACCCTTTGGAAAGCCTAGTTATACTTCCTCCATCATAGTTTAAAGTAGAATTGGGCATCTACTTTATCATCTTCCTCTCTCTCTGTTTGCAGCTTCATCGTCACTGACTCATCAATGACAGGGTAGGGAAGAGCTACCTTTCAGTCCTCGGCATATGTGCTACCTGGACTACACTGTGTCAGCGGAAATAAGCCAGGTACGGGGAGACAAATGCTGCGTGGTTGCACCTGGTCATGGAACATAAAGCAACAGAGCTCACAGAAACTAAGAGTAGCATCGTAGCTTTAAGGGGGTGGGGAGTGGAGTGAAATGAGAAGGTGAGAGCCAAAGACCCAAGCATTCAGTTTTGAAGGATGAGAAAGTTCTGGAGAGCTAATGCTAGCCTTGTGACTATAGGTAATGACACTGCATTATATACTTAAAATATGCAAGAGTAGATGTTAAATGTTCTCCTCATAGGCACAGACGCATACACACAAAAAGATTAACTAAGTGAAGTGACAGATATGTTAATTATACTGACAGTAATCATTTCATGTGTACATGTGTATCAAATCTTACATGTCTTAAGGATCTATAATTTTTGCCAATTATATATCCATAAAGCTGAATAAAAGAAAGAAAGAGGGAAGAATGGGAGATGGAAGGAAGAGAGAGAGTAAGGGAGGGAGGAAGGAAAGAAGGGAGGGAGGGAGGGAGGGAGGGAAGGAGGGAGGGAAAAGAAAGTAGAAAGGTTCTGGTCATACAGAGAGTCACAATGGTTTTCATTAGCTCCAATTCAAACGTCGAGAGAAAAGTACAATTCAGCTATCTTGGGTTCAAGTATTTATCCCTAAGTCAAAGAGCAGTGGGAAAGGCACAAGAAGTTCAAGATCTCATGACACAAGCATGGCTTTTGGGGGTAGGGGGTCTCAGAGGGGTCATGCTAGCTCACAGACTCAACCACTATATGGCAACCACTGTAGACATAGTCATTTACACAGTCTAAACAGACGAGCGTCTCTACAGTGTGAAAGAACACCTTCAGAAGAACAACAAGGGGGTTGAGAGACCATAATCATACTTCCCCTGGGTAAGAGAAGGTGAGGATTTACATAGATGATGACCATGGGGCTGGAGAGGTGCTTCAGAGAGAGTGAGGAGCGAAACTCACTTAACTCGATGACATGTTAGGCACACACTGCAGGGAAAAGAATGATGCACGGGTTATTTTTGTTCTTGTTTTGAGTAAAATTCCTGACAGAAGCAACTTAAAGAGGAAAGACTGACTTTGGCTCTTGATTTTCGAGAGTTCTCAGTCCATGTGGTCAAGAGGGCACAGCAGAGCAGAGCAGTTCACATCATGGCTGACCAGGAAGCAGAAAGATACAGAAATAGCTGGGAATATACCGCCAATGACCCTCCCCAGTGATCTGTTTCCTCCTGCTAGGACCCACCTGCTAAAGTGTCCACAGCCTCCTCCAAAACACCACATTTAAAAGCATTTAAAAGATGTAGGAGATAGTTTATACCCAATCTGTGACAAATGCCCACTGATGATGAGGTTTGTGACTTTATCTACTGGTTGGACAGTAGTGTCATTGGATAAACATCTAGAACATTGACAGAACAGTTTAGGTTGGGCACAGATTAGAAAACCAGGAATTCTATTTTGAACATGTAGAATTTGAGGCAACCTGGGATATATCCAAGTAGAGACATCCAGTGGGCATATATATATATGTCTAAAAAGAGGGCTGTCCTAAACAGACAGGCACAAAATAGCCTAGAAAGAGCTTGCAGCAGAATACATGAAAGGTGCTCAGGACAGATCCTAGGATACCTCAATTTTCAATTGTCCTTGTAAGTAGACAAAGCCCACAACGTAGCCTAGGAAGGAATAGCCTGAGAAAGAACAGAAACCAAAGGAGAGAGTGGTGCTAAGTGGATGTTTCAGCAAGAGTGGAAACATTTTTTGTGACACATTCAGTTTTATTATGATTGAGCATGGGTGGGAGTTATTTACTAGATCATGGGCAACTTACCAGTGGTTACATCATTAAAGAAGTGACACTCTGTCCCCCAGCAACTCTTAGCTACCCAGAGGGGTAAAAAGACATCAAAGTGGGATGTGGGGGTCTTGGAAACAGCAGGAGAGGGAAGCAGAGGAGGAGGTAGTGGGGGCAAAATGATCAAAATTCATTATAAGCATGCATGAAATTGACCAAGAATTTTTTCGAAGGATGGGGATGTTGTCTTTTTCAAGCACTCCCAAGAGGCTGGGGAAAGTTACCGAAAATATCCATTGTAACAGTTCATTTATGGTATTATATTTTTTGTTAGCATGTCTATTTCTCTGCTAACCAGGAAGCTCTTTACTAAAGATGTTTTCTTCCTTTTCTTTCCAGCAATTAACCCCGATGCCTGGCACAGAATATTCCCAACAACTGTTAGTTGACTGAATGAATAAATAAGAGACAGAATTCATAGATATTAAAAATCTTTTCTGGACAAGATATAAAACATATCGCAAGACTTCAGTGATTTGCAGTCAATCAGAAGGGGATTCAAGAGGGCCTTGAAAAGAGCTGTGTTCTTCTCATTGGTGTCCTTTATAGGCATAACCCAAGGACAGCTCCCCAGTCTGCCCAGCTCTGGTTACAAGTATTTTGGCAATCACTGCTTAGAGTTACTCAAGCACTTGAAAGCAATTTTATTTATGTGATTTTAGTATTTCAATTGTACAATCAAATTTCATTATCTCCAAAGTGTAGTTCAGTTTTATCTCTATCTGACTTATCCAATGGCTTTGCCATTCCTGGTTTTCCTCTATCAGTAAAAAGCAAGTGCAATGCGTACATCAGCAGATACAGCCAGAAATCCATGTTTGACCTCATGGCTAAGCACAAACATCTATGGGAACTTCAAAAAACTCACTTAGCTTTTATTTCATTCAGTCAACTAACAGTTGTTGGGAGTATTCTGTGCCAAGCATCGGGGTTAATTGCTGGAAAGAAAAGGAATAAAACATCTTTAGTAAAGAGCTTCCTGGCTAGCAGAGAAATAGACATGCTAACAAAAAATATAATACCATAAATGAGCTGTTACAATGAATATTTTCGGTAACTTTCCTCAGCCTCTTGGGAGTGCTTGAAAAAGACAACATCCCCACTTTATTTCCTAGAAGTGTAACAGTCACTAACTGATGTGTGGAAGAAGCTTTTCACCGAGTTTAAGGCCATCATTAAGGCTACTACTTAAAGTATTTAGCTATAGGCAAAACCAAAAGGACTCAGACAAATAGACAGGGGTGTTGTGTCAAGAAGCCACAGCTGGTCCAGATCTTTCACTTAAACCTTCACTGATACTAATGGAGAAGCCAGGTGAAGGAACCTGCAGCCAGAACAGAGGCTCTGGGCAAGTGATATGAGGGAAGGGCTTTAAACGGTGGATATAGCAGTACCAAGACAGAAGTATAATTCTCCTCTGGTATCTCTAGCGGTTGATCCTAAGACTCCCCACAGATACCAAACGGACCCTTATGAAATGGCACAGTATTTGCATGCACGTTTTCCTGTGTGCACACATCCTCCTACATACTATAAGTCATCTCTAGATTACTTATAACACCTAATACAGTGTAAATGCTAAATACATTGTTAATGTATTTGGGGGAAAATAATGACAAGAAAAAGGTCTGCCTGCGTTAGGTATGTCATTTCTGAATGTTTGCAATCTATAGACCTGGATGTGGGAGCTGCAGGCACAGAGGGTCCACTCTGTTTCTGCAGTGCCTCTTTCTACTTCGTGATTACATGCCATGGGTAGCAGGCCAACATGAACCAGCCCAGACCATCACAGTCCGAACTAATGAACAGACGAAGAAATGGAGGCTTAATGAGATGGCACTTGAGGACGAGCTCCCAGTCAGTGGCACAACTGACTCAAGAACTCAAGTTTCTTTTGAATTTTTTTATTACATTCTGTGTGTGTGTGTGTGTGTGTGTGTGTGTGTGTGTGTGTGTGTGTGTATCACAGTGCACATGTGAAAGTCAGAGAGGACAACTTTCGGGAGTTAGTTCTCTCCTTGAACCATGTGTATTCCTGGACTAGAACTCAGGTCATCAGGTTTGGCCTTTAACCCGCTGAGCCATCTGGCTAGCCCAGAACTCAGGTTTCTTTATTTCCAAACCTGCTGTTGGATTCTACATCATCACCTATAAGTTTTCCTTAGAATGGTTCTGAGAAGTCAAACACCTGTCACTAACAAGCATGTTAAACCTGGACTTGATCAACAACTTACCATCATGACGATCACCACATGTCTACAGGGAAGTATTTTCCTCCATTCAACGTCCATAATCTTTATTATGAAATTAGGCATCTTAAAGAAGCTAGTTCAAGAGGCAATCAGACAAATTCTGAAAACTCCCATGGTGAACCTACTGTGGTTGATTCATCTGTCTCAGTTTCACAACAGGCAGGACCAAGCTCCATGACTTTTTCCACATTTCTAGTATTCTGAGCATGAGACTCAGTAATTAATTATGTGTCCTAACAAACTGGGTGGCAATTAAAGCTGAGGTTGCCAAGCAGTTCAGAAAGCGGTCACCTTATAAGATGTGGTTCTCATATTTTGTGACAAAGTTCTGAAAAAAAAAACATGCAATGAGTCCCCATGGATGTGGCCCTGTGAGTTATGTTCTAATTAGTCCAGTGATATGGATGAAGCGACAGACAGTAATTCTGCCCCTTCATTCTCACTCCCTTAGCTGCCAGACTGGGAAGCAATGTAAGAACTGTTAGGGCGATATAAGAAATTTGCTCGAAAATGTACTTTTCCTTGTGTTCTTGACCTTATTTTCCTGAAACTTTGAGACAGGAAAGGATCTTTGAGTGGGTAGGCAGGTGCAGTGAAGTGACGTCAAATGAAGACACCATGACACAGCCCTGGGGAGATTCACCCGGATAGAGACCGGCTCTAAGTGTAAGGCTGACCAGTCCCAGTGCTGAGAATTACACACTGCCTTCATTCTGAACCCCTGAAGTTCTGGAGGGGGTAAATAAGAGTGTGGTTTGGGTTCTTTTATTATTTTGGTTTTGTTTTTCCGGACTCCCAAACATTACTCCCCTTCAATACATTTCTAGAGTTTCTTATGTTCTAAGTTTTTGGAAAGAGCTGCTCTATTCCCTTGGATTGTTAGTAGAATCTGCTCAAATGTGATGCTTCTCCACCCTGTGAGTACTGGACCTAAGGGTAGAATCTGGGATTGCAGGAGAAGGAAAGAGGGAGATCAGGAGGAGGAGTCAGGGTCTCCTGTTTCCTAGACTGGTCTCAAATTCCCTATGTACCTAAGGATGACCTTGAACTGCTGATTCTCCTGTCTGCACCTCCCAAATGCTGGGATGGTAGGCATGTGCCACCATGCCCCATTTTTTCTTTGGCATTTTGAATCATATAACTCCTCATTGTGTGGAGCTGGTCTCTGCATTATGGGATGCTTAGCAAATTCTATGTTGTCTCTCCACTAGATGCTGGTCCCAAACTCTTACAACTAACATCTGTTTCCAAAAGTGCTAAATGCTGGCTGTAAAGAAAAATCACCCTTAATTGAGGTCCATTTGTTTAATATACTGTGGACTAGATAAACCACCTTAGAATGAAGTTTTAAATGCTTTAATATACAGACAGTCTAAAATGTTGATCATGAATCCAGCAGGCAACATACTGCCCTGTCTAGAGCAATTAACAAGATTGTTTGATGGGAAATATTTGAACTCTGCTTTTCATGCTTATAGAAATATTTCTCCTTTTGATGCTCTGTCTTCTGTTTAAACCATACTAGTCATGCGTTTCCAAAATCACAAATGAAATATTTTTAGTAATATTGCCTTATACATTTATACTTTGTCTTACAGAACTACAGGTTGTTTCGGAATGTAACAGAAACAGAGCCCTCCTACAGGATGAAAGCAAATTTTAGCAAGTATCTTTATTCAAATTACTGAAATTGTTCTCTGTAGTGGTACAGTTACAGAATTATTTTGTAGAAATGTGGAGAATTCTTTCTGTGCTCTATAGATAGATACAGGTATAAATACACATAGATATAAATGTAGGTAGATATAAATATCACAGGTTATGGATGACTTCCTGTCTCCAACCCAGGTGGCCACCTACATTGTGATGTTGGACCAATCATACCACCTTTCCATTTTAGTTTCATTGTCAATAAAATAGTACATTCCTCTCTTCTTCTCTCTGATAGATAATAAAAAAGACAAGCCAGTACAGCCTAGCCTGCATTGTCCAATGTAGCAGCTACTTAAATTAACTAAAATTAAACAAATTTAAAACTCCAGTTTGTCCTTGACATTAGCCACCTCCTGAGTTTCATAATCACATGTGGTTAGTGGCTGCACGTTGAACAACAAAGATGTTCTGTGACTTCCACCAGACAGTCCTGGTTTCCACAATAAAGTGTGGTGAAGACTCGGTTATGTCAGGATTACTGTTGCTGGGGGCTGGAATGCTCACACTCAAGGAAAGGTACTCAGTCATGAAGTCCACACAGCAGTGTGCATCCGTGTGGGACTGCAGAAGTACTCGTCCTTCATCATCGAAACTATCACCGTCACGAAAGCAATGAAACCATAATTAGAACATTGAAAAACAAGAGTAGAGAGGCAAATAGTTAAGGGCACACTGTTTTCTATAAATGTCATTTTTCTGATTCAAACTAGCTTTAAGAGCGTTCTAGTTATAGGAGAAAGAGAAAGAAAGAAAGAAAGAAAGAAAGAAAGAAAGAAAGAAAGAAAGAAAGAAAGAAAGAAAGAAAGAAAGAAAAGAAAGAAAGAAGAAAGAAAGGAAGGAAGAAAACTAAGTACTGTAGTATTCTTCTGTATTATTCCAATTTAATTTAACATTTATAAAAAGGCATGTTATATCTTCTAGACCCTAACATCCTTTATTCATGTTACACAAGAGGAGGAGGGAGGTCTGAGAAGAGAGTTAGAGGGGATAGGCACAGGAGAGCCAGAGCAAAGAGCAAGCAGAATTCGGCTCAGGGGTGCCTGGCTTTCTTGAATGTGACACAAGAAGATAACAGTCATTGGCCTTCCAATGACTTAATAAAGCAGTGATACAATAACAAGAAGAGCATTTCTGTCAAGCATTGGTCATAGTTCAAGGGCTTACATCACATTTTTTGTCTTTCGGTATTTATTATCTCCAAAACACCAATAATGTGAGCACTTGGCATTGCAGTATTCTGTTGTTACAGGTACATAAAGGAGGCTCAGAAAAGTTTAAAACTTTGCCTGTGGTAACTCCGTGAAGAAATTTCAGAGTCAAAGATGGAACCGAAGTATGTCTGACTCTAGAACGCATGTGTTTAAAGATCATGCCCCTGTGCCTGATCAGCTGACACTACACGGAAAAGCAATCCCACCTGCTCAGGAATGTTTGGTGCTCGGTCCATATCCCTTTCTTCCCAGCCTCTGGTCTATCCCGAACTGCAAAGATCTCTCAGTGTGTAGACATCCAGCCTGTATATCCAACCCTGACCAATCCCCTTCCTACTTCTGAGTGTTCTCCACCCAGGCCTTGTGAGAGGACTCCAAGCTGCTTCCACAAGGATACCAAATACCCAGTGTGTTCTACAAAGGGAGCACAGGCCCTTGGCCTTACAGACAGCCTCAAGGAAGGACCTAGAAGGAAGAGAGGCAAAGGAGGCCCTCTGAAGGATGTCCACTCAAACTGTATCCACATCTCCTGAGAACGTATTAGAAATGGAAATCCCACTTCCACCTAGAGCTCCTGAGTCTGAAACCTTGAGCACGGGTAGGTACTTGGTTTCATTTTATTGTTACCTTTGGTTTTTATTTTATTTTATAACTTTTTAACTTAGCATACAAAGTACTGGGTTTTATCATGGCATCTTCAAACATAAGCGTGGGCATACTTTGTTCTCACTTGTTCCCCTCACCCCCGGCCTCTCTGTGCCGCCCCTCCAGCTGGCTCCCTCTTCTCCCCAAGTTCCTCTCCTGCTTTCCTTTCACATGCACTCCAATACAGTCCTTATTTCCCTCTTCTTCTCTCACGGTTTTTTCTTCCCTTCTCACAGCCACCTTTATTCTTCTGTGATCTATAAACACACATACATATATGTACACACATATGTAAAATGTTTAATTTAGGCTCCACATATCCGAGAAAATATTCGTAAGTGTTTGTCATTCTGAAACTGACTTATTTTGCTTTATATAATAATTTTCAGTTGCAGAGAATTCTATGAAAATGCAATGACTTCAGTTTTCCTTAAAGCTACCTAAAATTCTACTGTGTATATGTACCACAGTTTCTCTGTCCATTCATCTGTTGATGGACGTTTAGGCCGGTTCCACTCCCTGGCTGTCATGCATAGCATAGCGAGAATAAATGTACAGGTATCTCTGTGGTATGCTGACTTTGAAGCCTTTGGATTATGGGCAGGAGTGGTATTGCTGGGTCACACAGTAGCTCTGTTTTCACTTGAGGACTCCCATAGTCAGTTCCATAGTAAATGCACCAGTTTATCCTTCTCGCCAAGCAGCCGAGAGGGACTCCTCTTTCCCCACATCATGGTCAGCATTTGTTTCCACTTGTTTTCTTGCTGATAGACATTCTGACTAGAGTCAGAAGCAGCTTTTTGAAGATGTGTTTATTTGTATATATGTATGTGTATCTGTGTGACTTTATGTGCCCCATATGCATGAAGGTGCCCACAGATGTCAGAAGTGGGTGTTGGATATCCTGGAGCTGAAGCTACAGGTGGTTGCGAGCTGACCAGTGGGAGCCCTGGGAACCAAACCCAGGTCCTCTGTGAGAGCTCAGACATCTCTCCAGCCCGCTCCAGTTGTTTTAATTCGCATTTCCCTGATGGTTGGGGATGCTGAACATTTTTCCAAGTATTTATTAGACTCATTTTTTTTTAGAACTTTCTAGTCCGTTTGTTAGTCCATTTGTTAACTGGTTGACTGAGTTTTGCTGTTTAGTTTTTGCAGTTCTTTATTATATATAGTGGATATTACTCTCTTGTCTGATGTATAGTTACCAAAGATTGCATAACATTCTGTATACTATCTCTTCCACTAGTGATTGTTTCCTTTGCTGTGAAGCAGCATCTTAATTTCATGTAATCCCATTTGTCAATTATTGGGGTTATTTCCTGTGCTGTTGGAGTCGAGTTTAAAAAAGAACCTTTGCCTGTGCCACTATCTTGAAATATTTTTCTCTAGCAGTTTCAGATTTTCAGGTCTTAAACTAAGTCCTTTGATCCGTTTTTAACTGATTCACATGCACAGTGGCAGGGTTATCTGGTTTCGTTCTTCTGATGTGTAAATCGAGTTTTCTCAGAAAAAAAATTGTCAAGGAGGCTGTCATTTCTTCTATATATGTTTTTGGCAGCTTTGGCAAAAATTGGGTGGCTATAACAATATGGGATTATTTCTGGGTTCCTCTGTTCTATTCTATTGATCTACAAGTCTGTTTTGTGCCAGTACTGTGTTGGTTTTATTGCTATGACTCTATAAAATAATTTGAGAACAGGTATTATGATACCTATACCATTACTTTCTATGCTAAGGAATGCCTTAGCCATGAGGAACCTTTGGAGCTTCTATGAAGAACATCCTGGGAATTTTGATGGGGATTGCTTTGAACCTGTAGTTTGCTATTAATAATATAGCCATCTTCACAATATTAACTCTGCCTGTCCATGAACATGAGAGTCTTTCTGTCTTCTGTTTTCTTCACTTTCTTTCTTCTCTCTTAAAGTTTTCATTGCAGAAGTCCTGCACCTCATTGGTTGTTTATTTGAGATATTGCCAATTTATTAAGGTAAATATTCACAGCTATAAACTTTATGTACCAAAGATTCTAGTAGGTTGTATTTTCATTTGATTCTAGGAACTTTTACATTTTCTCCCTGATTTTGATGACTCACTGGTCACGCAAGAGTATATTTTTCAGTCTCCACGTATGGCTATAGTTTCTGTAATTTTTCTTTTTATTAATTTCTACTTTTATTGAACTATGATCTAATAAAATACAAGAGAGTTTTTCAGTTTCTTTCTATTTAACAAGACTTAATTTGTGGCCTAGAATGTAGTCTGTTTTAGAGAATGCCCAATGGTGCTGAGAAGGATGTGTATTCTGTTTCTGTTGAATGTACTATTCTGTAGATATATCAGTAAGTCCATTTGATCTATGGTATAGTTTAACTCTGAGGTTTCTTTGTTGATTTTCAATTTGGATGACCTAGAGATGAGAATGTGATATTAAAGCCACTTAACTATTATTGTATCAGAACTGATGATCTTTTATTTCCAACAGTATTTGTTTTATGAAATTGGGAGCCCCAACATCTTGTGCATCATTTCCAATTGTCATAGCTACTCGATGAACTGTTCTCTTCATTAGAATGTAATGGTGTTCTTTATCTTCCAACTCATTTTGGCTTGTGGTTGAACCTTATCAGATATCAGGATAGCTGTGCCCATTTGTTTATAGTTTAGATTCAGTTGATAGATTGTTTTCTGTCATTTGACTTTCAGTCTGGGGGTATCTTTACCAGTAAGGCATGTATCTTGGTGATGACAACAACAAAGGCTGAATCCAGTTTTGTGATCTAGTCAGGCAGTCTGTGTCTCTTCATCAATGAGTCAAGGCCATTTACAGTTAAGGTTACTACAGAGAGGTGTTTACTAATTCCTATCATTTTTTTGGTCATTTTCCTGGTTGGTTTGGATTACCTTCTTTACTTCCCTATACTAGTATCAGGGCTCTGCTGATTTACTGTACTGTTCGTAATGGATTTCTTCCTATTTGTCCTTTTTTCAGTCATTCTTCTCCTGAAATTCATTCTTTGTTGTGCTCTTGTATAACTTGGTTTTTTAATCATAGTTTTTTTTTTTTTTTTTCACAGCATGGAGCCTGGTCACTGCCTTGCAAGCCTGCCACAGTTCACAAAATGGGATTCTTCTCCTCCACTGCCCCATCTACCAGATAAATGACTAATATCTGTGTTGCTAAAAGTCTTTTTAGTGACAATGTAAACAATGTCCACCCCTGCTCCTCTCTTATTCCCAATGACAAACTGATTTACAATTCCATCAAAATGCATTCTGGGACACTAATGAATTTATTGGGCTTCTTTACAGAGAAATGGGTGAAGGTTTACTCACAGGAGTCTGGGTACTCCCCCCCTAAGGCTGAACCAGAAAGTCTTCACCCAAGCATGGATTATGGCTTCCTCGTAGTAGCATAAAATGGTGAGAGACCCTCCCTTGGTCTTTCCCAGCCTAAATGCTCTAGGCTCTCAGGTCCCATGAAATTAGGACTAAAGTGCTCATAACATCAGGATTTGGGAGGTATGGCTACACTCTCAGGCAAGGGTCCCCTGACTCTCCCTGCCCCTCCTTCCAAGGGGCATAGGTATGGACAGTCAACAAGTACAGCTGTGATGATCTTAGGAAAGCGGGTGCAGCTGAACTCAGGAAGATGGGTTCTGTCTATCAGAGAACCGTCTTCCTGTACAACAACCTGCAAAATATTTTGAGGCTGAAAGGGCTATAAATCTGTCCTGTGGAAAGAGCATCCAGACTTTCATCTGACTTACCTTTCTGGAGAAACTTCTGAGTAGACCAACCCCACCCACTCTACCCCCTCCCACCAATTCAACATCTGGTGCACCCCTGAAATTCTGCTTTAATAGCACTCCAAAGAGCTCTGCCACAGGCCGATAGCTCTAGGTTAGCCCTAGAACACACACACACACACACACACACACACACACACACACAATACTCACACAGTCTCTGACCAACAGCATCACTAGAGAACGTGTTAGAAGTACACTACGTGAGTCACAGGTCTGATGCCTGAGAACTGATGAAAGCCAATATAAGACCTATAATCCTCTCAAAGCACTCCTCAGGCATACCAAGTCAGGGGTACTCCTCTAGAGCAGAACTGGTCTCCCTCTCCTGCTTCAGGAAAGAGGGCCTGGCCACAGCTCCAATGTTACTGCTAAGTGCTGCTTTTATTTTGGCACACAGAAATTCATCTTCCATTGAATAAAAAGAGAAAAGATCATTTATTGGTTTACTTTACCAGGAAAATTCATGAGTAGACCTAATATCAGTAGATCTAAATCACATGTCTTCACATTGTAGTCCTAGGCAAAATCTGCTCACAGTCTATGTGTATAAATAAAGTTTTACTGTCACACAGCTACACCTGTTAGTTTACATATTGTCTATCTCAGCCACTTTTACACTACAGTCGCAAAGTTGAATATAACTGTCCTTCATTAACTACAGATCAGTTCTAGGATCCTTCACAGACACCAAAGTCTGCAATGCACAAGTCCCTTATACAAAATGGCATCGTATTTGCTTACACACACCCTTCTATTTACTTTAAACCATCTCTAGATTTATGAAGCCTAAACCAATGGAAATGCTTTGTAAATAGTAGTGTTGAGTGACTTCTTCTGGGGAGGTGTGAATTAGTACCTATTCACCAGAAAAGACACTATTATGATGTTCAGCCCTCTGGGAAGGACCTCTCAAACTCCAGATGTTCCAAATCAGTCAAATTTATTTAACTGGGACAGTGACTGTATTCTCTGGGCCGAGAATTAGAGAGTACAATACTGGAAGATGAGATTTCAGGGAAGAAAAACTCATTACCTCATTAACATACTAAGTATTCTGCCCATCTATTTAGCATAACTTAAGGTAAACCTGCCTCCCTAGGTGTGGTCCTAGGAGCAAATGATTGACTAAGGAGCAAATGATTGACTAATGAAACTGGAAAGGTGGGTTTTCTCAACAGATACACTGGAGATTGTTTAGTCTATCTCAGTTCATTTTCTTGGGCTATTTGCCACTTTAACAGCACGAATAATGGACCAATGAAATGATTCTACCCAAGTCTAGCTTAGTGAACCAATGAGTTTCTTAGGTTTGCTTATAAGAGTATGGATAAGAGGTTACTTTCAGGAGCACCGATGACCCAGAGACAGCTGTATCATCAAAAAGCACCACCCCAGCCCAGAGGACAGCTCATGAAAACTACATCCCTGGAGTCTTCTGGAAGACCTGCAGGCAGCTCAGCCAGTCTGAGAATCTGTCTTCCCCAGCAATTGTTACTACTTATATGACCTTGGGGAGGGGCTTTCTGAAATTCCTGATATTTCTTTACTTTCTGAACCTTAAGAAGCTTCCCTCTAGGGGGAAATGCTTCAGTTAGGAAGAAACACTATACAACATGTAGTCATATGGTATTCCTTAGATAAAAATGGCAAGAAAAAAGTCTCTATATATTTATTCTACTGTAGGTATTTTCCATTTTGTGCACACAGTTGATTGAATTCCCAGATTCAGAGGACCACCTGTCTTTGTAACAGAAACTGTATGTCCCTCAAATCTAAAGTATTTACACAAACACTGTGGGCATGAGGCAGATACTGAGGTAAATGAGACTCAGCCTATTTGGGTACAACTTACTCTTTCAAGGGAAGTGAACTAGCAGCTTTCATGGACAGCCAGTTTTCTTGAATTCTATTTATTGTGCATCTGCACAAACACACACAATTAAACATGTATATGCATGCATTTGCATATATATACATTATATACATATATAATGTCTTTGTGCTCAATTAATGAATGCCCTATCACAAAGTTATACAGAAATATTTAAAGCATTTTTTGTTAGATCCCCTAGAATACAGATTCCTGGTCAGTGTGTATGACAGAACAAGAAATGTATTCTAAGCCCATCTTTTGTTCCTGGTACATAGCTCCTAAAGCCCTTGGAAGTGTGATAGTGTGTCTTTTGTATGATAATGAGATAATTAAGTGGTTGGAGGCCCCTAGATAGTTTCAGGACTAGGTCTTCTAACCAAAAAAAAATGATTCAAGGATTGGAAATTTCATTCCCACCCAGTGACTTTGAGAGAGTAGAGAAGGGCTGGAGAGCAAGCCAATCTCCAGTGGCCAGTGATTTAATCAGCCATGCCTCTAGAATGAAGCCTCCATTACAGAAAAAGAAAAAAGCCTGGGAAGGTGAGATATCCTGGTGAGTTAACTTGATTGCCAGCTATCCTGCTGACCTCTGTCCGAGCCCCAGAACACACATGGCAGAAAGCAAGAACAGACTCCTCCAATGTTTTTGGAGATTTGTGGGAACTGAAGGATGGACTGTGCTTCACCTCTCAGCTGCTGAGGGAAGATCCAAAAGAGCACCCAGAAAACAGTCTCTAAAGTGTCTTCACTCAATTAGTTCAGCCCCTGGAGTCAGAGGATTATCAACTAGGCAGGCAGAAACACAAAAAATTGCAGAAATCAGAAAGGGCTATGAATCTCCATAGGGCTCTATAGCAACTATACCTGTCTGTCTGTCTTACTTTTCCTTGTTGATATGATAAATACTCTGACAAAGCAACTTAATGCAGGAAGTGTTTATTTGGGCTCAGGGTGTCAGTCTGTCACTGCAAGGAAGTCACAGCAGCAGGAAACTGAAGCACATTGCATCTGCAGTCAGGAAGCAGAAAGCGATGAAGGCTTGTGCTCAGCTCACTTTCTTTTATATAGTCAAGGATCCTAGCCCAGGGAATGGTGCCTCCCACATTGGGGCAGCAGGGGTGGGGGGGTCTTCTCATCTCAAGTAACCTAATCAAGACAATCCCCCACAGACAGGCCCAGAAGCCTATTCCCAGCTAACTCTGGATTTCACATAATTGACAGCTGAGATTAACCATCACACTATATTTCAAGAAGCAAGTAGACTCAAGGCTATTTTGGGACTATCTACTATCTTCAAATATGGAGTCTTCAACTTCATAACCCAGTGAACAATATCAAAATATTGAACAATTGAACAATAAGCACTGAGGTGTTTTAATAGACTCAGTGACTTAAGGTTACCTTGGAAAAGATCTGATAAATTGTTCTTATTTTCCATTCTGGTTTTTAGAAACTTTTATTTCATTTCAGTTATTTTTTCAGGAGGTCACTGTGAAGCTTGCAAGGCCTTGACACAAAGGTTCCTGCATAGGTCTATAATATTACCAAGCCTGGACTGAAATAGAGTATGTGACAATGACTGGTTTGGAAAATGTAACCTTTAGGATCTAGTCCCACATCCTCTGTAAACTGGGGTAGGGGTGGGGGTGTAAGAAACAGGATGTCAGCCTTTTGTAATTTCATTGTTATACTTAGAACAGGGGTCCGGAATGCTTCAGACTCTAACTGAAACTGTCTAATCCGTTTTGAGAACCTCACCAGGGAGGACAGCTAGAGTCAAACAGGTCCACAGAGAAATCAGTGTCAAAGGACACAGGAATGTCAATTAAAACTGGCTAATGGCCTGCAGAGTAGGATGAGACTTCATGGCCTAAGCAGAACGTATCTATCCTTTGGGTTATAATCCACTGCAGCAAGTCCTCCTCAAACCTTGATAAGATCCTCAGAAAAACAAATGACCTCATTAATTAAGTGGGTTAGTCCTCCCACTACACTGTCCTTAATTGCTCTTCTGACTTTCAGGAGAGGCATTTGGGGGCCAGACTGAATACCTGATAACCAAATGCCAACGTATACCCTGTATGATATGAAAGAAACTGTAAAGGTAACTGCTCAGGCCAGATGTGGTGGCACATGCCAGTAATCCCCAACTCAAGAGGTGGAGGCAAGAGGATAGCAAATGGAAGGCCAACCTGGGCTACATAGTGAGACTCTATCTCACAAAGCAAACAACCAGTCCAGAGCCTCACCTTCCCATGTCGTTTTTATACTTCCCAAAGGCCTAGCTGGGGTCATACAGGCTGCACGCCAGTTCAGTCTCTTGAGTGCCCCAGATTCCCACTATTCCTACATTCCAGCCTAACTGCCATTGCACAACTTCCACACCAACCCAGGCAGACCCTGCAGGGAGTCATATTAGTGCACTTTCTTGATTAACACTGAATTTGAATCAACCCCCTCTAATCAAAAGTAAACACTGAGTTTATTTTTGAAGGATTGACCTATCAACTCTTGACACCTGATCTGAACTCAACCAAGCTTTGGGAACAGCAAAAACAAAATCAAACTTTCACTTAACAGAGACAGACTAGAATCTCCTATCAGACACACAACCAAGAAAAGAAGTCTACATGTCCAGGAAAAATCACAAAAACACAAGGACAAGATGACATGTCTCCTCTCTGCCAAAACCCACTAGCCCAACAGAAATATTCTCTAATGAGAATTGCCTAGATTAAGCCAGGACATAGAATTTAAAAGCACAACAATAAACATGATCAAAGAATTCAAGGAGTTTAAAAAGGACACAAATACCTCAATGAACTTAAAGAGGATACCTCTTAAATGAAGTCCAAGAAAGCACAAATATACAGCTGAATGAAAAGACAAAGACGATTCAGGATCTGAAAGCTGGAGTCAATAAAGACAAATACTGAAGACAATGTAAGCTGAAATGAAGATGGAATTGAAAAACTCAATTAATACAATTATAAAATTCAGGAGAAAGCCTAACCAGTAGAAGGCAGAATTTCTGGACTTGAAAAATATAATTATCTAACTAATTGATTTCAATTTAAATTAAATTAATTTTAATTAATTAATTAAAAATAAATAAAATAGAGGATTTGGACCACTTAAAAGAATATGACAAATGCCCCTCCATGGGGGCATACACATAAATTAAAATAAATTTTTTAAAACAAAACAAAGCTATATTTACTGCACACAATACAGGACTAAGAACACCAACAGCAAAAGTAAACAAATAAATAAAATGACAGAAATCCAACACACTTTTCAATAATTTTAAACATTAATAGCCTCAGCTTACCATTAGAAGACAAAGGTTAGTCAAATGGATTCAGAAATAAAATTCATCTTTTTGTTATCTAAAAAAACTCATCTCCAAGGATAGGTACTATCTTAGAATGAAAAGATGGGAAAAAATATTCCAAATAAATGGGACCAGAAAACAAGCAGACGTCCTCTCCTAATATCTGACAAAATAATCTTAATCAAAAGAGATAACACTTCACTAGGACCAAGGAAACGACTAAGCACATATGCACCAAACTTTGAGCACCCAGTTTTAACTAAAGCATGTTAATGGACTCCAAGACATAAATTAACTCCAACTCAGTAACAGTAGGCGGTTCCAATACCCTACTTTCTCCAATAGATGGGTCAGTTGGACAAAATGTGAACAGAGAAATGTTGGAATCAAATGAGATCGTACACTAAATGAACCTCACAGACGTCTACAGAATGCCCCACCCAAACACTAAAGAATATACATTCTACTCAACAGCTCATGGAAGTGTCTTTAAAATAGATCACATACTGGACCACAAAATAAAGCTCAGCAAATACAGAAAAAATTAACATAATTCTATGTATTCTGACAACAGTGTAATAAAGCTTATAATCAACATCAATAGACTCTCCAATAATCACATGAACTCATGAAGACCAAACAACACACTAGTAATAATGAATGAGTCAAAGAAGTAATCAAAAAAAAAAAGAAATAAAGAAAGAAAAGATCTCAGAATTAAATGAAAATAAAAATACAATACAACAAAACCCCTGGGATATATTGAAAGCAATCCTAAATTAAAAGCTCCGAGTACCTACATTAAAAAAAAAATCAGAAAAAAACACAATTAAATGATTTCATTATACAACTCAAGAGTTTGAAAAATCAAGAACAAATCACACCCAAATCTAGTAGATGCAAAGGAATAATAAAAATCAGAGCAGAATGAACAGTGTCAAGAATTAATAATCTAAGAATTAATTCTATGAAAAAAATCAGGAATGAGAGTTGTCCACTCTGTCCACTCTTTCCCAATAAATATAGCACACGAAGAGCACAGCAATAAGCAGTAAGATTTTTTAAAATAAAGGATACAAATAGGAAAAGAATAGACTCATACATATTGTGTGCACAAATCAAATAGCCCCTGTTTGCATATGATATAATATTACACATAAGAGATCCCAAAAATTCCACCAGAAACCTTCTAGAAATGATCAACACTTTCAGCAAAATAGCTTGTGCTGGTATTAAAAACAATTTTGACCCATGGAACAAAATACAAAACCTAAACATGAGTGTACCGGATTACCTGATATTTAACAAAAACATCAAAAGTACACCCTGGAGGAAAGATAGCACCTTCAACAAATGGTGCTGGGTAAATCAGATGTCCACATAAAGAAGAATGATATTAGATCCTATCTATCACCCTGCACAAATAAACTCCAAGTAGATAAAGACCTAAATGCAAAACCTGAAACACTGAAATTGTTAGAAGAAAACATAGTCAGTACCCTACAAGACTTAGGTACAGGACTTTCTGAATAGGACTCCAATCACTTAAGAATTAAGGTCAACAATTGACAAATGGCACCTCATAAAACTAAAAAGCTTCTGCACAGCAAAGGAAACAATCATCTGAGTGAAGAGGAACCCACAGAGTAGGAGAGGGTCTGATAGAGGATTAATATCCAGAATATACAAAGAATTCAACACACAAAGAATCAAGAAAACAAATGACCTAATTTTGAAAATGGGCTACAGATGTGAACAGAGAGCTCTCAAAAGAAGAAATGTTAATGGCTAAGAAATACTTTTTAAAGGGTTCAACATCCTTAGTAATTAGGGCAATGCAATTTGAGACTTCTTTGAGACTGCATCTTACCCCAGTCAGAATGGCTAAGAGCTGGAGAACTGACAACAAATGCTGGCAGGGACACAAGGAAAGGTGGCTTCTCAGTCACCACTGCTGGAATGTGAGCAAGTGCAGTCAGTATGGAATCAGCGTGGAGAATTCTCAAAAAGCTACAACTACATCTATTGTATGATTCAGGTATAGCACTCAGGCATATACACAAAGGACTCCATATCCTACTATAGAGATACTTGCTCAGCCATATTCATTGACCTTCTATCCACAATAGCTAGGAAATAAACACAAATTAAATATCCTTCAACTGATGAACAGATAATGAAAACATGGTACACATACACAATGGAATTCTATTCAGCTCTAAAGAAAAATGAACTCATGAATTTTGCAAGCAAATGGATGGAACTGGAAAATATATGGAGTGCGGTGACTTAGACCAGGAAAGACAAACACCAGATGTTCTCCCTTATTTGTACATCCTAGCTCTGAATCTTTAGATGTGAGCATATAATCTAAAGTAACAACAGAAGCCAGAAAGGTAGTAGAGGGCCATGGGAGCGGGGAGAAGGAGCTCCAGGGAAGGGGATAGTAGGCACAGGCTCTATGTAGGGAGAAATGCGGAGACTTTAACTGAGAGGAGGGAGGGTGACACAGGAGGAGAGGGAGGAGGAAAGGCAACACCAAGAGTGCTTGGGAAATGTGCTTTATCAGCTCACTTAAAAACACATACTGTGTGTGTGTGTGTGTGTGTGTGTGTGTACAGTTTAAATAGAGTTATGCCCCATGAGATAATAATGTTCCCTCCAAGAGCCATAGACTAATAAAAACCGTATAAGAAATCTCCCATTGAGTATGTATAGGAAATCTCCCATTGAGTATGCTGGTCGGGGGAGTCGAAGAGACTCCTAAAATAATATAAACTATAGCCACTATCCTTCATTGCCTCCCCAAACTTGAAGGTAAGACCCAAGCTGGAACTGGCCTGGATGTCTCCTCCCTGAGGACTAGCTCTCATAGTGTCAAAAGTTGCTATACAAGCTGCCAAGGGAGAGAAGCAAGCAATAGTCCCACCCAGCTGTAAAGCCTATGAACTACGGTGATTGACCCAACAAGATACCCTCAATGGGGCAATCGTGGCACTTTTATTTTGAGGTCAACCAACAGCTCTTGAGAACTTAAGGCCCTCTCTGTAAACCTGGCCAAAGACCCACACAGCTGGAGAGATTATAGACCCTAAAGGAGAGCCTCTTACTACCATTTTCCTAGACCAATATAATGTCTAGCTCTTTTCTAAATAGTTATCCTTATACCCACAGATAATGTAGCTCTCATTTCTCATCAAAAAGTATTCTTTTTACAACAGATGGAAATTATAGAGATCCAAAACTGGCCAAAATGCAGATAATAAATTATTATGGTTTGCTAAATCCCATAGATACATCCTCAATGTGATTCCTAGCCCTAAGACTTAGGGAACATTGCAGAAAAGGGGGTGGAAAGATTGTAAGAGCCAGAGGACCAAGATGCCTGCTACAAGACAGTGTCTTCTAGACATGACGGGAAAGCTGCACCCCCAAAATCTCAACCACATAATTGCCTAAACAATATCCACTTAATGACACCTCCAGTTGGCATGCCAATGTGGTTGAGGGAAACTTTACGAAGTCCCACTCTAGACAAAGAACTACAAGCAACAAATGGCTGCTGAGAGAAGATCAGTTTTCTTTAGGAACAAGCTCCTCAGTAGGTTATCTAATCCCAAGCAGTTAGCCCTAGAGCAACACTAAATGAAATCAATAGCTTTACACAGACACACACATGTGTCAGTGTATGTATGTATATGTCTGTGTGTGTAAAACAACTGAAAAAGAGGCTATAAATTTGAGAAGAGGGACATGAGAGAGGTTGGACAGGGGAGAGGAAGGGATAGGAATGATATAAATACAATACTCGTGTATGAAGTCCCCCCAAAATAAAAATTTAAATAAAAATGAGACAAAGATAATTGCACACACGGGACATGTCACCCAGCAATCTGAGGTTGAAAACTCCAGGAGGAGATGAGGTGGCTGATCTCTATCCTGCTTAGGATGGCAAAGCAGGACTCTTTGAAGAGTGTCTGGAAAAGACTTGGGAGAGGCAAGTGTCCAGAGATTTCCTAGACTACTACATAAACGATTATTTTGACCTCAAGGAAAATCCATCACATGCTTTGAGAGGCGGGCTCACCAGGAAACCTGCAGTTGATGTAGTGCTTGCCTCTGGGTTGTCACAGGTGAAAGCCTGCATGTGTGAGACAGCTCTGTGCACTTGTGAAATGATGAGTACATGGAAGCTTTGAGGGTATCTCACACACCCACCTCCTGGTTCTCCAGCCATCTGTATTGCTTTGTATTGCTTTGGGGTGGGGGTTAGTGGCCTGTGAGAGAAGGCATGAGGGAACTGGAATGCAGAAAACTGACAGAAACTGGGAGCTGTGATCCTAAGAGGCCTCCAACCTGGCCAGAAATTAAAAACAGTGATGATGAAAGACTCCTTGGATTTCTAAGAGCTTTTTTTCACTTGAAGACATGCTGTAGTTCTGCTTCATCAGCTGAATATATGTTGTTTGAATACTTTTCATCATGTTCTAAGCAATAAACATAATAGAGTAAAATCATGGCTCCATGGGGCTTATCTTCCATTGTGCAAACATTGTGTTCTTTGTGTTGTGTAAAAATAATGTCCTATCCAGTGGGACTGGACAGATGGCTTGGCACCCAAAAGCACTTGCTCTTGCTGAGGATCAGATTTGGTTCCCAGTATTCACATTAGTCTGCTCATAGCTGCCTGTAACTCCAGTTCCATAGCCTTTGGTGCCCTCTTCTGGCCTCCTTGGGCACATGATACACAGACAAGCAGGCACATGCACATAAACATGAAAACAAACAAATACTTTTATTTAAAAAAAAATGTCCCCTTTCTGTTGTACTTTATGTAGTATTTATTCCTGTTGCTCTTAGGAGCAGTGACCTTTCCTCATTCAAACTTGTTTCCCTAGAGCCTAAGACTGCCTGGCACATACTAGTTGCATCAGTTGGGTTGTAAGTAACAGGTATTCCCTCCAAAGACTACAGTGATTTGGATGAGATAATGATTCATTTTTTCCTATCATTTAGTCCAGAAGTGGAAACCCAACAGGACTGTCATGGAGGAGAAAATGAGCATCAATGTCCCCAGCTCCATTTATTGTTCTAGTTCACTCTCTTAACTGTTTCCTTCTACCTTAAGACTTCCTCATTGCTCACAGGGGTTTTCCTTTTAGATTAAAGTTGTTCCCTCATTCTCCACATAAATTATACCGTTCTTTGAAGCTATCTAACTTGTCTATCCCCAGAGACTCAGGGTCATGCAAATAGCAGACTCGCAATCAAAATTTGGTGGAGAGGTGAATGAATAAATACTTTAAATGGTTCAAAGACTAGGAATCCCCTAAAATAGATTGCATCTATCAACAGCACTGTGAAACTGGATTTTCTCGTTTCAAGTCCAATGTGATTCCAGAGTGACCAAGGAATACTCAAGACTTCAGACAGCAACCTTACCAAACTCACCACTAGATGGCAGCCACGCCCCAGGGAGCAAGCCACCTCTGCCGTCTGGGCCCGCCCCGCCCTTAGGCCTCCAGCACAACCCAGTCCCGTGCTTTGAGTAGGCTGGGTAGAGGCCTAGAGTGGAGGGCAGGTCCTTGCAGATAATAGCGACCTGGGAACTATATCCCTTCTTAGAAAAAGATGTTCCACACTCCATCCTTCCACCTCATTTTTCATAAACTCTTCCAGTAATTTATTCTTCCAGTCCCCATTAGATTCCTCTGTGAGATCCCTTGCCTACTGCGCACTTCCCTTTCCCAGGCAGGGCCTGCCTGGCGGCAGTCTCCACCTCCTGCTCCACCGGCAACTCAGGGGAGAAGGGTGTGTAAGGAGTGTTCCTCTGAGAACTTGAGACATCTGGGTAACTATCAGGTGTGCAGTGTGTGAAGCCAGAGCAGGAAGAGGAATAGACCGAGATGAGAAAAAAAGAGCTTAAGGAAAGGAATGGGTGAGATCTGGGACTCCCCTGGACACATTTTCCAGGAGTTTGAAGGAGGGGACTGTTCTGACAACAAACGAACAAAAAACTTTTTTATGGTTATGGTCTGTCATTGTGGATATTATATGTAGCTATGTAGCATACCGAGCAGTGTGAAAATAAGGGATCTGAACTGAAATACCCTTTTATTGAGCTTGTTTTCCCCACAGCCCACTGTGGTGCGCTGTGCGCTCTAGCCCACTCTTTCCCTTGCTAGCTCCCAACCCCAAGCTGTCACTCAGGCTTGGTCCCCTGAGTGTCTTGGCCTTAGCCGGAGATAGCAGGGCCTTCTGGAAACTCCTCCTCTAAGCAAGGCCCTCCTGTGAAGGGGACCAAAGTCCAAGGTTCCCAGAAAGTCCCTGTCTTTAAGCCCTGCCTTCATGAGAGGCAGAGAAAGGAAAACAAAAATGATTCGTTCATTCCAAGTCTGGTGACCTACCCCAGTGCCACAGTGAAGAAGCTCATAGAAAATGCAGCCTTATCTGTGTCACAGGCTATTGTGGGAACCAAATGGCACAAGCAAGAGCCCCCTAAACCCTGCCAGGCACCTGAGTGCATGTAGTCATTTATTCACCATTGGGCACCTCTTGTGGACCAAGGCAGTGTGCTGGCCCTTGGAAAGTAGAGGAAAATATTAAACGACTCAAGAGGAAGTGTTTAGCCAAAACCAGAATGTGAGGAAATGATAAACACATGAGGACAGATATATGTACACTAGTTAAGCTACTTTGGCCATCACACTATGTATACACATACTTCAAACATATTTTACACGACATTATATATATATATATATATATATATATATATATATACATCTTTATTTGTTAATTCGATTAAACATATGAATTCTTTTTAAAAAAAAAATCTAGAGTGTGAAGAGTTCACCAAGTCAAAAGACCTGCTATTTTATATGAACAAACAATAGGGGCAGAGGAGAAGCGACTCCCACGGGTGGAGGCAGGAGACAGCTATTGAGAGCTGCAGCTGTATGTGTTTGGATACTACTGGGAAGAGACTACCCATGAAAAGTTTTTATGGTTTTAATCGAGGTATGGTAGGGCACACCTTTAATCCCAGCACTTGGGAGGCAGAGGCAGACATACCTCTATGAGTTGGAGGTCAGCCTGGTCTACACAGTAAGTTCCAGACCAGCTAGAGCTGCATAATGAGACCCTATCCAAGAAGGAAGGAAGGAAGGAAGGAAGGAAGGGAGGGAGGGAGGGAGGGAGGGAGGGAGGGAGGGAGGGAGGGAGGGAGGGAGGTTTTGAGACAGCCCAGAAATATGAAGGTAGAATGGGCATTAAAATTAAGGAATATCTCAATTTCAATTTTATATATGGATAACTGAACTGTAACTATGGTTTTTAAAAACAGAAGAAAGGAGGGAAACTCTGATTTATGCAAAAGACAACTCTACTTATAAGGACACTCAGAAAAAAAGATGCCTGAAATTTACTTAAATTTTTTAAAAAGCATAAGAAGGAGATGAATTAAAAAGAACAACTATTGATTGTTGCTGCCTCTACATCTTAGATATATGTCATGGTTAATTAGGTAAATTTTCCTATTGTTGTATGTTCAAAATGAACATAATGAAAGTTTGTATTAAGGAAAAGTCCTCCAATGATTTTTTTTTAAAGACTGTTGGGAAGACCTGGGCTGAGATAGTTATCAAGAAGTGAGGTGGATCAGGAGCAACCGAGAAGGCCCTGCAAAGGATGGTGCAGAAGTGAGGCTAGATTGATGGGTTTAGCTAAATGAAGATGAATACAAAGAACATTCCAGGAGGAGCAAGGCCATTTACACAAGCAGAGAGACATCAAATGGCACCCCACTGTTCAAAAGTTTTTAAGTTTAAAAAAATCAATTTATCCCACTTTTCTTAGAACTCAAGTGGTCTTAGCCCTAAAAGTCATGCACCTTACCATGCACTCCCCCACATACACACAATAAATAATTTAATTTAATTTAGGGAGGAAATCTCCCCATTCATAGATAGGTTAATTAATAACCTAATTAAGGATCAGAGAACTAATTTGTGCAAGACCAAGCAGAGAAATAGTAATATCCCTCATTACCTACCACATAGAACTTGGCAGTGAATAGTGAGTCATTCTTTAGATAAAATGTTTAGAGTCCTGCCTGGCATAGAGGAAGCAATTGATTGAGGGATTAGGGATTAGCTCCCATTGATCGCTAATCTATACCATGTGGCACCCCCTGCAGGGGAGGAGGGAAGCACAGAAGTCTGAATTTAAGGAAAAATGTAATTATTCGAATTACAGAGCAATTCATCCAGGGCTCCTTTGCACTTGAGACCTTTGATTTTAGAAGCTGATCTGAACACAAAGTCAGAGACTCCTTTATCAGAGAGGCTACATCCTCAAGAGCCTTCAAAGTCATTCCCCTCATCACCATCAGCCAACCCCTCCCTGACACCCTGAGCAGGATCTCATCTTTCATAGAGGTACCAGCTCACTGGAAAGCTCAACCTCAAAGTTTTCTGCTTCTCTAGCCATTGACCACATAGTGCTGTGGAACCTTCCCCCTCTAAGAATTCTCCCATTATTGTAAGGCAAGGAAATCAAGGTGCCCAAAAGGGGAGAATCCATGGCCTTGACCTTGACCTTTGGCTCACCAGGATCACTTGTGGGAGAGCCTTCTTTGCAGTATACAGGACCAATAGCAAGGATTCTCTCCCATTGCACTGCCCCAAGAACAATGGCTCCCACATTCTTGGGCTAGTTGGGAGAAGGGCAGTTGTCAGCCTGGCACCAGATTCTTAGACAGTTTTGATGAGCTCAGTGTATCCATCAGCATCTTGAGAACTGGCAACCTCACAGGTCCCACCATCTCCCTCCACGCACAGGCTGATGGGGGTTTATACAGTGGAAGCTTCTCTCCCGCTTGCAATGATTTTCTTGCCTTCTTCATGAACTGACATCTCAAAAAGTAATAGGGGCACCATTGGGAAAGATGGAAGAAGCAAAGGGGAGCTGCTTTGCTCCCCGAGAGATGCCTGGTCTCCTGGTGCTAGGTGATGAAGGGTGCCCATCATGAGTACTGGAATGGTCCCAGTTTTCCCACCATCTTGGAACTAAAAGTCTTCCCTAAGTCTGCAAATGCCCCACCAACATCTAAAATGGATGGAGTCCCAGATCTCACTATCAGATCCCGCCCTGGACACAGCCTCAACAGGCTCTGAGTCAGGCATAAGGTTAATCCACCACCACATGCCTCCTCCAACGCAGAACCTCCATGGCCTGATGAACCTGGATCAGGACCTGCCCTGCCCAGCAACCACTAGCCAAATACTTCCACCGAAACTTGAAGGCACACTGCAGAAAAGCTTCATGAATTTTTCACAAGATTTGTCTAATAGCAGCTGAGCAGAGCTGAGAAAGCCACATTCAAGTGCCTGTGCCAGCAGCTTACAAAGAGTTAACCCATTAGGCCACATCCTGGTGAGCTCATCCCTGCCGGAGCCTGCTCAGTGGTTGGGATTCACAGCACACTGACTCTGGATGTGCCCAGGGAGGCTTACTCCAGCTGGGATGAAGGACTTGAACAGAAACTCATTGCCGGCTTGCTCCCTGCTTGAGCATCGACTGAGTCCCAGGTCCCCCATCCTCCCCTGGGACACTGTTCACAGTAAGTAAGGAAAAGACCCTCCCCTCAGCCCTTCTTTGTGCCTCCCTGGAAGGAGCTGGTTTGAAGTTTTTTTAGCACATATAGAGTCTCTGACTTGGAGTTGGAAGGCTACATGAATGCAGGAGAGGGGATGAAGCCAGCCGCAAGCAGGTTAGAGGGACCACTGTGAGAGGCAGGCAGAAGCGGTGTGGGTGGGGTGCCTCTCACTGTGCACCTGGGAAATGTACCATGTGTGATGCGAGCTGCTCCGCCCTGTGCGTACAACATCCAGCTTTCTGCCCTTGGAAGACATTGGAAAGAGTGAGGAGGGACCCCGACCTAACCCTGGGTGGACGCAGGAGCAAAAGGCTAGATGATGTGGTGCAAGGCAACCCATAGACCCCGGAATACTGGGCACCGACTGCCTGCTCCCCGGGCATCCCACATCCAAGCTCAGCAGCTGCAGGTCTGTCCCTCCTTCCTGCAGGTGTGGCCGGCACCCTGAGCAGGTGCCAGGGAAGCAAGGTGAAGTACACTGGCTCAGAGAGTCTTCATTTCAGAATGCGGAGAACAAGACGGGTACATAGAGATTCGGACAAAGCACAGCTTGGTCAGACATAGGCCATGGAGGACACGCCTTTCATTAAAACCAGATGAGATCACACATCATATCCTGAGCTGTTTTTCTGCCTTGTTGCCCTGAAGAGCCCATGAGGAGAAAGTTTCCTCCCTAGGAGTGCTGTGAGCTGAGGACAGATAGTGACTGAAGCCATGTTAACAGCAGCAGTGTATTCCAGACTCTCTAGTCTCTATCAACCCCAGGCACAGGGCCCCACTTACCTTATCAGAGGAGTGGACAGTCAGCAAGTGCACTGCTGGGAGTGGGGTAGCAAAGGAGATAAAGACATCGACGTGCTGGAGCTGGGGAAGGCGAGAGTGGGGAGCTCCAGAGAAGACTGGAGAAGGACTTTCCATTTCTCGGTCATGCTGGGTCCTCCTCTGGAATAAGAAAGCATGTCATTGCACTACGTGAACCCTGTAGCCTGCCCTCTTCTCTTCCCACTCTCCTGGCTATGCCAGCCTCAACACTCTAAGGTCATCTGTGCCCTCTACTCTCCTCAGCGTCACCAGGTCCTTGCAATTCCCAGAATAGCCCAGTTCCTATCTGAGCTCTCTAGGTAGAGGGGCCAAGGGAGAAGGAATCAAAGAGTGAGACAGATAACTGCAGGCCTGAGCTGGAAGCACAGGGCCCCTCTCACACCACCAGCTAAATGTGTTGTATACAGGTGCCCGATTTCATTTGAATTCCTAGTGAATATGGGTATATTTTCTGGTATGTGATGTCCTATGCAATGTTGAATCATTTTATGCTTAAAAAGTATCTGTAGATTTGCAGTTAAATTCAATGAAATCCTTTGTCATTACATTTACTAAATCTGACACCCCTGTTCATACTGACCTTGTTTCAGATCATTCAAAGGAGAGCAGTGGCAACAAGGAAAACCTGAGGAGTGAATTCTAAAACACAGGCAGCTAAAGAGCAGCAGGGTGCTAACAGGGAAGTAGTGAAGAAAAAGAAAGTCAAGCCCCATTCCCTAGTAAAGCACAGTGCAGAATACAAAAGACCAAGATCTGAGGTCAGCACTGGGGAGACTCAGTTTCCTGATCTGCAAAGTGGGAATGCTGATACCAGCACCACCCTCACAGTGTTATGAGTGCAAAGAGATGCTCTGAGTAAAGAAAGTAGCAGGCATCAGGCACTTTATCCTCTACGCCAATGGTGCTGATTCTGTGTCACTCTACCACAGGCCTCTTGCTACCCCGCTGACCCCATCTTGGGGCTCCCCTCTCAGTCCGCAGTTCACCAGTTCCCCACAGCCGCAGCCATGCACCTGTCATGGCTGCTCTGCTCACTATCTGTATTCCAATCCCAGTGTCCTTCCCACTCAGTATTCCCTTGAAAGGAGCTTGGAACGGGCTCTGGAGCCACTCCCACACTCGCATTTCAACTTTGTCTCTACTCACCTAATTGCTTAAACCTCTCTGATCCTCAGTTTCTCGTCTGTGAAAGGGGGTAAGGGAATAATTGCATCTTGCTCAGTGACTTGTTGGTAGAATTCAGTGAGACAGAACTGCACATTCCTGGCACATAATAATGGGGTTGGCCGGGCAGAGGTAGTGGGTGAATGGTAGCTATCATTAATGATGACACCTCTCATGTTTAGAGAAGCAGCAAGCTCTGGAGACAGGTATGATCTTCAGCCACCAGGGGGCAGCCAGTCTTGGTGAGGTGAGCAGTGGTTAGAGATCCGGAAGGCAGAGCAGGGGGTGGGGGTAGATCTGGCCTTCCTCCCCCTCCACAGCTGCTTTAAGACCCCAGAGGATGGTTTACACCCACCAGATGGAACGGAACAGGAATAGCAACCTAGCAATGCAAAATCAACCAGCTTCCAGCCTGATGGCCCCAGCCAAACCTGGAGAAAAAACAAACCCTCAGGGTAAACTGCCAAGCCCGTTCTTCCTGTGCCAGCTGTAACTCTTGTAGTTATTTAGCTATTTAGCAAGTGTTATCCATGCCCCTGCCTCCTCAGAGTGCTGAACCAGTGCTAGAAAGCACAGGAAGTTGAGGGAGACCTAGGAAAGGAGAAAGAGTTTCCAGAACCACGAGTGCCTTCGAATCCAGCCGTCTTCACAGCGACAGCTCGCTTGTTTCCCTTGCGCCTCCTGTCCTGCTTAGGTGGCACCTTTCAGACGCTCTAGGCTCTACCGCAGGAAAATGCATTCAGCCCTTATTATCTGGGCATTCATCATCACACCCAGACTTCAGATCTTTAGAGCCAAGACACAGGTTGGAGGCTGAGCAGGAGTATGTGTGCGAAAAGCCAACCCCCACCACACACACACACACACACACACACGTTTTCTCCCCTCTCACTGAAGCATCGGAGTACCCCCGGGGAGCCCCCTCCCATATCAGAAGTAGGGAGGAACTGAGTAAAGACATCCTTCCATCCACCCCAGAAAGTCCTTTAGTGTCCTCCATTCACTTCCTCCCCACTCCCATCCCACTGCTCTGGACTCTGCCGCCTTAGTTAGTTCTTAGCTGCTTCTAAAGCATCACATAATGGAAACATACGGTATGTGTGGACTTTTGTGTCTGATTTCCTTGGCCTAGCATGTCTGTGAGACTCATCCATGCTGTTGTGTGTGTTAGATGTTGCAGTGTTCCATTGCGAACATTTGCTAAATTGTCCTCTCCCTCCACCCCCAGTGTCGATCAGTGTCTACAGAGATTCTTAGCCTTTTGGTGTGCATGTTTTCACTATTTAGGCATAGAAAAACCAGGTCAAAGGATAGGTGCATGCTTAATTTCATAAGATACTCCCTGTTTACATGCCTACAGATGCCTATAGATGAGCTCTGGTTGGTCCACACACAATGTAATGTGTGTCCTTTGGGAGATTTTAACATTGGGGCTACATTATTGAATGTATGCTCATCTTGGGTTTATTGTGTATTGTCCTGTTAAGTGCCAAGATCAAGCATGCTTTCATAGTTATTTGTATTCATTTGTTATCTTGTAGTAGGTCTGAGAATATTTTGCCTGGTTTTAATTATTCAAAATAGACAGATTCCCTAGAACATATGAAAAGCACCTGTTACCCGCAGCCACACTTCCACCACTCCACACTTGGGACAGGGTACCCCCTTTTGTTCATTTCATTAGGAGAGAAACTGAAAACTTTTGAAAGCCAGTGACAACTTTCTTAAACAACATGTCTAGCTGGAAAAAGCTGCTGATTTCTGAACTCCGAAACAGCAGCTCTCATCTGTGGTGAGCGATCTAGAGAAGGATTGCACAAATCCTTGTGCAATCTTCATGAACAATGGCACAGGCTTGGTAGGGTGGTGCATGCCTTTAATGCCTTTAAGCATTTGGAAGGCAGATGCAGTTTGACCTCTGTGAGTTTGAGGCCAGTTTGATCTATACAGCAAGGCTACATAATGAGACTCTATCTCAAAAAAAAAAGGAACAAACAACAAACAAAAATCACCAGTTGCTGTTGAGATGGCTCAGCAGGTGAAGGGGCTCTCCACCAAGCCTGATGACCCACATGCTGGAAGGAGAGAACCCACTCCCAGAAGTTGTCCTCTGACCTCCACACATTCACAGTAGCACTTAGACACACACACACACTAATAATAATAATAATTAATAATAATAATAAATAACAACAGACCATCTGTGAGACCATATATATTTCTAAGACAAAAGAAGCAGTCACCTCTCAGAATAGCAGAGATTTCCGGGATTTTCCTAAGATGTTCCTGTGCCACCAAACCCCACTACTTTCTCCTAACTCCATTCCTCTGTAACTTCTGAACCTCCAAGTCCCTCACAAACAGATTCTCCCAGTTCCTTCAACCTCCCCACACCGGCTTCTTCCTTTGGCTTGAATTAAGTGTGGATTTTCCTAACAGAACAGATCTCTGTCAGTTGTCTTCCTCCAGAGCCTCCCCAGGAAGGGACACTTCTTCTCTTCACTCATGAATCCCAAGAAGCATCTTCTCCGCTCTCCAATATGCTTTCAGGTTCGGCTCCTTCACTCTCATAATAAAATTCTCTTTTTTGAAACTCTGAGTTCTCAGCGCTTCTAGATTTAACAGGTCACTTCCTTAAATTCAAGTTTCAGAAAAACAACAAACGTAACAATATAGGTGCCCTGTGTGACACTGAAGGCATGTTTTTACTTTAAAAATTATTTGTTGCAGGGCTGGAGAGATGGTTGCTCTTGCAGGGGACCTGGGTTTGATTCCCAGTACCCATACAACTATCTGTAACTCTAGACCCAGGAGACCCGACATCCTCTTCTGAACTCCAAGGGCACTGTACGACATAGGTGCACCTACCTACATGCAGGCATTATACTCATACACAGAAAATAAAAATAAATTTTAAAAATTATCTGTTGCTTTTCTCAAGTTCAGATGCAGCGGAGAGTCCTTTATCTGCTACTACTCTGCTGCTCATCCAGATAAAACCTAGCTTTTATCTAAAGGCGCTGCGCTTGGGCTCATAGTTCTCCTTTCATTCCGTCCTGCTATCTCTACTTTCTGGTTAATAACCCTCCAATCTGTGGACCTCCTTCCATCTCCATGGCTACAACCAAATACCAGGCTGCCCCATCTCCCACCTGAACTGCTACAACAGCCTCTAAGTTGCCCTTTGTACTTCTTGGCTTCTTTATAACTCTCCATCCTGCAGCCGGAGTGATTCACCTACTGTACGATCGAAACCACATCTCTCCTCTTGTCTGACTTCCCATGCTGTCTGCAGCCACTCTACCTGCCTCCTGATGTCTTCTATCACAGGCTGATCACCATGATAAATATTTTAGAGTTTCCAGACACAGCCTGTTAAATCCACTGAAATTAAAATGCAAAAGCAGCAATAGATAATATGTAAACAAATGAATTTATCTGTGTCAAAAGAAGAACATTTGTTGAGGACACAGAAATTTAAATATTATGCAATTACAATGTCTTGCAAAATATTATTGTTTTCATGATTTCTTTAACCACACACACACACAAAAAAAAAAAATTCTTAACTGGGCTTAGTGGCACACACTTATAATCCCAGCTATTCAGAAGGCTGAGGCAAGAGGATCAAAAGTTTCAGGCGAGCCTGGAAAACTTGATGAGACCGTGGAGAGAGAGAGAGAGAGAGAGAGAGAGAGAGAGAGAGAGAGACCTCAACAGTAGAGCATTTGCCTAGTATGCGTGAGGCTCTAGGTTCAATCCCCAACACCATAAATAAATAAATAAATTATAAATGTTTGTGGCTTTGCAAGCAGCATATAAAACAGGGGGCTACCGCATCTGCCCACCCCTTCCATCATATCCTGCCATCTCCTCTCCCTGTTTAATCAGCCTTGAGCCTATGTGCTTCTTCCCATCTCCATGTCTACAGCCAAATATCGGGCTCTCCTGTCTCCAACCTGGACATCAGCCTCCAAATGGTCCTGCCACTGGGTTCTGGCTCTGGCCTCCTTCCCAGCCTGACCTTCCAGAACTCCTCTCCCTCTACACCCAATTGAATTCTATACACAAAGTCCTTGACATGGCCCACAGAGTGATATGCCCTCCTTCACCAGGCTTTACCTAAACCCCTGATGGTTCATTAGCTTTCTGTGGATAAGTTCCTGGTAGAACAGTGACAGGAGTCACTGTTCTACCAGGGCTTTGCAGTGTTCTGTGCTAAGCCTTCTGGTAAAGCTTTCTTCCCTAGCTTTCCCCACTTGGAAGCTCCAAACACCTGACATTGTGTACTTATTCCTCACTTGAGTCTGTCCAGTGCCCATCCTGGGCTTGGCACATAAAAGGCCTGAAAAAATGTTTTCAGTTGTCAAAATACCTATACTAAGGGGATGGAGAGAAGACTCAGCAGTTAAGAGCACTGGCTGCTCTTGCAGAGGATCTGGGTTTGGCTCCCAGCACCCACAGGATAGCTAACAACCAACCATAATTCCAGTTCCAGGAGATCTGATACCCTCTTCTGGCCTCCATGGGCATTGAATGCATGAGTGCATTTACATACATGCAGTCAAAACACTCAAACACAATTTTTCTTTTAAATAGCTGCACTAGTAAGATGTGATGATACATACTTTACTCAGGAAGTAAAAGGTAGGAAGATCAGGAGCTCAAGATCACTCTTGGAACTATATAGCAAGTTACAGGCCTGGGCTTCCTGAGACTCTATCTCAAAGGACAAGACAAACAAAAAAGTTAACATAAATTATTTTAAATGTTTTTGTCACCAAGAAGTTCTGAATGTTTAAAAGGATAGACATGCTAATTACTCTGATTTAATCTAGTATCCGTGGGGGATCTGGTTCTAGGATGTTCCATGGATACCAAAATATAAGGATGTTCAATATACTTATATAAAACAGTGTAGCATTTGCTTAGAACAAATGTTTATCCTCCTGTATTCTTTAATTCATCTCTGGACCAGATACATGTCTGTCTTTAACCACTTGCCTGTAAACTTCAGTCCTGTTTAGAATGCCTAACACTTAGCATGAGCCTGAAGGACATGCCATTGTTTCTGCAGTGCCCCATGCTGAGCCTTAGTACAATGGTCATCATAAATGCAATGTAAATGGTAGTTAGATGATAGGGTTTAAGAAATAATGGCAAGGAGAAAAGTCTGTATATGTTCAATATATATGAAACTTTTCTTAAACTTTTTTTTATTCAAAGTCGGCTGAATCTGTGAATGCAGAGAGGGCCAAATACATACACATTGTAATCCATAAATATGTTCAACTTTATGTTAATAAAAGAACTAAATGATCTCATTTAAATGAGTGAATTAAAATTGTAGAACACTAAAAGAATAGTCCATTAAAACAGAAGACAGAGACCACTTTGCTTGCTGTATCTAGTCCTTTCAACGAGTTTCCCATCCTCTCAGCACTAAGAATGTACAAAGTTGATTTGGCCTTGAAGGCCAAGGCCTATGTATGCAAAGCCATGCTGGTTGGAAGACAGGAGGCTACAGATCTCTAAGGATGGACCTGTTGGTGTGAAAGAGAAAAGAAAAAGGAATTGTGATTCACACGGAGGTGTAAACTCACCCAGCTGCCCTGTTCAAACTTCCCTCAATATCCTAAATGTCCTTGTACAATTCTTTTTCATCAGACTCCAAGAAAGAATTGCATTGATCTATAGATTATAATTTTCAGGGTGTAAAATTTTCAGGGACCTACAATGCACACAGAGAAAATGGTCCTGCCACAAGAGTACTGTTCCACTAGACCACAACTTGGGGCCCAGTGTGGTGGCACACACCTTTAATTCCAGCATTCAAGAGGCAGAGGCAGGTAGATCTCTGTGAGACTGAGATCAGCCTGGTCTACATAGAGAGTTCTAGGCCAGCTGTGGCTACAGGTTGGGTTGTTACAAGGAGACCCTGTCTCAAATAACTAAATAGGAAGAGGAGGAAAAGAAGGAGGAGGAGGAGGAGAGGAAGAAAGGAAGGAGGAAGGAAGGGAGGCAGACAACCTTGGGCAGCTGGCATCTCCTATTTACAAGATTCCTCTGTGGAGTTCCCCTTCACTGTTGTATTTTTCAGGGCAGTTCTCCTTCCTGGCAACAGCCCACCATCTGCCATTGCCAGGTTGTGTATCTAAATAATTCTCCACCCACAAAACCAGCTTGTAAACTGGACCTCTAAGAATGACAGGCCTTTCTCAAGGTGCTGCCCTGCTAGCAACAGATATTCAAATCTGTGATTGGTTCAGGAAAACCAGACTCTCTCCAGTCCTGTCCAACTCCACCTGCAAGGAGTCTTAAAGGAAGCTGAGTGTATTTGTTTTTTAAGGACCGCCATAAAATGATTACTACCTCTCTTTGCATTGCCTTCTGCTGTGGGTCCAATTGCTCTCTCTTTTCTCATAGAAGGAAACCAGTGATCTGGGTCCCATCCTGATTCAGTATGATTTGTGTCTCCACATCTTTAATTCTGCCTACAGTGATCCTTGTTCCAAATGAGGTGACAAGCTGAAGTTCTAGGTAGACATGTCTTTTGGGAGGCATAATTCAACACACAGCAGTGAGTGAGGGCTCCCCTGAGACACAGAAACTAACCCAAGTATCTTGATTGAAGTTGGAAAGGATTGCTCTCTCTGGACCAGCTCCCCATTTGCCAGCTCATCTCCTTTCTGAGCTGTGCCTCAGGATCAGTTCCTCTGAGCACTGGCTAAGTGCCACTATGTGAGCCTTATACTGTGGGGGCAGAGGAGGAAACCCACTTCCACAGTTTTCCAGGGCAGGCTGGCATACAGCAGCTTCTCCACCAGAGTGACATTTGGCCAAGCCTGGAGTTATTTTTAAACTGCCGTGAATAGAGTGTTGGGCTGCTACTGACATCTCATAAACAGAGGCCAGGTGTGTCAAGAAACATCACCAAATTGTACAGCTCCCTCCCCACAATTATGGTAATAAAATACCGAATTCAAAATGCCAACAGATTGGGACTAGAGAGATGGCTCAGCCAACACAAGTTCGGTTCCCAGTACCTACATCCATCAGCTTACAACCACCTATATCTCTAGCTCCAAGGGATCCAGTGCCCTCTTTTGGTCACCACAGGTACTTGTACTCACATGCACATCACACACATATTATTTAAAAAATAAAATATGAAATGCCAACAGAACTACTGTTCAGAAAGAGAAAGGGCAGAATCTTAACAGAATTTTAACAAAATATTGAAAAGCTCACACAGCCCCCTAAATGAGAGATTTTTATGAATACCTGAATTCTCAGAATCGAAGTTGATTAACTATGAACAGGCCAATCTAAAATAGCTTTAGAAGTCACCCAACCCAATTCTTTCACTTCACAGATGAGGATCCAGGGATCCAGAAGGGAAATGATCACCATGAGAATGGGGTTATTCCTTAAATATTATTATAGGCCAAAAAGTACAGTAGTATCTTGTTTTTGAGATTTGACAATCACAGCATCCCTATGGAGTCTATACTTTATTATCCTTATTTTGTGTATGAGACTACTAAAACCCTGGACAGGTATTTAGACTCTCAGCCTCCCCCCAGCCTCTCTGTCATCAGCATGTCTGCTATGGGTCCCCCTGAGAAGTGCTACAAATGGGAAACCCAGGGGAAATCCTGATGAAGGCTCAAATGTGCTCCTCTGATGACAGTTTAAAATGCACACCCCAAAGCTTCCTGTCATGCTCTATGTCCCTTCCCTGCCCCCAACTAACAGATGAGATCACTTTTTAAAGCTTCCTGTCATGCTCTATGTCCCTTCCCTGCCCCCAACCAACAGACGAGATCACTTTTTAAATGATGGCTTAGCTTATGCAAATATACCACAGGTCCCAAAGGAAGCATGCATCTGGGTGTCTATGGTTACGAAAACATACACAGTGGTAGTTTTTGAAAGCAGAGATCCAAATATCCTCTCTCCATGGAGTGCGTCTGCATGTGAATGTCTAAATTCTGAAGGCTTTGGTAATTTTATTATTTCTGCTATCTGTGGGGAGGAATCTGTAATTATTAATCTAGAAAGTGTTGAAATGTGGAGATTATGCTTTGAGGTTATAGGAAAGAAAGCCAGTGATCAAGTCAGGACTGAGCTGCGGTGAGATGACGGGACGATAGTAGAGGAGGTGAAAGGGATAAGGTTGAAATGAACATTGTAGGAAGAACTGGATAAACAAACCACTCATAGCTGTGCCCTGGTTAAGAAGAGGCACCAAAACATGGGGGTCGGGGGGACAACACCGGCTCCAGACACCTCTCCTTTAGCCCAAGCTATCGTTATTCTGGAACTGATAACGTGTTTTGCCAGAATGCTCCCCCACCTCACTTCATCCGTGGTTCTGTCGCAAGCCCTCTTCTTCATTCCTCATTTGGGTTGTGGAAGAGGAATCCATTCTGACTGTGATGAATAGCCCACCTTCCCCTATAAACTTGTGCTGCAGGAAGAGGTCTCTGGAATCCCATTCTCATATAAGCATGTTTATGAATGCTGATGTGAGCAGGGTCTGAGTTTGTGACTCTGGCTAAGAGAAACTCAGACTGCACAGGTGGGACAGGCCCCGGGTTTGTCCCGGTGAACAGTGGGAAGGGGAGGAGAGAGAGAAGAAAGCAGGGAAAGGATGTCCACTGCTCACTCAGTTAAAAGTGTGTAAAACCTCACGGGTATGAAGCACAGTGCTAGACACACCATGTGACCCGGGAAAGCCTCTGGGTCCCCACAAACAGAACCTGACCAGGAGGTCTTGTCGATCATTCATCTCTTACCACCTCGCTATAGATACATATGTCCAGTCTGAAAGGCTTCTCTACCACATTGAAGGAACTTCAGAACACATTGCTCTGATGGAGCCATTTCTGACAGGCAGGTGGGGCTTCTCAGCAGCTCTGAACTGCTTCAGTCATGGGAGCCTCATGGGAGATGAGGCAGCCCCGGGTGGCTGAGAAGTCTAGAAATTAAAAGAGGCCACAGAGTTGAATTCTAGACTTTCACAGATCTTAAAAGGATATATTGGTGCATTTTCTGTAACTATAATGAAATAGTTGCAGCAGGCTGCTTTTTAGAGAAAATATTTATTTAGCTCCATTTAGAAGCTAAAAAGGTCTGAATCTGTTGGTGACTTTCTTGCTGGGAAAGTCCCAAGGGGGCACATGACCTCACATGGTAAGAGACAGGAAACACACATGTGTGTCTGGTTGTCCCTGTCCACCAGGAGCCAATCTCATGCACCCCACCTTGATGACCTGTCTAATCCCAGTCACCTCCCCAAAGCCCCACCCTGCAGTTGGATTAAGTTATTAAGCTATCTATCCCCTTTTCAACCTCACACTAAACTATGGGGGACCCACTCTAGCCACATCTAAACTGAATAAATGGGAAGGTGCAGTTTTGCTGATGGCGTTCACGTGGAGATAGAGGAGGGCAGCTTCAGATAATAGAAGATCAAATATCACACAGTGAGGTTCTTGAAACACCAGTGAATCGGTGCTCTCCTGTGTGTAGCCTAGCATTGTAAGAGCACAAGAAAACCCAAGTTCTGTTTTTCTAAGCCTGTGCCTGAAACAAGTTGTTCCCACTCCTCCAGGCCTCGACTTTCTAATCTGGGAAATTGGAACTACTGTTCAGTGTACCGGGCTATCAAGTGGCTTTGATTTGATGAGGGAAGAGTTGAAATACTGCCAGGCACAGACACATACACATAAGCATTTATGTATAAAGTGTTGCTCTTCTAATAAACAAACAGTATCGCTTATGGAATACTCTCAGCATGCTGGATAATGATCCAGTGCAGCTCATCCCTTCTCTCCTTAACCTCTGAAAACCCCGAGTGAAGAAATATTATTCTTCTCATTTTATAGGTAAGAAAACTAAAATACAGAGAAGTTAATAACTCACTAACAATTACACAGCAAGAAAGCAACTAAGCTTGAAAATGAGATGCTACTCAATAAACTATAGCTTGTTTACTTTTAAAATGGTACCACTGTTTCCAGGTTTAAATATTAAAAGCAGTTGACTAGAGTGACATAATGGAACACAGGAGCAGTGCCATTTGCCTGTAACCCCAGCACTCAGGAGTTGAAGGCAGGAGGACTGCAAGTTCACAGTGTCAGCCTTGGCCACACAATGAGTCCGTGTCGCAGAAAGCAAAACATGAGATATAATATTTATCTCTCACAAGGAAAAAAAAAAAACTACTTTGTAACATTTGTTTTAGAGATGTATATGTGTGGGGAGGGGGTGTGTGCCTGTGTAAATGTTCTCATGAGAGGAGGCGTGGGTACACAAGTATGTGTACATGTGTGTGGAGGCCAGAGGCTGACCCTGGGTGTCATTCTTGATTGCTCTCCATTTTATTTTTTTTACCTAGGATTTCTTTTGAATCCATAATTAGCTAATTTGGCTGGACTGACCAACAAGCTCTCAGAATGCTCCTGTCTCTGCCTCCCTAGTCTACTGCTGTGCTTTTGACATGAGTTCTAGGGATCCAGACTCAAGTCCTCCTGCTTGCATAACAGATACTTTACTGAGCCATCTCTCTTGCCCCTGAATGATGATTCCTTGTTTATTGCAGTTTCACCTTGTTAGATCATTAACTTTAGCACAGATACAGAGTATTCCCCTCCACCAAGAGCTGCAGAAGGGTATGGGAGGATGCTGTTGACCTCACTCTACTTTTTAATCATTGCCAGTACTAGTCAACAAGTCTTGAGCAGCCATGACGATGGAGGTGCTCCCCAAGGCCCTGGAGGTGGACGAGAGATCTCCGGAATCCAAGGATCTGCTGCCCAGCCAGACAGCCAGTTCCCTGTGCATCAGCTCCAGAAGTGAGTCCGTCTGGACCACCACCCCCAGGAGCAACTGGGAAATCTACCGCAAGCCCATCATCATCATGTCAGTGGGTACAGCCATCCTGCTCTTTGGTGTGGCCATCACTTGCATGGCCTACATCTTGAACGAGACGCTAACAATTGTTCCAGTCCTCAAAATGATAGGGCCTGCCTTCCTGTCCTTGGGACTCATGATGCTGGTGTGTGGGCTGGTGTGGGTGCCCATCATCAAGAAGAAGCAGAAACAGAGGCAGAAATCTAGCTTCTTCCAGAGCCTCAAGTTCTTCCTCCTGAATCGTTGATGACTGCTTGACCAGGAGAAGATCTGTTGACCAACATTCAACATCCCACATCTTCCATAGGGAGTCACCAAACTGATCCAGGCAAATGCTCTCCTTGGCACTGTAGGAAGGACAGAGCTCAGGGCTCCACCCTCATACAGTCTGCCACTGTTGCTGGCTGCATCTTATCTGGTCTATCAATCGCTACTGATGCTCCCCTGGACCCTCATTCCTCTCATCTCTGGCTCCTGCATCCAGCTATCATCCATCCCACTCTCTCTGCCAAGGGCAGTGCATGCTGAGAAGTTCTTTGGAGGTACACTGTGCCCCCAAAGAGAACCTTATGTTTATCTAACTGCGTGCCTAAGGTGGATTCCACATTTGCACCCTTCTGGAACCAAAATTGACCAACACAGGGCTTATAAAAAAGGAGAGAAGACTGGCTTCTGACCCATTTGGGTTTGACAGCCTAGGCCCCTCAGCAAGTGAGACATTGACTTGCCTTTCAAGAGACAGACCAATTCACAAGCATCAAACATTCCAAAAACTGAATGGTGGAGGAATCTGGGAAAAACTAAGGTGGAACTTTCCCTTACCATGGGCATGGCTTTGAGAGTTAGCCAGCTGAGGAAGTTCGTTCGTGATTATACAGTATTTGCACCAGAAGCAATGGGGCAGGGTGTGAGGCGTCAGGTTTTCCCCTACACCTGCCAATGCCCCTCTCACAAACTGCCTTCATCTCGGCAGTTAGCCAAGGAGTAATACACATTGTCCCAACTTCCTCTTTCCTCCGGAGTCTGCCTCTACCACTATTTCCAGAACAGAAAGATGGAAAGCCACGGAAGGTTCTGAAATGCCGTTCTGGGCTTCATCTCAGTCAATACCTAGCCTGAGTTCGAATGGCACAGCTAAATGCCGTTTCTGGACACTGAATTCTCTTTAGAAAAAAATCTCAGCCTCTGGCATCCCTGGCCCTCCCCGCCAAACAAGAAAGTATTTATTGAGTTTCCTGCTCTGGGCCTGGGCTGGGAACAGTCAGGCTCCAGTCCCTGCTCTCATCTTACTTCCCAAAGTGAGTCGGAGACACAGCCAAGGCCATTGGCAATATCCCATGCTGAGTTCTTGTGGGAGCTGTGGGAACACAGGTAACTAACCCAAACATAGAGGACAGTGAGTGTCCTGAGACCAACATCATCCCTGTTCAGAGCAGAGGGAAGGGTGAATTAGCAAAGAGGAGACAGGGAAGGTACGCAAGGAGGAGGGAACTGCCTTGAATAAGCAGAAGCTTGAGGCAAAGACACCAGGACAGAATTAGGATCCCACATGACTCCCAGATGTTGCCATCCCCTCTCTTCCTGCTTCCCCCAAGTGCCTTACATGCAGCTTCTCCTCAGGACACTGTGCACCTGCTGGGGTCTGTAGAGTCTCAGAGTGCCCACCAAGTAGAGATTAGCCCTTGAGGCAACTACCCCCCAAAACTTCCTATAGAAACCAAGAGGCCTTTAGGTGAAAGACCAGGGCAGGTGCCCATAGCAGATTCCCCCTAGCTATCCCAGACAAGGCCAGAGACCAGAGGACAGCACTTGGTAAGAGAGTAAGGGATCAGAGCTGCACTAGAATCACTCTTGGCTCTGGCTGACTCACTTCATGCCTCAGCCTTCAAGTATCCCAAATCACCATGCCAGCCTCCTTCCAACAGGCCTCCAAGAATCTCACTCCTTCACAGTGGTTCCATATACAGAGTCAGAATCCATCCTTGTTCCTTCTGCATTATGGGAAATTCCATGGAGGCAGTATTTGTTTCATGAAATCACCCCCTGACTCTCTGAGGAGCCGCTTGGGGATCCTGGAGCCTTTCAGGCTCATATAGTATGGCCATGTTCTTCATTAAGACCCATGCCACTGAGCCCAGGTCCTCTACCCCACCCATCTCCTGCACATAGGTAGACCAATCCTGGGTTGTGCAGTGCTATGTTACTAACTGGAGTGTTAGTGCCTCAAGCAGCAGGACTTGCAGATCATTTCCTTTCTTCTGGAATGAAAGGTCAGCCCTGTGATAAAATCCTCCAATTCCTCAGTGCTTTCTTAAAAGAGTTCACACAGATGAGCGCTCAGCCAGCTCACCCAGAATCCATACACCTGCTTTTATTATCTTGAGAGCTTGTTGTCTGGGCACAGCTGTGAGAGGAAGGTCTTTGCAGATGTTACTGCCATGTATGTCTCAGTGAAAGGAAATTTGAGGACAACCATGACTCCAGAAATCTTCAAATTCTGGACATCTTTTGTAGTCTCTGTCAGTACCTACTCCCATCCCCTGCTCCACAAGCTGAGTCCTCAGCAGACAGAAATGAAGGCAATGTTCTGAGGAGCAATCCTAAGCATCATCACACACACACACTGACTGGACTTCCCACATAACAGTAGGCCAGGAAATAGATAGGGACACCCTGAAGCAGCACATCTTAGAGGCTTTTGCCAACGGTCATTGCCTTATGGAAAACTGAGTTGAGGGCAGATCGAGTCTATGAGAGCAGCCAGATCAGATGCCACATTTCTGCAACAAAGCATCCCCGCCAGCAATGACTCCTTTCATTCCACAAACCAGAGGATGGGACCAGCATCCACAGCTCCCATGGCTATTCTATTTTGGAGACTTTCATCTACTCTGATCCTAAAGGAATCAGTGTCATGTTGTACTATATTCTTTTTAACAGTATCTGCTCTTTTCTATTTAACCGTGTCTACTGTGTTTTTATCATGTTCCTCCAGGAATTCTGAGACTGTGCCCACAGATTCTCCTCTCTTCTAAAATGCTCTCCTATTGTCATGTCTTCCCCCCAGAAGGGTGCCAGGGACAAAGTGGGCTTCATGTATGGTCCCTCAGACGCATCACTGCAGCTGCAGCACTACCCGGAGGGGCTGGTAGTACAGAGGCATCAATCCCTGACTCTTGCATCTTATAAGTCCTGTATTAAGACCCAAATTGTGGCCTGTAGAAAAGAACCTTCCAGAATGAATTTGTGATCCAGCTGAGGCAGGCAGGTTACAGGTCCTGAGAGAAGATCCCGAAACAAATCAAAGTAGAAAATTGCCCATTTGGGTCCTACTTTCATCTTCTACCCCAGAGGTCTGTCTCTGCTCAGCCCCTAGGAGAACAGGTCTTTCTGCCAGACACTCACCTTCTAAAGACTCACAGGCAGCTCCAAGACTCTGCCAACCCAAGCGGGAGCTGTCACTGTATAGTCAGGCCCCTCAGGTCTCTACAAGGTCCCCTCATGCCTGAGGGACCATGCTCAGTTCTCCCAAGGTCCACAGGTGCAAACAGGGGGGTCCCAGTGCTCTTCAGCCCAGGTCTCTTATTCCAAGGAAAAGGAAGATCATCAGTGGTCACCCCAGAACAAGACCATCTCCCGATGCCCTGTAGGGAGGGTCCTCTGGAAAAGCCACAAAAGTGACTGCAAAGGAGAGGGCGTGTCATTGCCAGTGGTCCTTCAAACATGTACCACATTGGGCTTGTCTTCAATAAATGACAAATGCCAGTGGAAACTGTGGTCTTTTCCTGGGCTGCATGGGAAGCAAGCAGCTGCGTCACTCGCTCCCCAGGCCCTTTCACCTGCTTCCTTCCTCACACACATTCTCTGACTGATATTCCATTCCCTAAGCCCACACCAGACATCAGAACTGGGATGAGATAGTACACACATGAGCTCTGACCTCAGAAAGCAATCAGACAAGGATAAAGTAAGAAAATAATCAGTTAAGATACAGTATGATCAGGATGGAGGGAAGCAGGGATGCTCAGAGGATGGGACTCAAGTCAGCCTGCCTCCAACCTGTCTCTCCAGCTTTCTGGGGTAGAGCTACACCATGTTTTCACATCAAGACTAGGAGGGAGGAGCCAGAGAAAGAGAAAAAGGGGACTGCCTATTGGTTAATTGGAAGAGATGGCCCACTGAAAAGATGGCCCCGTGACCTTGACACCTAACCCTATTTTATTTCGCAATCTTTCTCTGAAACCTGTCCATACTTACCTTCAAATTGTGGCAGAGGGTACATCAAGAGCTCCCCACACATCTACTTGTTCACACTGTCAAGAGACCTGATGGTCAAAGCAACCGCACTGTGGTTTAGCCCTTTCCTGGAATACTAGTCTTCCTGAAGGTCCTTCCCCAGACCCTATCTCGTCCTTGCTCTGGATACTTCTCTGAATGATTTCCATGGCAATGGCTTTATTACATCTCTGTGGGAGGCTGGCTCCCCCAAATCATCCCCATCCATCCAAATGCCTAGCTTACTGCTGCAACTATAGTAGCTTGAAACAAAAATGTATTGTCTTACAGCTCCGGCGGTCCAAAGACAAAAACGGGATCTCAGAGGCCTAAAAGCAAGGCATAGACAGGGTATCGTTCCTCCTGGGGTATCCAGGGAGGCATAGGTAGCCTACTTTCTGCAGCTTATAGCAGCTGTCTGTGTCCTGTTTGTGTCCTCCTTCTCTCTCTAAAGAGAGAAACTGACAGATCTGGCCTCCTCTTTTATCATCACATCTCCTGCTCTGACCCTTGTTTTCTCTTTCAGTTATAAGGACCTTTATACTACAGCTTATTTGGAGATTTTCTATTGAGATGTCATACTGGACTCTCAGGAATAATCCACTATAAACTCCCAATCTCAAAACTCCTTGTCTTAGTTTGTTAAAGCTGTTGTGACAAAGTACCAGAGTGCAGGTAGCTTAAAGAATAGGCAGTTATCTTCAACAGCTGTGGAGTGGAAAAGCAGAGAGCAAGAGCTGGTTTCCTTTGAGCCCATCTCCTTAGCTTGCAGATGCTATCTCCTCCCGGTATCTCCACATGGCCCCTCCAGGTTTGATTAAGGACAACCCTCATGACCTTGATTACCTCTATAAGGACCTTGTCTCAAAAGCAGCCACATCCTGAGGGGCTGGGACCAGGACTTCGGCATGAGCATTAGGTGAAGTGCCTCTAACCACCTCAATCACATCTGAGAAATTTCTTCTGCCAATAAGGCAGCATACTCACAAACTCCAGGGATTCGAACTGGACATTTTGGAGAGGATGTTACTGTCTACCATAAAAAATGTCACCCATTTGCATCCAGCAGCTTAAACTTGACCAGCACCAAACTGAATCCCTTCCCCCACTTCTGTATCTCCGGTTTCAGGAAATGACATCACCCTTTGACACCATTCAGCCAGTTGCCCAAACCATAAAGCTGACATCCTAGAGAGGAAGTATCAGAGAATCCTACTTGCTTCTCTGGTGTTTTCCCCTTGCTGTCTTTGTAATAAAACCTCTATTTTATCAGAGATAACAGTATGCCCAGATAAAACGTGATCTTTCCCAGCAGATTCCTGTCAGCCTCTGTGATAAGAGTGGACCAGTAACGTACATGCAAACCATTACATGGAGATTAAGAAAGAGCTTCATTTGCTAGAAGCTTTTGCCCCAGCTTTGGATGTAGACCTGATGGTTGGGGCTGCAGCTGTATTTTTGGATCTCTAGCTGACCTTGAGAATGGAAGCCATTACCAAGTACATCACACAGAAGAAAACTAGAAGGTGCCCGTGACCTTGGTGGTATCCCAGGAGCTACCAGGTGACCTCGTTACCTAGGCTTATCTTACATAAGGGTCTGCAACATGAAGCCAAATGCAGTTCCTTGCTATGAAGGCTGTAAGTCAGGAGTTTTTTCTTATGAGTGCAAGTCCCATTTGATTAGGTTGAGAACTGATACACACTTTGTAGTCACTGTCTATGGGTTCTACATCTGTAGATTCAACCAGCAGAGGACTGAAAACATCCAGAAAAGTGGTGCCCAAAATTTGGGGACCATGTGACAGGATCTGGGAAACAGAGGAGGCACATGACTCTGCCAAATGGGAGGTTTAGACTCCTGTCCATCTTCACACTGTTGCTCTCTTCTAGCCCCACACAAAGCCACTGTGGACAAGAAGCTTACAGTCTATGCCTAGGGCCTTGAAGCCTGTCCTACTTTGCTTCTCCATCGCTGTGACAGAACACTCTGACCAACTTGGGGAAGAAAGGAATTATTTCACTTACATCTCCCAAGTCACACAGTTCATCAGGGAGCCCAAGATAGGAACCCAAGGCAGGAACTTGGAGGCAGGAGCTAGAGCACAGGCCATAAAGGAATGCTGCTTACTGGCTTTGGCCCAGGCTCAGCCTGCCTTCTTATACAATACAGAACAACCTGCTCTGGGATGGCACCAACCACAGTCAGCTGGGTCCTCTCGCAGCACTCAACAATCAAGAAAATACTCCACAGACATGGCACAGGCCAGTTCAATGGAGGAAGTTCCCCCATTGAGGTTCCCTCAACCCAGGGGTGTCAAGTTTTCACCAAAGCTATCCAGCACAACTGACCCCTTGTCAACTTGACACACAAAACACATCACTCTTAAACCATAATCTTTCTACTTCTTGTCCCCAATATATGATGTTAACATTAATATCATGAGATAGTACAACCTTAAAATCCCCATAGTCCTTAAAAAATCCAAACACTTAAAAGTTCATAGCCTCTTTTAAAAGTCTCTTAACTGTGGGTTCCTGTAAAATCCAAAACAAGTCCTGTCTTTCAAAGGGAAGAATGGGGCACACATAAGCAAAACCTAAATCCAGCAAATCGCTCAAGGCTGGACATCTGGGATTTACTCATGATCTTCTGGGCTCCAAAGGGTTTCAGCAGCTCCATTTCTCTGGTTTTGCTGTCTACTGCACACACAACTCATCCCATAGGCCCAGGCCAGCTCCATTCCACATCTGCTACTGTCCTTGGTGGTCATCCCAATTTCAGTCTCCACTGAAACTGAGGCTTCACCTTCACCAATGGGCTCTTCTGGCCTCTCCTGGTGCAAAGTTTAGGATTTTCTCCATGACCCCTGCAATCCTGGGATCTTCACTGCAACTGAGGCTGCACTTTCACCAGTTGCCTTTCCTGGCCTGTCAGAGTGCCAAGCCGCAGCTGCTCTCCATGACCCTTCCACGCTTTCAACACCAGACCCATATAGGAGATTCTCACACAGTACCAAGTCCTACTTCAGCTTGAGATGGAGGCTTGGGCCTCTCTGGACCACAGCTTCTGTGTGTTGACCCCCGGGAAATTCTTCCCAGAAGATTTTTTCATGGTGATGCTGGTCTCTTATTACTTACAACTGATTTTTCAGCCCCAGCTAGCCATCATCAATTGTCTCAGTAAAACAAAGGTTTACTTCAGGTTCTGGTCTCTTCTTAATCACAGTCGATTCTTCAGCCCCTTCCAACCAGAACCCACAGAGTCTCAATTCAAAATATCCACACAAACAGCCTGATAGTCTCTGCTTCCCTTTGAAGCTTCACAAGGCACCCCCATCGTCTACAACTCTTTTAGTGTAACTGTTCCAACCTCCACAGCAACAAACTCTAGGCACTCAATGGCTTTTCTAGCCCAAAGTTCTAAACACTTCCACAATCCTCCCCAAAACACCAAGGTCAGGTCTGTCACAGCAATACCCCAAGATCCTGGTACCAATTTCTGTCCTAGTTTGCTTCTCCATTGCTGTGACAAAACACTCTGATCATACCAACTCAGGAAGGAAAGAGTTTATTTTGCTTACATCCCAGGTCACACAGTTCATCAGGGAGCCCAAGGTAGGAACTCAGGGCAGGAACTTGGAGGCAGGAGCTAGAGCACAGGTCATGAAGGAATGCTGCTTACTGGCTTTGGCCCAGGCTCAGCCTGCCTTCTTATACAATGCAGAACAACCTGCCCAGGGATGGCACCAACCACAATGAGCTGGGCCCTCCTGCAGCACTCAGTCAAGAAAATACCCCACAGACATGGCACAGGCCAGTCCAAAGGAGGAAATTCCTCAGTTGAGGCTCCCTCAACCCAGGTGTGTCAAGTTGACACCAAAGCTGTCCAACACAAAGGCCCATGAAGAACTAGAAATAAACTACTTTGTTGAGCTCCTAAAATGTAGAGGCTCACTTGTCACAGCATGTAGCACTGCTCTACCAACAGATCCCTGGCATGTGATCCATCTGCCCCCACTGGAACCATCTTTCTTATTAGCTATGGCTCCCTGCTCATCTGCTTTCTCTATCTTGCTCTCTTCCAATCCATGCTACATGCTCCTCACCAAGTTTGAGACAAGTTCTCCCTAAGCAGCCTGGACTGGCCTTGAACTTAGAGTGCCTCCCACCTCTACCTCCTGAGTACTGGGATTGCAGGTGTCTAATACCACACCTGGCTCCAAATGCAAAAAATCCATTCCCCATTGTTATCATTAAGTTAGCATATGAAATAATGGGTTTCATTGTGACATTTTCATACATGTCTCATTGTATGGTGTACACACACACACATTACCCTCCAGATCTTTTATTTCTGCAATCTTTCTGTGGCTCCCTGCTGTCCTGTTGTGAGTTCTGAGCTCCTCAGTCCACTTCTGAGTACACATCTCTGGCCACCTGCTTCCTGGCAGCAAGCCCGACTCCACCCCCGGACCGTCTATTGGATCCTCAGTGGGTGCCCTTGCTCCATTGCATCCCTGCCTTCACCCAGCAGTTTTCCATCTGTAGCAACACCCCTAAGCCGCCATCCCTATGCCACCCCTCATCTAGCTCATCCCCACTCACCTTTCTTTTTTTCCGGTTTGTACTTTTTTCTTTCCAAACTGCTTGTGTTTATCACTGTTACTTAAATTCAACTTGCAAAGTAGCCACTTACTTCGTGAGAAGCAGTTGCACTCCTGGAAAACGAAAGACTTTGATGCTCAGCAGACCTGGATTCAAAACCTGATGCTCCCGATTATAGCATATGATTTCCCATCTCAGACTTCGGTTATGTATGAGACTAACAATGACCCCATTAGGTACCCAAGGATTAAATAAGAGAAAGTACCAGTAGAATATATTCACATAGTGGTGCCTTGGCCAGAAGGTCTGTGTCCCCCTCCCAAATATGTGTTGAAATCTAATCTCTATGATGATCAGATCAAGAAGCGGGGCCTCGGGAAGGTGATTAGCCTATGAGGGTGGTGCACTCATGAAGAGACTCCAGAAAACTCCCTCATTCTCTTTCTCTGCTAAGTCAGGCAGCCCCCCCCCCCGCAAGAGGCTTGTCATCAACACCTGCCATGCTGTTTTCAATCCCTGACTTCCAGCCTTCGAACTGTGAGAAAATAGTTTCTGTCATTTGCAAGTCACCAAGTATGCTACTTTTTTATCGCAGCCTGAATTAACTCAGGCAGTAGAAATTCAGTAAAGTACAGCTGTTGTCTTATCTTTGTCCCAGGAAAAGGGAATCCGTGCTATAGCCATAACCCAGGGATTCGTAAATCCTCAGGAATAAACTCAAGTTTGAATGTGTGATGCCATAGATAGGTTATTTCAGGTAGGACATGGGCATCTAACTCTGAAGTGAGAAATGCAACATCTGGGCCCCTGAGTGCTGTTTCCTACCTGTAGGTCATTGCAATGATTAGAGATCCTCCTACACCTGTGTTGATTTGCATAAGCACATTCCCACTCAGAATTGGGCCCAGATGTCAGTATTTGACCCCAAATGGCACTATTGGGAAGGGGTGGAGCCTTTGCCAGGTGAGGCCTAGTGGAAAGGAGTTAAGACACCTAGGGTGTATCTTTGAAGGATATACTGAGACTCCAGCCCCCTTTTGTTCTTCCCTGCTTCCCAGCCACCGCAATATGCACAGCTTGCTCCATCACAGTCTCCTGAAGCGCTACCTCACCACACGCCCAAAGCCAGCAAGGCAAGCAACCATGGACAGAAACCTGCCAAGGTGTGAATCAAAATATGCCTTCTTCTCTGTATAAGTTGATTACCTCAGGTGTTTGTGACAGTAGGGCAAAGATGGCCAATACACCATCTCACCTCATCTTTCCCTCCCATCAACATGGTTATAAATTAGGCTTTGTGTTCTGATTTTGCCCAACTGTAAGCTAAAGGTGCAACTGAACTTTGATGTTTGTTTGGTATGCTACATGTATTTTTAACTTACAATGGCTTCTCTGGGGTGCAACCCCATTTTAAATAGAGGGGCAGGCACTGACTTGGTACCTAAAGATGCCTCAGCCACCCAATAGAGCTGGGTTCTGGTCCCTGAGGAACCAAGGATAGAGATGCCTAAAGCTTGAGTCCTGGAGTTATGAGTGGAGGTCCCCACGCAGAGTTCCTGGAGCTTGGCCCAGGTTTGATTGGGAGAGGACGGAAGCCACATACAGCCAAACCCTGTGCTGATTCAACCTTTAAACCCTGCTCGCAGGCTTTGTACCTGATTGACCCTGATGCTCCCCAAGGGGGAGCTAGAAAATGATGATAGAAAGATGAGTTCTAGCCCAAATGCTGCAGCTATCCTTGTGGCAGAAGCTTAGGATTTGGATGTCTAACACCTCTTGTTGCATGCCCAGCAATGAATTCAGAGCCGCAAAAGGTTCACAAAACTATATACACTTGAGGAAATCCTAGAGGTGCACAAGACAGTGGAAGGGCTGAGTCCCTGTGAGGAACAATCTCAAGGAGCTGAGTGGAAGTATTCTGCTTAGGAGGGAAGAATAGGGGTTTGTGTCCTCCAAAACCGGGGACAAGAGGAGATGGAAGACACAGAGTAGAGCTGAGTAGAGTTAGGGGAGGTGGCAGGAAACAGCCTTAGCCTTTCCAATAAACTGGGAATGTCCTGCAATTTAGGAAAAGAACGCCAGGTGCTGGGTACTAAGGAGAGGGCAGATCTGCTCCCCCCGCCGCCCCTGACTGACAAGCAGGACCACCCAGCAAAGGCAGCACAGAACCAAGCAAATTGCTTCAATAAATGTGGCAGGTGCTGCTATAAAATTAACAGTTGAATTAAACAGCATGCTGCTTTTCACTTTAGGATAACTATTATAAAATGTATAAAGGAAAGAAGAAAACAAATTTTGGTGAAGATGTGAAAAAGATTGGAGCCCTCCTACTCTGCTGCTGGGAATGTAAAAGGATGCAGCCACAAGAGGCTTCAAAAGAAAATTAAACATAGAATATCATATGCCTGGGCTGGAGAGATGGCTCGGCAGTTAGGAGTACTTGCTGCTTTTGCAGAGGACCCAGGTTCAGTTCCCATCATCTACTTAGTGGCTCATAACTAACTGCCTGTAACTCCAATTCTGGGGAATCTGATGCCCTCTTGTGAGCTATGCAGGTTCCTGCTTGAACATGGTGAATATAAACTCACAAAGCCATACACACATACACATAAATAAAAAACAAATAAATATTGAGAATATCAGATGATCCAGAAATTCCATTTGGGACTCTATATCCAACAAAGACTATAAGGGGGGATTCAACGAGATTTCTTTGCACCCACATTTATAGCAACATTACTCACAATAGCCAAAGGTGGATGAAACCCAAGTGCCCATCAACAAACAAATGGATGAAGAAGAGCAGAATACAAAAGAATATTATTCAGTCGTAAAAAGGAAGAAAATTCTGACATATTCTATGACATTGATAAACCTTGAAGATATCCTGCTAAATGAACCAAGCCAGTCAGAAGGATAAACAGTGATTCCACATCTGTCTAGAGTAAATTCATAGCAATAGGAAATGAAGTCGTGGCTTCCAGGGTTGGGGAGAGGGAAAATGAGAAGTTAGTGTTTAACAGCCACAGAATTTTAGCTGGGAAAGATTGGAAGCTCTAGAGATGGATGATGGCAATAATTTCACAATAGGAATATATTTAGCACCACTGAACCATATTGCTGAAAATAAGAGGATGGGGAGGCACCACAATTAAAATAAATTTTAATTAAATTTTTTTAATTAAATGAAACTAAGAAAGAAGCAACTTGGTCCCCTAAGACGTTGGAAAGCATTTGCACGAGAATGGGGATGAGATGTGGTGTTTGAATGTAAGGCACAGCCACCAACAGGACCCGGCTCTCAGTACAGCTGTGACTTGCCTGCTGGGTGACTCTAGGCAGGTCTCTGCACTGCTCTCCGCTCTGGACAGGAGCAGAGCTGCTTGGAGGACCGGGGGCTGCTGAATCTCAACATAGATAGATGCCAATTGTACCTTAGAGCACAACCCAAATGCATGGAAATCAGCTCTGCTAGACCCGGCAGCTGATGGGAATAGAGGTGCTTTGGAAGCTTTGATCTGCGTAGTTGGGAGTGAGAGGTAAAAGCTAGGGAGGGTTAACGAGGTTGCTGAGGAGTAGGAGGCCCCTAAGTATAGATTCTAGAAGCTCAGGCAACTCTGGAGAACTCTTTCAAGACCCCCAGTAGTCTAACAGAGGAAGAAGGATGGGCTCTGAGGAGTGTCAGAGACTCTTCAATTGAGTGAAAATACTCACCTTTAATCTTAGCCTGGGGAGGCAGAGCAGTCAACGAAGACTGAACATACATCATTGATCTGACATTGTCCCCTGGGCCATGTGCTGGTGCGCAGGCCCACATGAAAAGGCATTGCTACTTCAGTTTTCATTCAGTTTTTCAATTTTCAAAATGGTCTCTGATTAGTACTATTAATTTAATTTTAAAATTTGTGGATCTTGGGCCTTTATTTGACAGAACAAGCCTCGGGTTCAGCAACCTCAGTCACCAGCCATATCTAGTTCAAGAGTCAACACATCTGCTCCACTCCCTGATTTTGTAAATAAAGTTTTATTCGAACACAGACACACCTATTTGCTTATATATCATCTCTAGCTACAGTGAGAGTTGAATGGTTATAATAGTGAGCACCGTGTACAGCATGATTGAACCACAAAACCTATTACTGTCCAGTCTGTTATTCAAAAGATTTGAGACCAGTCTAACTTCGTTACATTGTGTGGTGGTCTGAATAGGAAATGGCACCAGAGGGTCAAGTATTTGAAGACTTGGTCAGTTGGTGGCAATGTTTGGAGATGGTCATGGAAACTTTTGGAGGTGTAGCTGTCCTGGAGGAAGCACTCTCACAGCCCGCCCCCAGTGTTTGAAGATGTGAGTTCTCAGCTTCCTGCTCCAGCCACCTCTGTAGCCATGACTCCCTGCCATGATGGACTCTTATCCCTCTAGAACCATAAGCCAAATAAACTCTTCCTTCTATAAGTTGTTCTGGTCATAGTGTTTTATCACAGCAACAGAAAGGTAACTAAGACACATTGTTTTGTTTATATATGTATTCTTATATACTGTCTATTATATGTCAGGTGAGTTTTTCACTGACATGGGCAATAATTAATTGAACTATTTAAAAAAATCAGTTAATGAAAAGGCAAAATATATAGCTTTAACAAATGATTTAGTGGTGTTATTAGACAAGAAACAAAAATAGGAACATCTGTAGTACATATGTAGGTGAGGCTAGATGAGCCTCAAAAATGGGAATGAAGAAAGAGGAGGGACTTGAGGTTGGTGACCGCAGACAGCCATTGTGATAAAGGAAAGAAAATAGAAGGGCAAAAATAAGTCTGGGAAGGAGATTTATGAGACTGGGATTTGTGTCCCCCACTCCAAAGATGGACAAAAGATTTGGCAAGTCCTGATACAGCTAGTGGGGGTGGGGCAGAAAGGCTAAAGCAGAAGGATCAAGGGTGGAGCCAGGCGTGCAGATGTATACCTATAATCCCAACATTTGGAGGGAGGGAAGGAGGTGGATAGAGGCGCTTTCCTTCTAGAAGCACCAAGGCTGAAACACTGAGGATACCAGTGACTGTTTACAGTACGCCACCCAGGTTCTATGTGTTCTATGAACTACTTAAATCTTCACAATAACTCTGGGAAATATAGATTCTTTTAAAATGAGGAAATTGAGAGTGAAAGAGGGTCAGTGACTTGCTCAAGTTCACACGGCAGTGAATGGCATGGTGAGGCACTCTGCTGGGCTCTGCACTATGACAATGTAGGGAGGCCTGACAGAGTAGCATGGCCAGCCCCACCCAGGAGGTGACTGGGCCTTGGTCATTCACAGAGTCATGTCTGGAAACCATGATGTGATGCCTGATCAGCTGAGTGCATGGCTGGCCCATCCCTGGCTCAACCTCAGTTGCCCATTAGGATCCAAGGTCTTAGAGAGGCAGTCATCCGATGATATCACAGGATGATGTCAGATGATGGTGACTTTGCCAAGGGACAAAGGTCTCAGTTGCCAAGAAGAAGCATGACTGTGAGTCAAGAGTGAGAAGACAAACTCTCTGAACCACAGAAGTGACTGGAGCTTTGAGAAACTTCAAAAAGAAGGGACAGATGAATTTTAAGTGACCAAACCAGAAGATAGGCCAGGGACTGAGTATAGCTATGCCTTCCACACCAAGCTCATGATGCAGAAAGCAAGTGTGTGATTCAGTGTAACAGGTGCTACATGAATATTTCCGTGGTTTTATGTTTATTCCATTGTATTTATCAACCACTTGTGATTAACATTCATGCATTACTTATTATTAGTTAACTGTGTGTTAACTGTGTTGTAAGATCAGCATTTGATCTTGCTACCTGACACTTAGCTGGTTCTCAATAGTATTTTAATAATAATATGCTTAATTTTGTTTGTTTGTTTGGTTTTTATTTTTGAGCCATGATCTTACTATGTAGACCAGACTGACCTTAAACTCTCAGTCCTCCTTCCTAAGCATCCTGAGTTCTCGAATCACAGATGTGCCCCACCATACCTGGCAGTACCCATTTAACTTAAATTCTACTCAGTCTCAAAGTCGTAAATATGTAGAGATCATTTGGAGTTGCACACTTAAGGGTAATAGGCTTCTTGGTTTGGTGATGGAGAGGATGGTCAGCCCAATCCCAGGCATGGTGGGATCTGCAATTTCAGCCTTTATTTTGGTGACGCAGCATCCTAGAGGCTGTCACATTCTTCCTGGTACCTGATGATGTGTTAGGCCACCTTTAATGGAGTGCTGATATTTTACAACTGTGTGTGTGTCTCTGAAGAATGAGTTTTGAGAGCCTGCGTGTTATATGTATACCACAACTAGAGGTCAAAGACTATCCAAACACGCAAACAGACATATTTTCCAGCTGTTTTTACAGGTTATGAATTAAATTATGCCTCTTAATTTCATACACTGAAGTCCTAGCCCCCAGAACCTCAGAGCACAATGATATTTAGAAATGCAGTTTCTGGGGGATATAATTAATAAAGATGAGATGAAACTCAAGTAGAGTACCCCTAATACAAAGGAGGAAACTTGAACACAGAGACAATATTGAGAGAAGATGAAGGCAGAGGTCAGGAGACAGGTCAGCAACACAGACACCACCAGAAGTCCCTGCAGTCATCAGAGGAAGCAACCCTGGCAACACCTTGGTCTCAGGCTTTCAGCCTCTGGCCCTAGGAAACAATACATGCCTGTTATCTAAGTCATCGAGTTTGGGCTTCCTTGCTGATGCAACCTTTGTAAAGCAACACAGTTATTTCCAACCGTGAACATGGTACTGGTAGATGAACTGGTCAAAGGGGGATCCCAGTGGACAGAGGGTAGTGTCCCTGCTAACACAGAGTACTGCCAGCTGTTACTGGTTGGGTCGGGTGAATGTTTATTTCTGAGTTGTCCCAGGTCCAGGCACGCCCCCTATCCCATGGTGTTTTCCATTTGCTACACTTCAAGCACTCTATCCGCATGCTCTTGACTTCTACCTCCGCTTTCCAGCCTGCCCCGCTTCCTTGCTTCTGTCTCATTCACCTGGCTTTTCATCAAGCATCTTATCATCTCTCCCAACTATGCAAATACCTACCCTGCCTAAACACATAGAAGAGGCTGTTTCAGAACAGGCACAAGGAAGCCACCCCAGGCAGGGCTGAAGGACTGCTCATGGCAAGTCTACTGGAGCCCAGAGTTAGCTATACGCAAGGTAGCCCTGTTTCACAAGAAAGGGAAAGCAGGTTGTAGAACCAGGAGGACAACCCCCTCCTGGCAAGAAGGAAAGATAGACTTATGAAGCTGGATGGTGCATACCGGTGAACTAATGAGCTCTGGATTACCAAATGGAGAGTGGTTTCATTTCTGCTCCTTTTGTTTGTAAATACATCAGTTTTCGGCTATAAATGAAATGTGTGAAGTGAGTGTGTATGTGAGAGGGAGAGAGACAGACAGACAGACATAAACAGAAAATGGTGCAGTCAAGCCCTCTGTAACTATGGATTCTACATCTGTAGATTCAAGCAACCTCAGAACAAAAATATTTTGAAAAAATTCAAGTAGCTAAAGATAAAGACCTTTTCTGGTCATTATTCCCTAAAGATGGTTTAAAGCCTATGGAAGGATATATGTAGATGTTATGGAAACACTGAGCCATTTTATACAAGTGACCTAAGCATCCCTAGATTTTGGTATCTTCGACGGTTCCAGAACCCACCACCACAGATACTGAGGGACAACTATAGTGTTACAGCTGCTGAGGAGATGCAGAACCCAAGGAACTGGGGTCTTCATTGAGAAAAGCTGGCCAGAAACAGGGAGGCATGGAGCTTTCCTATTACCAGCTTCCCTTTGGCACAGCATGTCAGCTAACAGTTCATGGACCAAACGTCCTGGATGATCAAGAGATTCCCCAGCATGTAGAAATTTTAATACTAAAATTGTTTACCCTACCTAGAATACACACACACACACACACACACACACACACACACACACACACACAGAGCTCTGAAAAAGTAGCTAGACCAGGAGTTAGCCATACCAGGCACAGCCACAGCCACAGCAGGAGATTCCACCTGTCATTCCACTTACCAGCTCTTCTCAGGAAGCTCCCTGCTAGTCAGAGCTTGGTAGACAATTGGAAAAGCCTGCTTCCCAGGCAAGGAGACACTCCATACACGTGACCAGCCCCTCTGAGAATGCACTGGGAGGGATGTGACCCTGGGCCAGAGGTATGCCTTGGCTACTTCTCTCTTTGATAGTCTCCAAATCTGCTACTTGGTTTAGATCAAATCTCATGGTGTTTTAGATCCTTAAACCTCTGGTTCCTGTCATTCTCCTTCTCCCCTTCCCCAATACTTCAGAAAGTTCCTCTCTCATCAAAGCTTATTTTATACATACAAATCTAAACTTGAAACTCCTGTTTTTTTTACCCTTTGGAGAAGATGAGGAATAGAATTTACTTCCTTCATGCATCTGGGGAAACTGAGGCCAGGAAAGTGACCTGTTTGGGGCTTCACCCTGAATGGAGTCATAGGGGACCCCACCTGTATAGCTCTGCCAAGGGGACTGAACTGTCATGGCATTTTTCTCATGTGACAATCATTCTATCCAACTTGTGAATGGCCACCATGATAAGACTGCCCATGGGATCCAGAATTCCTCAGGGATGTACAGTGTCTGGATGGGTAGGCTTATGTCATCCAACACTAGAAATAAAGCAATCAAAAAACCAATCAATGTGGAAAACACAGTTAGTGGATGGAATAAACACCTCTAGATCTTTGGGAGTTGCCTTTGGTCCACGCTGAGTCTAACACAGGCAGAAGCCAGAGTGCATTCTCTCCCTATCTTCTGTCACCCTGTCTCCCTGGTCTTCCCTTATCTTTCCTATCCATTATCAGAGGGCATCTAGGTCCTTCAAATCTCAGAGTAGAGAATCTGCAAGACAAGCACACCACTGGCTAATGCTGGCCAACCAACACTTGTTTCAAAATCTATAGGTGTCAACTGACTCTTGGCCATGTCCCTTATATAAAACTTCTTAGGCTTGGCTGGGAGAAGGGGGTTTACAGAGGTGAAAGAGAGATAAGAGAGAGTCAGGGTGAAAGAATTTAGAATGTACTATATACACATATGAAATTATCAAAGAACAAGTTTAATTAAAAAAAAAAAAGACCTCACCTTCAGACAGAAGGGGCAGGAGGAGGAGAGTCCCAACTTCCACTGTAGAGGTAGACACTGTTCTCTGGCATATCAGACCCTCAGGCTGTCTGGCTTCCACATCAGAGAATCAAGCACAGAGAACAAAGCATCCTCTTTCCAGGGTCACAAGACCCTGGAAAAAAATTCATCTGAGGCACTCTGGCTTCTCTGCCACACAGCCTGGCTGATTCCCAGCAATGACCAGTCTAATAGACAGTTATGTCACATTGCTTTGGTTGGGATCATTCCTGAGCCATGAAACAGTTAGGAAATATCCTGCCCCACTGGCTGCCAGGCTCATAAAGGTGGACCCACGTGTACTTCCTTGTGGCTCCAGGACGCACCAGCTCATGCATTTGCTCACCCTGAGAGGGAGAGACAGCACAGGCAGGACTGCCACCTCCCATGCAAATCACCCCCAGGAGCACGACTGGGCAACTTCCGCTGCTCCTGGGCAATGCTCCTGGGCAGACCGTGTGCAAGATGCCACCTCGGGCGCTGTGTGTTTTTCTTCATTGTGGCTCTTCTGAGCGATGCCGTGGGCCTGGTCCTTTTACTTCTGGGGATCTTTGCCACACTGAACTACTGGGACTTCTTGATCTACACAGGGGCCCTGATCCTGGCCCTGAGCCTGATATTCTGGTTTGCCTGGTATTCCTTCAATATTGAGGTGCCTCTTGAGAAACTGGACTTTTAGTGTGACCATGGACAGGCGGGATGCAGATGACATATACTCCTGTGAACTTGGAGTCACCTGGTGGAGACATGAAGCCCCCACCTAGAATACCCCACCAGGACCAAGTAAGTATGCACAAGACCTGCCTGTTAAGGTGTCATGAGAGGCTCAAACCAGCAGGAATGTACCAGGGCTGCATGGGCATGTGGATGGACGACTGCTCCGAGACAGGATTCTATAAACCTAGGCTCAGGTTGGTGTTGTGGTGGACAAGCAGGGACAATGTGGAACCAGTGCTTTCTCTCTGGGGATCATTTTCTCTATGGTTCCTTCGACTTCTAATAGGCTACAAATGATCCCACCTGCTATGCAAAACAAAAGGGAAGTATTCCTTCAGTTTAGCATGTAGGAGAAAGGAGCTCATCTTAATTCTCTGCTGGGGAAGAAAAAAGGCTCTGTCTAGCGTGGGGAAAGTATGGAAAGTTTCCCAGTGGCTGCTAATGACCTTGCAGACCTGGAGGGATACGAAGTGGACTGTGTGGGAGCAAGCAGAGCAGAACCATCCAGAACGATCCTTCTCTCTAGCTTCCTCCCTGTACCCGCCCAAGTGGGACAGTACAAGAAAGGGGCAGGACCTGCTTCTCCACCACTCACTCAGCAGTGCCCCTGCCAGTTTCTCACAGACTAATGCAACTAACACATATGCCCAGACCAGCCTCAGATCCCGAAGTTTAGAGATTGGCTTTGAGTTTTCATTGGCAAGTCGTTCAGCTGCCTGCATAGAACCACAGAAGCAGCTAGTTGTAAGATTTTCAAAAGAGATGAAACCCAAAAGACAGCTCCGGTCTGGCCCTTACAACTCTGAGTTAGAGATCATTGCTCTTCCCAGGACCCTGAAATGGGAGCCTTGGTCAGTTTGATCATAGTATCTTCCTCCCCAGGTGGGTCAACACCTGCTTGTAGGTACAGTCTGGCACTCCCTTTTGATTAGGAGGTAAAGGAGCAAAGGTTATTGCTGATCTGGAAGAGGAAATGAAGATTATATCTTTTATGGGAGACTCCATCTCCCTCAGAGCCATGGGAAAAGAAGAGCAAGATGAGGTCTGTTGGTGGGTACCTGGTAGTGATTCAGAAAGAAATGAGACATCACAATCTCCAGGAACCATACTGAGCTTCCACACTCATTAGTTGAGTGACCCTAAACAGACTGCATCACCACTGAGCCACTGCATTCTTAGCCTTAGAAATGAGAAGACTATGCTCTCCTCTTACTAAACAGGCCAAAAAGTAACAAGACTGGAAAGACTCTTCGAAAATGATGTGGTTCTTGTGAATGTCAGGTGTTGCTGTTAAATTTGTAGCATGGATGAGTAAACCTACCTAGAATCCAAATTTGGAATTTATGGTTGTTTCTGAAGTTGGCCAAAGCAGGGATCCATTCACACGTCACATCATAGAACTTTAAAGCAAGGAAGGCCCTGATTTCTGTGATGCTCCACTGGAATGAATCAGGTGCTAGATAAGAAGATACCAGAGATGCTTTGAAGAACAGGAGCCTCAAGTCTCTGCTGTCAGGGAGTTCACTATCAGGTGAGAGATACAGACATTGGCCACATAGTCACACTAACAGTAGTGCTGAGGACTGGGAGGAAGGTGAGAAATTGTGCCACAGAATAGCCTACAGGGAGACTGACCTGGAAGGGTTCATGGAGGCAACAATGACAGGTTGAGCACCTAAGGAAGAGGAGTTGACTAGAAAGTCTTTCAGGAGAGGCAATGGATTGGGAGTGGGTCTAAAGGAGCCAGAAACAAAGGCAGCAGAGACAGAAGAGTAAAGAGTGAGGGCTGGAGAAGAAGGGGAGCACCTGTAGGAGGCGGAGGCCAGGCCTGATATGACGTCTAAGGCCTTCTTAAGGATCTTGATCAGGACAAGTATTTTATTTTTGTAATTTGTATTTCCTTTGTATTTTAAGGACAATACAAAGCCACTGGATTTTTAGAAGCATGGGTAGGGCTTGACAGAACTGGATCTGTCTCCAAAAGATCACCCCACCACAGCACAGAGGATAACAAAGGCTAGTGTCACCATTCACAGAGCTAAGACATGCCTGATATGAGGCTCCTCATCCTGGACATCCTCCCTCCATCCAACAGAAGTTCAACAGCCAGGCCAGTGAGGTGGCTGAGTGGGTAGTCACCTGATGACCTGAGTTTGAGCCCTATGACCCACATAGTAGAAGGAGACTCTTGCAAGTTACCCTCTGCCCTCCACTGTTTTCACTGCAGCGTGCGTGTGTGTGCAAGCACAAGAAATTTGAAAAAAAGAATTTTAACGTTTCAAAAAAAATAGAAGTTCAATAGCCCAGTAGGTTGAAGCAGGGGCCAAGTTCCATACCATCTGCCTTGAATCCAGTTGTGTCCCTCTCTAGCTATGTGACCCAGGGAAAGTTATCTCCTCTCTCCACGCCCACTTCCAAATCTGTACAGTGGAGATGGTGCGATGGGTGGCAACTTCACAGATTGCTGCTCAGATTAAGTGACTTAGAATCTGTTCAGCACACATAAAGCAACAGGCACTCTGCTAAGCCTCTGCCATGATGTGGATGCCTGGCACAGAAGAGAGGGAGAAGCTCCTTCTTAAGACATTATAATTAATTCTGCTTTTGTAGTGCTGGGGATAGGACCAGGCTTATATGTGAGGCAGATGCTCCATCTCTGAGCTCCATCCCGGCATGATCAGTTCCTAAAGTAGAGCACAGATGATTTTTCAGTGGTTATGAGAGTTTTGCTGCCCCCAAACTCAGCAGGAGTTCCAGTGTGTTCTTCATGGAACATATCACACAAACAGCACTTTGACTTTTTCAGTCCTTTATCTCTATGTCTGGGAAGCTTTCGAACAGCCACTGGCCTCTCTTCTGCCCCTGACCCCCATCCCCTTCCTGTTCCCTGCACTATCTGGCTGTCCCAGAGTGACAGATCAAGGGGTTCTGGAACCAACTGCTCATTCACTCTACGGAGCTGCCTTTCCCCATTGCTGTGACCTTGGACAAGTCATTTTACTCTTCTTACAATGAAATATTTGATCAAATAGTACTATTCAAAGGCCCTAGAGGGGGCAGGAGTATGGGTTGAGGGGCAGAGTAAGAGATAAAGAATTAAAAACCCACTCCACATACATTCTATTCATCCAGGATAGGTTTTCAGCAGTTTTACAAACATTAAACTTGCATGTCAGTAGGGCTTACAGCCTCTAGTGCCCAAAATCATCTCTCAAAAATGACAAGTGTCAATTTCCTTACATTCTGCAACCTTTGGCCTCAGTGTAGTCATCAGCCTTATTCATGATCTGTGGCAGTTTGTAACTGGCTTGGCCAGTTCTCAGTTCTTCGAGTGGGGTCAAGGAGACAAGGTAGACCCTGCATTCGGGATCTAGTGCCACATTTCCTCCCACATCTTCAGAGACTGGACAAGATGGGGCTGATAGGACCTGCTCCACCCAAACCGAGATGAGGAGGTCACATTCCTGGTCTGGTGTAGGTCAGAGTGGAGGCCTGGCTACTGCCAGCCCTCGGCCTGCAGTTTACCAGTTCTCTGGAGGCAAGAGGGCAGCTGGCACTAAACCTCAAAGGCTGCCCAGAAAGTTTCAGGATGAGTGGCGCATTTTTATAGCCCAGCTGTGTACAAAGCGAGACCTCCTGCCCTTTGATTTTATCACTTGATCACTGTGCTTCCGGAATTGTTTGCTCAATTTCTGACTTCTTGGGTATGCCCATAAAGATAAGTCCCTAGGCAAAGTCAGGTGAAGACTCTGGTCCTTTTGCAAACAGAGTCAGAGACAGCTCTCACCACCTCCAACCACCCCCTCCCCCTTCAAAAAAAAACCCATATATCCACCGTATATGCTTGTTAGCCTTTCCTATCTTTCCATACACACATCCCACAAGTCAGAAGTACACTTAACACACACACACACACACACATACACACACAAACTGCCTCCTTCACCTTAACACATGAACACACTACACACATATAGATACCTCTCTTCTCTGTTGCACACACATGTTCATGCACATACAAGCATGACTCCCTCACAGACACCTAAATCCAATCACATGTTCTCCCCACCTGTAGCTACCCTCTCCCCACCCATAGCTACCCTCACACCTGCACACACTCATCATAAGATTATTACTCACAGAAACAAGCACACCCACTACCCTGCTACTAAGGCCAAAAGCCATAAAAAGCCTCATGGCCCCGAGCCCTGGAAAGTGAAACTTGTTCCTCTACATTGGCTTTTTCAAACAGGCAACCTCTCTGCCCACATTGCTGCTAAGTCTGCTCAAAGGTTAGCTTAGTAAAAGGGTACCCACAACTGTTCAGCATAACCATGCCCGGAGCAGATGACAACCAAGCATTTCTCAAGTCTCTCCGGGGATTTCTAATCTGTGGGGAGAGATATTGCAAGTACAGGATGCTTCACAAAAATACACAGGAAAACGCAGTCCAGGAGATAAACACAGACTTGCAGAAGCCCTGAAAGCTGGAGTGAGCACAGAGCCCCTGGCTGGAAGCAAGGGCCTCATAGCTGGCCATGGTGGGTTCAGATGTCTATCCTGACCCTGAGGAACAGATAAGAACTTGACAGCCAGAGATGGCACAGGCAAGGTTGCCCAGGAAAAGGAAAGGCTGCACAGACAACACAATTAAGACTGCTGGGACTGGAGAGATGGTTCAGTGGTTAAAAGCACTGGCTGCTCTTGCAGAGGACTGGGGTTTAATTCCTAGCACCTGCGTGGCAGCTAACAACTGTAACTCCAGTTCCAAGGGAATCCGATGCCATCTTCTGACTTCTAAAGACATTGCACAACATGGGTACATAGGCAATATACTCATACGTATAAATTAAAATAATAAAATATGTGCTGAAGGAAGGCTAAATGGGCACATTGGACTTAGGGGTTTGGGCCTCTTCGGTGCAGCCCATTCAGGACTCCTAACCACTAGCTGAGGATCCTGTTACACGGTGAGGATGGAGATGGTTTAACAGCATTACACACAGGAGACTGGCCAGACCCCACTGTACTTGAGGAAGAGTAACTTGGCAGTAGAAATAGAACAGGTTGGAAAGCAATGGCTCAGAAATGGGGAGAACATCCAGAAAGCTCAAGTGCTAAGTTAAATAAGGTTGAGAGAAATGATGGCATGAAAGGAGAGGAGCATGGAGACATCCTGAGTGGGGAGACCTGTCCTGCTGGCCTGCTGAGGTGACTACAGCGAAGTCTTCAGAAAGCGTCACCATCCCCGAATGAGGGAAAGCTGAAGAAGCCATGTTTGATTAAAACGATAGAGTTTTCTTTCAGACATGAAGAGTTTTAAATGCAAATTGTGTATATGAGCAGAATGGTGTTGAGTGAGAGTATTTTTTAACTCAGAAGAGAGATCAGGCATGGAACTAGAGGTAGAATGGAAGTGTGACTATGGATGAGATTGCAGAGGGAAAGGAGGCTGGGGAAAGAGGACAGAGGAAGGGAGGGAGGGAGGGAGGGAGAGAGGGAGGGAGGGAGGGAAGGAGGGAGGGAGGACCAATTTCTTATTTTTATAAGTAAAGTTTCATTGACTCCCAGCTTTTTCCTTGACTTATGTGTTATCCCAGCTGTTTTATGCTATAACAGTGGAGTTGAATAATTCCAACAGGGACCATACAGCCTGAAAAGTATGCACTATTGACTTTTCTATGCTTATAGAAAAAGTAAGCCAACCTTTGACCCAGCCACTTATGACTTCTCTTGGGAGCCAAAGTCAGAGCTGTGGGTCATGCCTGCACTTGAAGAGGAAGAAGAGGAAGATACCTTAGGGAGCCCAACAGGAAGTTCTCAGTAATAACAAGGAAGTAGTATGATGAAGGTGGCAAAGGGGACAAAGAAAGGCATGATAGCAAGCATGGGGGACAGGCCATGGCTTGTTTCAGAGCCACTGAGAATGCTGAAGCCTGAGTAACTTGATGAGCCCCTTCAGTGAGCTTTACCAGTCAACAGTTGGAAAGATCAGATGAGTGTTACTCACCCAGCAGCTGTTGAGATGTGCAAGGCCTGGGCGCAGAGTGAGCCTCAAAGTGGTGATGAAATTAAGAAGTCAGGGGAGTGGCCTGAAGGCAGAGCTATTTGAGATAGGGTTCCTTTACAGGGAACAGATACAGGAAACTGAGTGAGATGGTGAATGGGAGAGAGAAAGAGGGTGTTGAAGTGATAACTGAAGAAGAGCGGGTAGGATCACAAACCAGAAAAGGGCTTCAGCTTTGTCTGCAAGAGAAAGGAACTAAGATTTGATGAGACCTCGTATGCAAGTAATTAAGCCAATTTTTTATTTTTAGTTCTCATTCTCTGTTTATATCTCTCAGTAGAGTGTTCAAGTCTCCATGTTACAGTGGAGGAAACCTAAGTCTCAGGGTCATTTCAAGGCTAGTCCAAAGAAAAGTGGTGTTGAGGGAAAGCACCAGGACTTAAACCCTGGCTAACTGAGAACTATGCCTCCTTTACAATGTACAGGCTTGAAATGATGTCGCTGAATCCTAGCTGATCCGTTGTGCCTTTCTTCAGCCAGCACAGGTCTGTCTGATGGAGAAGAATCAAATCACCAAGAACTCTCTTTTTGGTACATCTCTGATAATATCCAGGAGGGACTAAATGCTTCAATGATGAAGCTGTAAATCTCCAAAAAAGAAGCCCACAAATGACTGTGAATGCCAGGGCTCCATCTGGAGTCCAGCAGCCTGCACCAAGGCATGCATCATTACTGCCACTCCAGCTATTTTTGAGAAGCCATGAAGTTCTCCCAGGGGAGTTTTACTATAAAACCCCCCATCTGCTTCTCCTTTGGTCAGAGTCCTTTCAAAGAACTGCCAATCAGAAGCAAGGTAAAAAGTCCATGGAGTCTGCCAGGAGTACACATCACAGAGCAGTGCCATCATTTCCCTTTGACATTTGCTGGAATCTGAGCCCTAGGGGAGCTCCCCTTTATCCCACCATCCAGTAAATACACAGAAATAGATTTCAACATTGTGTCTACAACATGAATGCACAGCCAGTGTTGCACTCTCTCCTCGCTGGGGAACATGCCGGTACTGTTCACACAGCCCCACCATGTGCAGAGCTGGGCTGTGTGGGTTGCTCACATTGAGCTTTGGGTCAACTGAAACCCTCCAAGCATTTTTCTTAGATGCACACTAGGCCTCCACTGTGCTGTCTGTGTGTTATTCATGACTTCAAGGGCAAGACTGCATTTTTATGCTAAATGGCATGTGATCCAGGGTAACCCAGCTCCAGCAGCTCTACAGACCATCATTCCTGGACTGATTGGATAGCTTTGCTCTGCTTTGTTATCCAGGCTGAACTGTTCCACTAATTTATATTTCCCCCATGGTCTGATTTTGCACTTTGTATATATATTATGTCCTAAATGTGTGTGTTTCCGTTAATCTGTCTTCTATTTTTATAGTATGAGGTAGCTGTCTAAATAAAGAAATGGATGTGTGTTGAAATGTGATATGATGTGATTCTGAGTCTGTATGATATAATAATAATACCCTCCATTTTAGGGCATTGGCTTCCCATTTATTTACACACACACACACACACACACACACGCACACATGCCTTTACACAAACCCTAGAATTCTACATTGAGTACAGTGCCTGCTGAAGGGAACACACAGATCACTGGGGTTAGGCCCATGCTGTGAAGCCTCACTTCCAGCATCCCCGTGCTAGCCGTCAGCTTGGCTTCTCAGGATTACTATGGATTCAGAACCTGAAAAGATGTCATGAAAAAATCCCAGTTTAAAAAAAGATTAATCAAAAAAAGATTTTAATAAGATGGTGAGATGGCTTGGCAGTCAAGAGCACTGACTACTCTTGCAGAGGACTCAGGTTTGGTTCCCAGCATCTGACTACTCTTGCAGAGGACTCAGGTTTGGTTCCCAGCATCTACAGAGTAGCTAACAACCACCCATAACTCCAGTTCCAGGGATCCAGTGCTTTCTTTGTGCCCTGTGGGCATTGTATACATGTAGTGCACTCACATATATGCAAGCAAAACACTCATACACATAAAATAATAATTAAAATAAAGATTGTCCTATCCAGAATCTTCTTCAGTCATATTCATTTGTAATCCTATTGGTTTTCCCAACTAGAACTCTGTGTGCTGGGAGCTGACCTCATACCTAGGAAGGGCCACCTCTTCTTACTTCAGGTCCTGCCATTGGCACAGAGGAAAGGTTACATAGAATTAAAATCCTTAGGTAGGCATTCTGCTGAAGTCATACTTCTCTTCATGAACCAAACAGTTGGGTATTTTGTTGTTGTTATTTTAATTCTAGAAATGAAACTGTTCTCTGTTTCTTTGGCCAGATATCAAATATTTCCACTTAGTAGCAGCCTCATCTGTGCTCACAGGGAAAAACTAGGACCACACTCAGCCCAAAGCATATGTTCACATCTAAGAAAGACTGAAAGAATTGAGATTGGCCAGGCAGCACCTGATTCCCACCTCACTCAGTGCCTCACACAGTGCACTCTCTGGGCCATTTGTTAAAGTACAAGCTGAAGGCCATTCAGTGCATACAGATGGGTCTCTGTACAGCATTGGTTTGACTCTTGCACTGTCTCCCTAAATAGAGAACATATTCTCACAGGATGGAGCATCTGACCACTGCCTTGGAGAATAAGCATAGAATAACCTGTGATAACAGGATGGGGGTGAATTAAGCTCCATTCCAGTTGGTTACTTAGATCAGTACTTAGATTAGACCCATGGAAGGAAATGTTGGTTCACAAAGAAAGGCCTCCTGGAATTTGTCATCATCAACTTTCCTGGAACTACCTTTGAGAGCTACCACAGGGAAGGGACACAGGGCAGGGTGTAGAGAACAAAGCTCCATCCATAGATGAGCATCTGGAGGGACAATGGTACTCCGACTCCTTAGGGAACAGAAGCACAGAAGCCCTGAAGGCCAATGGAGACTGGAGTCATGATGCCTCAACCCTGTGCAAATCTTCTGAAAGCAATTTCAGGTGCAGTGAGTCTGGAGAGGGTCTAAGACTCTGCCTTTCTAACAAGATCCCAGGGACTGTTCCTGTGGGTAGTGCCTATAACACACTGAAGAGCAAAGATCCACAATGACCCAATCATTTTGGAGATAGGGAAACCCACCAGTAAAGTAGTGCTCCCAAATCCAAGCAGCTCAAAGTGGCAGATCCAGGTCGGGAGCCCAGCCCAGGCTGTCAGCCAAGTACTCTTTCACCCCATAAACGGCTGACTGGCTTCTCCCCAGTCATGCAGAGCCTCAGGCAGAAACAAGCTAGTAAGCAAGGCAGTGAGCACGAGACATGAGGCATACTCATACTGAAAGTGAATCACACACGTTCACACCTCAGACACCAGCCTGGCTATGCTATGTGTCAGAGAATGAGCAGGACTTCATGCTGCTCTGTGTCACCCCAGATGCCAGAGTGCTGAACTCATGGGTTTCCCTCATGCAGACAGGGCCTGAAGGGTGAGGAGGAAACAGAGGGCCTCCAGTAAGCCAGGTTGGATCAGATCTTCCTCCCAGAAAGACAGTCATGGGGAGCTTCCCCTGCTCTCTTGGCCTCTCTCCGTCACTCCTACTTCACTTTTCCTACAGAGGTAGCTAGGCTTCTCATGCACTCAAACTCCATCCCCCTGCATCTTGCAGGGTTTGTAGGTGGATTTCACCAACAAGGACATAATGATGACACCACAATTACAGGTATCAAATGTGATTCAATGTTGGCTGTTTGGGACTCCTGGAACTCTTGGAATTTGTTTTCACCTGAGAATATACCCTTCCCCTATGCAGAAATCAAACTGCACAGCTGTAAATCTTAGGCCATTTCATCAGGTTCATAATGATCCTAGGACCACAGAACCTGTCATTTTAAAAGCTTTTAAAGCAGTCTGCTACTAATCATCAAGTCTTCACATAAACACATGCTCATGACTTATCACAGAGGTAGGATCCCCAAAGTCTGGGGGAGATAAACAGAATGGAAAGAAGGGTGGCTTATTCCTAATCCATTGCCTCAAAGCTCCCTAATTCAATTCATCTCTCTGTGAAATTAAATAGGTGGCAGTAAGGGTAGCTCATCCAGGCTGGAGAGCAAGCTGATCCCGTGATGACTGAGTCAGCTCAGAATACTTGCATAAAGGCCAAAGAGCCTTCTGGGTTAAGACAGACCCTTCCGGTAAATGGAGTTAGATGGACAAGAATGATTGGGTAAAAGAGACTTTTGATAGATTTCCTCAGTTTCCTTCCTCTTCAAGGACGTGTGTTTATTCTCAGAGAAGGGGGGTCTTTAAGAAGCATGGGACTAGTTTTCATGAGGAGAAAGGAATTTACAGAAAGGAATCTAGCATAGACTTGGGTTACAATGGCTCCTGGTTGACATGGTAATCATATGCCAGAAAGATGAAACAGTAAGTGCCAACTAAGAGATAACTGAACTTGTTGAATAGACTCTTCCAAGACTACCAGAAGTTTCTTGGCAGGGTAGGCACACGAGACAGATGAAGGCCAGTCAAGAAAACAAGGGTAACAGCCAAACAACATTTGTCAGGGATACTGGGAGAAAAGCTCAAAATGCCAGAGTCTGGGATGCCAAAGTTTGCTGTGTGAGAAAGCGCTCTGTGCCTATCCAAGCACCAAACAAAGAGAGGTCCAATCATGGATGTCTCCAACTTCACAGCCATGCACTCTAGTACTTGTCTTTACTCTTTTATGTAACCAATAGTAGGCCATCTATAGACACATTGGTTCTAAAGCACAATAATTTTCTGCTGCTTTATGCAAATACACTGCCCCCAGTACTAGGCTTTTGTGGTAGTTTTTGTGTATACCTTGGGCCTCCTGACCCTACTGAGGGACATGAACCATCTCTTGTTCTTACCTAGTCATGGCTACACCTCCTTTGTCCCCCATCACTCCCGTTCCATTGGACCCATAGGGCCCAGCAGCTCTATAGTGTGTGGTCCTCTCCTGGAAGATGTTCTGGGATGAAGAGGACTCTACAAAGCCTTCAGCGTTATGTCAGTTCCCAACCTTGTCAGTATCAGAACCATCATTTATTCTTCTCCCCTCCCCCATCTCTCTTGTCTTGAAATATGTTGTCTGCCAAAGAGACTGTAATCATTATGGAATAATTAATTTATTTCCTCATGATTTATTAATCAGATCCATCCATAACTGGGTATGCAAAAAGCAGAAATCAGATGTATTAGGATTTCCATTAGAGTTTTGGAAACATTTAAAATGCAATCCATTACAACCTCCATAATGCCCTAGGGATGTGTGAAGAACAAATGAAACCAGAGATTTCAGAGCTCAGTTGCCTGTGTGAACAAAGGCAGTGTGAGGAAAGCAATGGGCTAAATGCTTCTTAGCTCGCCTTACCACTCTCCATCCTCCCCACCCAGCCAGCTAGCTCCGGACTTTGACCTCTTCCACAAACCCCACCTTCCCTTCCATTTCTGAGAAGTCCTCAAGGGATCATCTCACAATCAAGGCCAGTATTAACTCATTGTTAGGGAGCTCTATGTCTGGATACCTTTCCCAACATGACCACCCTACCAGGTCCTACCTCCACCTCCTGCAAAGTCAGTCTTTGGTCTGACATTAAGTCCACCCAAGGATGGCAGGTTATACAGTGGTGTGACCCAGACTAAGTTCCTGTCCCCAGGATTATTCTCCATTACAACAGTCTCAAGGCCATGCTGCTCAGCCACCAGGCCATGCAAGTAGCTAGGATGTGTTTTCCACTTCCACCTGCAAAGTCCTTGCCTAAGAAAGAATTCACAGGAGGGTGGGGATGCCGGGAATGACCAGAGGGAGTGACAAAAGTACTTTGTTCCTGCTTGGCACTAGGTCGGTCTCTCTCTTTCCTCCCTTACTGTTCTTATCAACCAACACATCTATTTCGGTGTTTTGTTTTGTCTTGTTTTGGTTTTTGAGACAGGATCCCATTATGTAGCACAGACTGGCTTGAAATCTACCATCCTCTTTCCTCAGATTCCTGAGGGCAGGATTTATAGGAGTGTACCACCAGACTGGACTGACCCACCTCTTTTCAAAAAGAGGAGACAAGCAGCACCTGGAAGTCTAACTAGCAGAGGTCTGCCCCCAACAAGAACTGCTCAGAAACCTTTTTGATCTTGAAAATTCACATGAATGCTGACTTTCACTCCATAGCACACTCGTATTTGTTCAGTAAATCTAAAACGTCCCCCAGATTTCAAGCATTTTACTGATTGGTTTACTTTCCCCAGTCCAGTGACATGGGCCACAGTAAACAGTCTAGATGGAACTTCATCATAAGCAAAAGTTCTCTGGCAGTCATACGTGGGTGTCTATCAGGTTACTAGGCAAGTTCAGCCATGTCTAATTCCTCATCCCCCCAAGCAAAGAAAGACGCACCCCTCTTGTTCCAGCTCTGTATTTTACATGTGAGAATGAGTCGCACTACCTGTTACAGGCAGGGCCTGGCCTGGAACCCACCTTTCCTGGCTCCTGGCTTATTGCTCTTCTAACAACTCCATTCTTTCTTTCTGGATAAAGGCAAGGAGAATCTGGAGGTAAAACAGGGATCTCCTGCAACACTGATCCAAAGCACCCAGGCAGCCAGCCAGGTGTATAAGGTCAGGGACCTTGCTGTGCCTGGACACAGCACTCCCCAGTGCCAGTACTACATTCTTTAGAGGATGTTCATGGAAGTGTGCTAGGTGGCACAGTTCAAGGGCTTTGGCAAGAGTTATATATGGGACAAAGTAGAACATGGCCCTTGATCAGGTAGGAGGCTTAGGTGGACCCTGTACATTCTATTCTTCTCCTGTCTCCTTTCCTGTTTACTGTATTTCATATACACATATATAAGGTGAGGGATAGGGAATGAGCAAACCCCACTTTCAAACAGAAGCAAACTCCTAGCCCATGAACTATGGCCATCGAAAGCACACATTAGCCTCCAGTGACGTACGTCACTGGTATCAGCCAACTTCAAGTAACTGTGCTACTGGATGTCCCCACAGGACAGCGGGAGCCACCACCAAGCAATTGAAAATGGCTTTTGAGATGAAGTCCTCTTATCTTTGTTGTCATTTATCCTTGATATAAGCCAATGCCAGCTGTCAACTATGCCAGTGAACTTAGGCCAGCTGCCATAATGATGAATACCTAGGAATCATCTCACAGGCCCTCTTATCATAACTGATTCCAACTAGAGAGAGTCCTGATTAATCCTAAACTTATCAGTCATTGTAGTTCTGCACTAAATCAGCAAGATTTGCATGTTTACTGTCCTTCATTCCAAACTCCTCTTGGTCAACTTGATATGATGAACGTCTTCATTGCTTTTTATGCACAACTACTGAAAAGGGGTTTGGTGGACAATGTTCTACACAGGAAAAAAAAAAAGGTGCTTCTTCATAAACTATAGAAATTCATTAGAGAATTCAGAGATGGTCTGGAGATGGAATCAATGTGTGAAATCAAGAAATAGCCATTGAAGAGGTGGATTGCCTAGAATGGGCAGTTCAGTGCTTCAGGCCTGTACCAAACAAGCAAGTTGAGTGACTTCAGGTTGCGTGCCTGTAACTTACCTTATCCATGAACAGAGCCTACTCTATTATAAATAGCTTCACACTTGAAGAGTTTCTGAATGTGCTGTGCTAGGACAGATGAGGGGACTGGAACTAAAGGACATAGCAAAGGAATCAGATCATAAATCTAGAGTCCTAGTCCCCTGCTATGCACATTCACACATGTTTGTAACTCCCTGAATGTTGGAACAGAATAAGAGGCATCAGTGAACCCATGTTACAGAGACTTTATTTGGACTATAGTCCAGGACTTGGCATACTACCAAACTCTATAGTGTAGAGATAACAACTTCAAAGTTGGAAGTTAATAGCTGACTTGCTCCTCGTGCAAAGGGTAAAGCAAACTTTCCTCTTTACTGCACACACACACACACACACACACACACACACACACCTGTGGCCCCTCTCCCCTTGCTGGTAATAAGCTCGATATAATAGTCAACTGAAGAAGAGAAAGTTTTGGGTGAGAAGTCAGGCCTGGGTTCCAACTTTAGCTCTTCAACTTGCTGGCCAATGACGTCATTACTACATCTCTTTTTCCACTTTCACCTGTAAAATGGGCTCATGTAGCTGTCAGGTGAGAGCATGTACAGTAATAACCAGTATCTATTGAGATCTTATAGTATATCATCACTTTCCATGGTTTATCTCCCTTCCTACTTATCATAACCTTGAAAAGTTATGATAAATGTTCCCAGGAAATTAAGGAATTTGTCCAGGATTACAGGAAGTGACATAGAGAAATGGGAACCAAGCAATCTGACTCCAGAGTACTTTGAGATCCATTAAGCACACTTAGATATAGATCAAAGGTAGAGGAGGTCTGAAGTCAGCACTTGAGAAATTGTGGTCCACAGACCTTAGTAAGAAGCAGATTCTCTGGATCTCCCAGGTCCCATACTGCTGAGCAGACCATCTGCACTGTAATAAACTCCTCCAAGTAATTCTAACTATACCAAAAGTTGAGTGACTCTTAAACTAGAAGACCACAGAGATCCAACTTGGAACAAAATGCAGTAACAAGGACTGGATTTTTACCTTCTTGTATGATACAACCCAAACCAAACAAGCCATATGAAGTCATATTAGATAAAAAAAAAAAAAAAGAAAGAAAAATAACCAAATATTGGATCTTTGCTAGCTAGACTGAGGAGGAAAAATGAAACAATATAATCAATATGAAGAATGAGAAAGGAGGCCTACTGAAGAGTCTACAAACGCTAAGAGGATACAAAAGGAACAACATGAAGGGTTCCAGGCCCTATTAGTCACGTGTCCCCTTGCTGTGACAAAATACCTGACAAAAGCAACCTAAAGAAGGAAGAGTTTGGCAATGGAAAGATGGCTCAGCAGTTAAGAGCACCAGCCGCAGAGCACCTGGGTTCAGTTCCCAGCACCCACAAGGCAGCTAGCAACCACCTGTAACTCCAACTTCAAGGGATCCAACACCCTCTTCTGGTTTCTGTGGGCATCCACACACATGTGGCACACATTCACACAGACATTCACACATACCCATAAATAAAAATAAAAAAGAAGGAAAGGCTTGTTTTGGCTCACAGTTTAAAGATACAGTCTATCAGAGTAGGGTAGTCATGGCAACAGGAGCAGGAGGTGGCTGGTCACATTGCATTCAAAGTCAGGACAAAGAACTATGAATGCTAGTGGTCAACTCACTTTCTCTTTATCCAGTCCAGTCTTCTAGCCCATGGAATGGTGCTGCACACAGTTATGGCAGGCTTTCCTACGTTAATTAACCTAATCCAGATAGTCTCCCACAGGTCTGTTACCTAGGTGAGTCTAGATCCTGCCAAGTTGACAATCAATGTTAACCATCACATATACCAATAAGCTCAACAAATTAAATGAAATGGACAAATTACTTGGAAATACACAACCTACAAATAGTCAGGGAAAAGGAGGTGACAAGAATATCCTCATAGCTATTAAACAGACTGAATTTGCACTTAACTGTCCAAAAAAAGAAAATTATTTTACACTGTAAACTGCAACAATACTGAAGGAAATTAAAGGCAAACTAAGTAAATGAAAAGATTCATTATATTCATGGGTTGGAAGATTTAGTATTTTTTAGGATACTGATTCTTCCAGAGTTGATTTATAGATTCAAACAATTGTAATCAAAATCCCAGTGGAGCCAGGTATAGTGGTACATACCTTTAATCCCAGTACTCAGAAGGCGTAGGCAGGCTTATCTCTGTGAGATGGAGGCTAGCCTGGAGTAGTCTACATAGTGAGTTCCAAGCCAGCTAGGACTGCAGGGAGACCTGTTCTCAAAAACAAATAAAAATATTTGTTGAAAATTAGTTAAAGAAGTTGAAATTTTTCATTCTGAAATTCACGGGGAAACACAGAAGACCTGACTTCATGATTCTTTTTTAAAAAATATTTTTATTGGGAGATATTTTTATTTTTATTTTTTTTATTGGGAGATATTTTTATTTTAAATATTTTTATTTAAGAGATGTCTCATCGGTTAAGAACACTGGCTGCTCTTGCTGAGGACCAGGGTTCAATTTCCAGCACCCACATGGCAGCTAACAACTGTCCATGCCTCAGTTGCAGGAGATTCAGTGCCTTTTTCTGACCTCCACAGGCACTGCATGATGCAGGTGCACTTACACACATGCAGGCTATACATTCCTCCACATAAAATAAAAATAATAAATAAAGGCTGGAGAGACGGCTCGTTGGTTAAGAGCACTGACTACTCCTACAGATGACCCAGGTTGGATTCCCAGCACCTACATGGCAACTTCAGGTCCAAGGGATCTGATACTCTTGTCTGCCTCCACAGGCACTGCATGACATAGATGCACCTACCTACATGCAGGAAATATACTCATACACATGAAATAAAAATAATAAATAAAAATATTTGTTTATTTTTAAATATTTTATTTATTATTTTTATTTTATGTGTATGAGTGTTTGACCTCCACATACGTAAATGTACCACATGAGTGCAATGCTCTGCAGAGGCCAGAAGAGGGTGCTGGATCCCCTGGAAGTTATAATCGTTCTTAGCCACCATGTGGGTGCTAGGAATCAAACCTGGGTCCTCTGTAAGAGCAGCAAGTGTTCTTAACCACTGAGCCATCTCTTTTGTCCCTGGCTTCATGATTCTTACAAAGCTTTAACAACTAAGACTGTTGTGCTGGCATCAGAAAGACAATTTGACCAACAGCCAGTTCAACTACAGATCTAGACATATATAAACTATTTTAATATAATTTGATCTATTTTATTTTTATTTTATGTGTATGAGTGTTATGCTTGCATATGTGTAAGTGTACCCACGTCATGTAGTGGGAATAGAAGAGAGCATCAGATTCCCTGGAACTGGAATTACCAACAGTTGTTAGCGCCATATGGATATTGGAATTCAATCCTGAATCTTCTGCAAGAATAACCAATATTCTTAACTTCTGAGCCATCTCTCCAGTCCCATAAATTATTTTTTAATGAAGACACAAAGACAATTCTGTCAAGAAAGTATAGTATTTTATTTTCAGTGGTGGAGACTGAATGTAGCCTCTAGGCAAGCTAATCAAGCACTCCTCCATTAAGCTACATTCCAGTCCAAAAATTCCATAGTCTTTCAATAAATGATATGAGAATAGACAGATTTCTACTTTAAAAAAAATCAACCCCACAGCTAGTGAGATGGCTTATCAGGTAAAGGCACTTGCTGCCATGCCTAATGACGTGAGTTTGATCCTTGGTAGCTATGACATTAAACACATAAATCATAAGAGAAAAAAATAAATAAATTAGACTTAGTAGAAAATGAAAAGTGCATCAAAAATATCTCAGCAAAAATTACTGTTATGAGATGAAAAGACAGGTACAGAGAAAAAAATCCTGGAAAAATACACATCTGGAGAGTGACCTATCTAGAACAAAAAATATTCTCAAAACTTACTGAGAAGAAAGTAAATAACCCAAAATAAGCAAAGGATAGTCACTTCACCAAGCAATATGGGTAAATCAAATAGTAAACAAAGATACTCAAGGACACAGAAGAATTAAACTTTCCTACACTGCTAATGAGGACAGGAAATGGGGATAACATGTTAGAAACAGCTTGGCAGTTCCTAAGGTTAAACAAATGCTCATGATAGTTCTAGCCATTCCAGTCCTACGTGTTTATCCAAGAGAAAAGAAAGCAAACATCCATACAGGCTTGCATATAAATATGTGTGACAGTTTCATTTTAACAGCCCCAAATGGAGAGAGGTGGAATATCCATCAATCCATCAACAAGTGAACCGATTGTTAAATATCTGCACAGTGGAATATAACTCAACAACAACAAAACAACAAAAGAATTACCGAGACAGGCAACAAGATCGACTCTACAAAGAATAATGTTGAGTGAAATCAAATGCTGAAGTCAGATACAAAAGAATACATATTACAAGATTTCCTCTATATAAACCTCTAGAAACTAAGCTATAGTAATGAAAAGCAGGTCCCTGGTGCTAAAGAGCAATAAAAGGAAAGAAAGATTGCCAGCCAAGGCAAAGAGGTGAAGGCTTATTTCACTCCCCACCTCTAGCTTCCGTGGTGGGAGCTGTCCATTGATTCTGACGATTTCTATGCACAGGCATGCTCAGCATCCATTGGTGTTTGTCCTGAGCCCTTTTCCTGTGTCTTCCACCAGAAGATTAAGCACAAGTCTGTGCTTTTGGCACTTGTGTCTTCATCCTCTCTTCTAAAAGACCAAAGTCACCTGCTAGCTCAGGCCAACCTGGACTTGGGATGGTCTTGCAAGTGTTGGGGGTGATCTGCTGTTTTCACGCGTCGTTCACCTCCCTTTGCTTATGGTTGCTGCCTGTAGCCCCATCCTTCCAAGACAAGGGCAATATGGGTTGGGCCTGATGGGAAACTGAAAAGACAAGGCCAAGCAAATCAGGGGAGTCCAGGAGGCACACCATGCCTGCTGTGGTAAACTCCAGGATGCAGGGATCTTTTTACCTATCTGGTTGTTTGGTAAATTCCAAATACTTATCTGTAATGAGGTAGATAATAAGTATTCATTGAAGAGAAAATAGTTATCCTTTCTCTTTATCCCATCAAATGACCATTGTCTAGCTTTCTTTCCACTGAGAGCAAAGTCAATCTGAAAGCATTTGTTCACAGTCATTCTTGCATTGCAAGCTATTTCAAATCATTGACCAGAAAATACGGGACCACCAGAGCCCACCACTTACCTAAAGCACCAAGTCAAAACAAAACAGAGTCCAGGGAATACTGGAGAATTTGAACAGATAGCACTAGACCTCTGGCTCCAATGCTCCCCGGAAGGAGTATTGGATGTTGGCATCTAGGGGTAGGTTCTATCAATTTATTTACATACTCTTTCATTCATTCACTCACTCATTGACTGTGAAACTAAAGATCAAACTCAAGGCCTTGTACACACTAGACAAGTGTTGTCACTGTGTTGTTTCCAGTCCATCCCCACCTCAGTTCTTTTGAGACAGAATTTATCTAACTATGTAACACAGGCTGGCCTCGAACTTATGATCCTCCTGAGTGCTGAGGTTACAAGTATGTACTCATCCTCCAAACTGATCCTGGGTCCTCTACAAGAGCAGCAAGTACTGGGAATGTAGCTCGGTGGTAGAGCACTTGCCTAGCACAATGAGGCCCTGGGTTCATCAACATCGAGTATAGAAGTGGGAGCTGGAAGCAGTCGGTGCCAGGTGACCAGTGCAAGGCATTTATTAAAGGAACTTGTTTACAGAGCACTGCAACTTATTCCTGGATGGACAGTAAGAGAAAAGGGATGGTCTACTTAGGAATATGTTCAATGAGGAGGTCACAATGCAGAGATTTTGAAATTATCACTGTTGTTATTGGGGGTGTCGTGTGCACACCACAGTGTGTATGTGGAGGTCAGAGGACATCTTGGTGGAATCAGTTCTCCTTTTCAACCTTTATATGGGTTCTGGGGTTCAAATATATGTCTTCAGGCCTATGTGGCAAGTGCCTTTTCCCATTGAGCCTGAGTGCAGAGATTTTGTGAAGATTAAGGAATACTGGGCTTAGGTTGGGGCCATTCTCCCAAACTCCACAAAGTTTGGGCAGCTATCTCACCACCTGTACCAGTGCCTGGGGATATTGAACCAGCCAGCCTGGGCTTGAGCCTGCAGTGGGAAGGATGGGGGACTACAGCTGGCCAAGGCACAGAGCAGAGCCATCAAATCACCCTGTGATTTTCACTAAGGAAACAGAAATCAGGAGGAGCCAAGAGGCTGTACACCTGCTCTTAACACAGCCACTCTGCCTTTCTTTTGGTTATGTTTGCATAGTAGATTTTTTTTCCGTCCCTTTGCTTTTAGTATATTGATATCATTATATTTGAGGTGAATTTCTTGTAGATAGCATATACTTGTGCAATTAAACAGCTCCACTTGGACAAGCTCTGTCTTTTAATTCGTATGTTGGATTCAGGCCTATCGTTTCACTACTTGTTTCCTATTTGTTCTCTGTGTTCTTTGTTCCCTGTCTCCTGACTTCTTTCTATTCAAGCAGTCTTTAGCATTGCGTTTTAGCTTTCCTTCAGTTTTCCACTGTATCTTTTATCATATATACACATACATACATATATATATATATATATATCATAATTTTTCTTGGGGATTGCCTTGGGGGTCACAGTGTAAATACTGTGCTTACCTATCCTTTGTTAATTCAGAATTGTGAACATTTCATCACCTTAAGTAGAAGGCAAGATTCTTCCTTTATTTAGGAGTCCTTGCTCCCCATCCTCTACTGGAGTGTTTTTACAATTCATACCCACAGACATCAAACATACCATCAAAAGCACGAATTATTTGGGATGAGTTTGACCACTCAGCTCTGGTCTTTTTGTTGAATCACATTGAGACATGACCAAATACATGGTTGTAATCAAGACACATTCATGTGCAAACATGGTTTTTTTAAAGGAAAAATAATTTCCAGGAAATACTTTTAAGATGTGTCTATTTTTATTTTATGTGTATGGGTGCTTGGTTGCATGTATGTATGTATACTATATGCATGCCCGGTGCTCATGAGGCCAGAAGAGAATTCCAGAACAGCTCAGTGTTTGTCAGGAGTTAGGGTTAGGGTGGGAATAAAGCTGAGATTACAAAGAGACAGCAGGAGAAAGGTCCTTGGGGTCGTGGAAGAGCTCTGAGTCCCAGCTCTGTGCTTAAACAAATCTGTGCATGGATTACAGTCACAGAACTATAATTTCCTCCCCTAATAATGTCAGTTTTATTGTATGTACATTTTAATTAAATAAAAATTAGAAACTCAAGTTCTCTTGTATTTTCAAGAGTTTTTCTTCATGTAGGCCATAGAAAAACTGCTTAAATGTCCTTTCTCTGCCATCTACTGACACTTTCTATCCCACTTGCCTTTCACTCCAGTCTTTGGTCTGCTGATAAGAAGGATCAGGGAATCAATCCTGCATGTCCTCAGCCTGGTCTTCATTCTTTAACACTGACAATATGTATGTCCTGGGTCAAGTTCCCCACTTGGATCATTTCAGCACCCCAGATGGGTATCCTGAACAGACCAGACCCTGCCCACCCTGTCCTCCCTTCTCCTCCTCTTCTCCTCAGCCTTTGAAATCCACCTTAGCAATGCACATCTGAATCCAAATAAGGCCTTAAAACAGTCAAGCTGGTGGGTTGGGGGTGCACTAGAGAGATGGTTCAACAGCCAAGAGCACTGGCTGCTCTTACAGAGGACCAGTGTTCAATCCCCAGCACCCACATGGTGGTTACAACCATCTGTAACTCCAGTTCCAGGGAATCCAACACCTTCTTCTGGCCTCTGCAGGCACAGTACCACATGGGTGCGCTTACACACATGCAGTCAGTACACTCATATACATAAAATAAAAATAATAAATAGAAAAATTTAAAGCAGCCAATCAAGGACGCTTCAGGCTGGTTACAAGATGTAACTTGCCACAACCCTAACTCCTAGAATTCTATTTTTTTAGATAGAGTCTTTGCTATACAGGCTTGTCAAGACCAGTACTTGTGGCAACCTTCCTGCTTCACCTTCTTAAGTGCTAGGATTATAGGCATGTGTCAACATACCTGGTTTGGAATTCTTTAATAGCCACCAAGCCATTATGTACAATACAAGGACTCCAGTAACAGTAATAAACAGTTTAGCAGAGTGTGGATATGTGTATTTTCATATAATCCTCACAACAACCTAATAGGCAAGTACTTGGATGAACTCTGTTTATATATGAGAAAAACAAGAAGCAAGATTATTTTCACTTCTGGCAATGGAGCTGACTTTGAACCTAGACCATCTGGCTCCACAATTCAGACTCTCATAACTACTAAGCTATGTTGCCTATATGCATGCCTCATTTCCTTATTTTAAAATAAATTATTTGGATTTTTAGACTGCAATTATATGAATCTATTTGATCTCAAATGAATGTAAGTTATTTAATCAAAGTAATCTATCTTCAAAGGAAAACTACAAATATAAAATAAGTTCAAAAGAACTTGCATGCAGGCTCTCAGGAAGTTTCACAACTTCTTGAGTAATAGCAATATTCCAAGATTATATATCCTGCCTAAATGCCCAAATCATTATTAGCTTTGATATGCTGGTGAAACATAATTTACCACATTCCTTTATAATCATGCTTCAAAGCAAGCAGGTATATATAAGGCAGATGAGATGTCCATCTTCCAAACTCCTCCATCCCCTTCCTTCCTTCCCTGGAGTTCTCAGATAGATCTACCTGATTTAAAATGTACTCATTCAAATTCCAAAATTACCCTCCCTGCCAGACTTGAGGGATTAACAATGTCTTCCCATCTGGTTCAACCCAAAGTAGCGCTGTTTCTGCTTGTTGTCTTTCCTGGACTTCAAGCATTGGGGTTGGGAAAGAAGGGATAAGCCAATGATAGCTCAGCTATCAGTGACCCTCCCCATGCAGAGTCATGCCCACCTTGAGGCCTCTGCCCTCTCCTACCCTTCATCCTCAGATGAAGCAATAACTTCCAGATTCATACCAACCCTAAAGAAACTCTCACAGGAGAGATTCAAAGGTGGCCGGAAGAAGGCTGAAATGGGACTAGAAGCAAGTTGGGGGACAGGTGGGAAAGGATGGGCTCCAGGAAACCTGAGACCCTGAACAGAAAACCGTGAGATCTCACCATAGGTATATGGGGTGCAGGTATCAGAATGAATGATGCTAATGGTAGTCACACTTCCCTAGGTCAGGGGCCAACAAAAAGGCCAGATATTAACAAGTTCACAGTCTGTATCACCATCTCTGTTCCCTGCCCCTCCCCCTCTCCTCCCCCTCTCTTTTTCCATCTTCCCCCTCCTTTTTCTTTTCTTTCTTCCTCCTCTTCCTTCTCTTCTTTCTTCACAAAACTGGAAAGGTTTTTTAAAAACCACTACAGTTAGTCCGTAGGGAATAAAAGCAGTCAACAGGGTGGGTTTGGCCAAAAGTCATAGTTTCTTGGCCACAGGTCAACAATTTTTAAACATTCTTCTGACCAGAAATACCATAAAATCCATGGTGTGCTGATAAATATGATTTAAAATGAAAGAAACCAAACCATGGTTTGCCCATGGTCTGACTATATTTCCACCATGACTAATGTGTTATTCCTGGGTGGGCACAGAGCTGAAGGAAACGCAGCACAAGATCAAATCTCACCTGCTGGTAACAGCCAGCCTGAGGCTACTTTATAGAACTGACCTGGTCGGCTGGCTAACAACACGCTGCAGAAATTCTGTTGCTACAAAGTCTGGGAAACTCTGGCCTTGGTTATACGAGGAAATAAAGCACTGATATATCCACTGGACAAGTGTTTAGACAGTGCTAAAGTCTGGGGACCAAATGGTGAGTAACACATACCCCCAGCCTCAAGCAAGTCACAGTGTAGAGGAGGAGAGAGCACAAACAGGTGTTCACAGCCTCAGAACAGGCTGAGGTAACTGGGTTCAATATGTTTGGGGGAAATTATCCCCAACTTAGGAAAAAGACAAAGAGGAGAATGTGTGGCCACGCAGACCTTGTTAGAGTGCTTTGTAAAATTCACACTTCAGGGTCATTAGACTCTTGTGGACTAAACCTTGCTTGGTTTAATACATGTCTTGCATGAAGACAGATAATAAAACTGAAAGCTAACTTATATAAAACTAACAAGTGGGACCTGGAAAGATGGCTCAGTGGTTCAAAGCACTGACTGTCCTTGCAGAGGACACAGGTTTGATTCCCAGCACCCACATGGTGACTAACAACACCCATAACTCCAGTTCTAGAGGATCCCCCTAGAATACCCTCTTCTGGCTTCTGTGGGCACTTCACAACACATGTACACTTACATACATGCAGGCAATACATTCATACACATTTTTTTAATGCTAGCAAGTAGAGAGTTTGTTTAGTTTTGTTTTCTGTTCATGGAAAATGTATAGAAATCAAAATGGATACTGATATTTTCCATTTCTGGTATCACTGAGCTCTTTATGTACATACAGCTGAAAAGAAAACGAAACCTTGCTCTTTTTTTGTTGTTTTGTTTTGTTTGTCTGCTTTTTAGCACAACTGCTTTGTCTGCTTCTGGTCCCCTTCATCATACAGCTTTGGCTACTTCCTGAAGCATGAACTTCCAGGCATTCATTTTATTTTACTAGTTGGTCATAGTCTTTTGGTTTCATTTTGTTGCTTGTTTGTTTTGTTTTTGGAGAAGGAATCATGGTAGGTAGCCCAGGTTAGCCAGGAACTTGCTCTGTAGCCCAGGCTGCCTCAAACCCCTAATTTTTCTGCCTCAACCTCCTGAGTGCTGTAGGCAGAGGCCACCACACATGGCTTCTGGCAATCACACTGACCTTGAATTTACACTGTGCTGATGCCTTGCCATGATGTTCAGGAAGACGGTGATAGGACAGGAATGACGCTTCCTACCAGTAAAGATGAGCATGAACTTCCCAAGTTCCAATACTTGGCAGTTGTTGTTTTTTGTTTTGTTTTATTTTTCCTTTAACTGTTCATTGTGTTTTGAATTTGGAAAGCCAGCACTTCTGAGTCTGGCTCCCCAGCTAACTGGCTCTTACCTTTCCTACAGAACCATCTCTGAGTCTTCAGATCATTCCAAAGCTTGCTTTTTTGAAAAAAAAAAATTTGACAGGATCTCATCATACAAGCTTTGGCTGGCCTGGAGCTCACTATGTAGACCAATATGGATGGGAACTTGCTGTGTAGACCAGGCTAGCAATCTCTTTTATTGGGCATTAGCCAGTTTGATATCACATTTGGCAATCTTACTGATGCATTCTTTTTTCTATTAGTTGCATAAAACCAAGTTTTTTCAGTGAACCAACTACTATTTTCAGTGAACCAACTACTTTTCTTTGGAGGCAATCATTGGATTGCTTCCTCTCTCAATTAGTTTCAGCTGTGTAACAAACTACTCCAAAACTAAGCAACACAATACATAACCATTTCTTGAGTTCATGATCGTACGCCTTGGGAAGTCCTGGCATGGCATGGCTTGACTCATGTGTGCTGGGCTCACTTGTGCATTTGTAGCTAGCAGCAAGACACCTGGCATCTCACTGCTCTTGTCCTGGCTGCCCGCCTGGTCATTGTCAGCTGCTGAGCAGAGCAAGAGCAACAGTGCAGAACGAGTTTCTGTATTTCTCTTTACACAGCAGACTAGCACAAGGTTTGGACATGGTAACTGCAGGCTTCCGAGATCAGCAAGTGAGGACAAGAACACACAATAAACAAGTCGTTCTCCACACTCCGCTTCCGTCTCAGTTATTCTTATTCCATGGATCAAAGCATGTCAGGCAGCCCAGCAGAAGGTGTAGACTCGGGGAGATGTGAATGCATTGGGGTTGGGGACCACTGCTGTATAATTCATGATCTGAGTAATGTTGGCAAGTGCTAGCAAATAACTAAGAATTATGCTTTTCTAGAATGAAGAGCTAGACCATGGGTCTGTAGAGGGACCAGAGAAGTGAAGGGGCAGGGAAGGGAAGGGTACTCCTAGCAGAGGGAATAGAATATGCAAAAATCTAGCTGTGGGACAGCCAGCTGCTCCAGAAAGCTGCTTGCTATGGCTGTCACCAAAAAATCAGGCAAGTCTGTCTTGACTGTAAAAGCTTGTCGTGTGCAGTGCTTTCTGATTGAGCCCCTTGTACTACAAACCGTGAACTGACTCCGCCTTTGCTACCTGCATTTGCCTCTCTGAAAGCAGTGAAAATGAAAACTCCAGAAGAAGGGTGCTTGATTTAAGATTCAGTCATCATAGTCTACAAAAAACAAGAGCACATAGATGCCTCTGGAAAGAAAGGGCTGTTGGAGGGACAAAGGGAGATTCTGGAAGGAAGAGAAAAGAGGATGACGGATGTTGTGAGATGGGAATGGCAGAGAGATGAGTAATGATCCAGGGGGAATTTGTCCAAAAATAGGGAGGGCATCAATTTGAGAAGAACAAACCACAGACTGGGGGCCCTGACAAAGGCCGCAGTGCAGAGCTTATTCCAGGGGCCTGCACTGCACAACCTACCTTTACTCCCGACTCCGTCCAGTCTCTGTCACCCAGAGGGAGCAGGATGGCTTCACTTCACTTCACTGGCCAGCAATTTGTCCAGTGGTCTATCTTGGGTTCCCACCTGAGTACCTCAGCTGGAAAACCCACCTTCTTTGTTCATAAGCCTAAAAATGGAACAGTTGGGAACCCAGAGTGCTAGTGGGGATGGTAAGATGATGCTAGGCCCTGTCACCCTATTTCTGCTCCATAGGACTAGGAGTAACCCTAAGATGAGAAGACAGAAACACGAGAACATGGACCAGCTCAGCAACAGTTCTCTCAGCAGGGACAACCACTTCGAGTTGTTTCACAGGGACTGTTCTTATACCAAGTGACCGATAACATTCAATACTGTCCACGTTACAAATGTGTTTTCAAACACCTAGAGAAAGAAAGAGAAAACTAAACAAATAATGTAGAGTCTTATAAGAAAGCCTAATAGAAGCTACTGTGTTGGCTTCATGGCAGAATTAAGTTATTTTATGCAAAGTAATTTATACAAAGGAATGGGTTTCAAAGACAGTGGGGAAGCATAATTTGGTTTAGCTACCAAAGTCTCAGCTTCCTTAATTGTAGAAAGAAAGAGTCAGTCAGCTTGTGCAATCACCCTCCATGACATCTACATCCAGATAAAGCAATTTGCAAATAAGCCCCGGGAGCAGATGCCATGCTCCTCCTTCAAAGCCCAGGGGAGTGGGGTGGGGCAGAGGCTGGACTGACAGAAAGAACAGCTCAAGAGCTAATCAAGTCTGCAGAGGAGCCAAACAGGCCTCATCTCTGGTTCACTGCCAGACACAAGGCTTTTTGATATTACTCTGAGATCTGAGTCTGTAGGGCCAGCTGCAGGCCCAAGAAAAGGGTTTTGATTACCATGGCTAGAAGTATCAAGAGAGGAGGAATGAAAGAAGCGACTCAAGAAACATGAGATCTACCGTCTGTGCATGGCAGTGCAGGAAGGGCGTGTGGATGCTGACCTTGACATTAAGATGACTCCTTCGGAAAATCATTACACTTTAACCAAGGGAAGGCAGAAAATTCTCAGAAAAGGAGCTTAGCTGTCCATGCCCTGAGTCAGGTGCCACCTAGTGTCATTTCCTAGAATTACATGCATACATGTTCTCTGGTTACAGCTGATCTTGAAAAATTGTATCAGTGTAAGCATGCGCTCACCTCTGATTTCATTTGTAGTCTCAACAAAAGACTAACACAAATAATTCTAATAATTTCTGGTTGGAATCTGTGTAGCCTTTAGGGGTTTTCAAAGCCCTTTTACACAGGTGACCTTACAACCATGAACTGGCAGGAAGCAAGAAGGCTTAATTATCAACTTTTTACCAAAGAAGAAAGACTTACAGAAACCTGCTCAAGGTCAAAGATGGTTTGATGATGGAACTAGCACTCAAACCCCTAGAGTCCAAGTTCAGGACAGTTTCCCTGAACTTCTACTAAAGCATCCCAAAGCACACCTCACAGGGAAGGAAAGCAGCAAAGCACAGCTAGTGGCTTCCATTTGTCAC